>CAMXCT020001313.1:157500-165000 GCA_947184155.2 Cladocopium goreaui
TTATTTTCTCGATGTATCATGATATATTTAGAGATCTTCTCAATAATCCCTTCCTCCTATTACTAAACCCCGCACAAATACTAAAAACTAAGTGTCCATCTCCAATTGTGGAAAATTTCAGATTGGCCAATTTGACTGTTAATTGATCCCCTTTAGAAACCAATTTAAAAATAAAGCTACCATTTGTGGGTTTTCCCCCCTAATATTAAAAACTAGTTCACCCCAGGGTGTTTATTATGAGGGTCCGTCCGATTTCTTTTATTCCCCACCTGCCAGGTGAGGGTTGTTAGATTTTATGTCAGTTGCCTCCTCCTCCTCCTGCTCCTCCTGCTCCTCCTGCTCCTCCTCCTCCTCCTGCTCCTCCTCCTCCTCCTCCGCCTCCTCCTGCCTCGTCCTCCTCCTCCTCGTCCTCCTTGTCATCCTTGTCGTCCTTGCTCAACTGCGACCCGCGATCCACAGTGTTCTCTGCCGGACCTCAACCACGACCACCCACGCCCAGTGTTCCCTGCCGGACCTCAACCACGACCACCCACGCCCAGCGTTCCCTGCCGGACCTCAACCACGACCATCCACGCCCAGTGTTCCCTGCCGGACCTCAACCACGACCATCCGCGCCCAGTGTTCCCTGCCGGACCTCAACCGCGAGTATCCACGCCAAGTGTTCCCTGCCGGACCTCATGTAGGAAGATAAAATATCAGATAGAGTGCCAGAAGATTTGCCAGGTAGAATGCCAGAAAATATGCCAGAAGATATGCCAGATAGATATGCCAGAAGATATGCCAGAAGATATGTCAGAATATATGCCAGAAGATATGTCAGATAGAATGCCAGAAGATATGTTAGAATATATGCCAGAAGATATGCCAGATAGAATGCCAGATTGAATGCCAGAAGATATGTCAGATAGAATGCCAGAAGATATGCCAGATAGAATGCCAGAAAAAATGCCAGAAAGAATGCCAGAAGATATGCCAGAAGATATGCCAGATCATATGCCAGAAGATATGCCAGATAGAATGCCAAATAGAATGTCAGAAGATATGTCAGATAGAATGCCAAATAGAATGTCAGAAGATATGTCAGATAGAATGCCAGAAGATATGCCAGATAGAATGCCAAATAGAATGTCAAAAGATATGTCAGATAGAATGCCAGAAGATATGCCAGAAGATATGCCAGATAGAATGCCAAATAGAATGTCAGAAGATATGTCAGATAGAATGCCAGAAGATGTGCCAGTAAGAACATGTATAAATGTCATGGTGGGGATCACACGAAGTAAAGTATTTTTTTATATTAAGGTTTTTAATTTAGTATTAGGGGGAAGCTTCGAAATCCAATTTGCGGCAATATTTTAATTGCGTTATATAAAGAAATCTAATTGATTTTGAGATCGGAAAACATAGTTTATATTATTAAGGGTTTAATTTTATTAATAGGGTTCCCTAATAATAAATACCCCCCTAATACTAAAAACTACCTGCCGTGTTTAGTAATAGGGGGGCGTTTAGTATTAGGAGGAAGGGATTATCGAACAGTAAACACTTAAGGAGCCAAACGCATTGACATCAAGCCCTTTGGGGTTAGCTGTTGAGTTCAATGTTTAACAAGTCACCTGTGCGCCCTTGCTCAAGAGCAGCTGGACAATCTCAGAATGGCCGTACATCGCCTTGCGATGCGAGGCTCTGAGGCGCTGTTTCTGGGTCGGCTCTGGGAATTTGAGGATACGCAATTCGATAAACAATGACAAACCACCGGTTGACTAGTTGAGGCTACCAATTTTAACAGTATTGCATCATATTGCATCACTCTTTGGAGGGCGATACTCCACGATTCTTAATCAACAGTTGGCATTAACCATGGTGACAACTCGCTGGGTTTCAACAACTGCTTTCCCTTTCAATCCAATTCTGGAAAACAAATCGAAAAACACCGTGTTCTTTCCGTGTTCAAGTGGGGTGGGGGGGGAAGGCCAGAAATGGTTCAAAGGTCAAGTATATAGTACGTATGCCCTAATGTGTGTTCTTTCTTCTCGGAGGTGCACCCAAGCAAGACCAGGTAAAGCCAGGTAAAGTGAGTGAAACGGAACAGGGCAAACATATGAAGTTTGGTGTTTGTTCACCGCCATGTTGAATCTCACAAGGCTTCTGTAAACACCCTGTGTTTGGTTCCATCCGCATGTTTTTTGTCCTTGATTTAATCTCCTTTTTGTCGAAACGGAAACCATCCAGTGCCATGTTACTGGTATCCCAGCAAACACCATCGATAAAGAATGATAAACAGTAAATCACCACAAAACTGCCAATCCAAAAATACGTTTCTATTGGCCAAAAATTGTCTCCATCCAACCGAAAAATAGTTCGCTGACCTGGAAAGAGGCTTTTTTGGGATAGTTGCCCCTACGAATTATTTAATAACCATTACCTATCGCAAAATTTCCTTTATTGGATGATGAGAATCACCGAAATTCTCATGGTATGTTCATTAGATCATAACTTTCCCCTACATTCAATTTTATATCATATTTTATCTAACCAATATAAGTACCCATATAAGCCCACCCAACCAACGGACCTAAAAGATACCTAAATTGGAGGCACCTACCGTTTTTTTCAGGCCTATTTTTCAGGGCTATGTAAGGCAATATCCTCCAAACATATGGCCAAAGTATTATACACTACGCCCATCTTTTACGGTTCTGAAAGTCCCATTGACACCATGTTCATAGCCATGGAAATCACCATTCTGAATGGGTTTTGTCACCTACTAGTGCGCCATTTTCCACAGCTATGTTAGTTCACTGGAGGATACCAAAATAGATAGAAAGGTAAAATCCTACTAAAATAGTGATGTTGTGTTTTTCTATCTCTCCGGGTGTTATATATATATGCTCACCCTCCCAATGATCTACCATATATATATATACACATATGCAGGTAACAAAGCCTGCTATCCAAAGATTGCAGTATATGAAGTATCCACTAGTCATATGTAAGTATACCATTATATCCTATATGCCAGTATCATTATATAAGCATTCCATAGTACAAGCCTATCCCTGTACCTCCTTAAGGCGAATTTTGGGTAGTTGCCCCTACTAATCATAATTATATTATATCCCATTACATCCCATATTATCCCATTACATTCCCATAAAAATTGCACATGATATCCCATAAAATGAAACATATGATGCGTCGTCAACATTTTCCGATATAGTTTTTTCCTATGGTTCTCCGGCTTTTCCTGTCTCTCCTATCATTTGGATTTCCCATCTGTGGTTGGTGGTTTCAACCCCTTTGAAAAATATTAGTCAGTTGAGATCAATATTCCCAATCTATGGGAAAATAAAAAACACATCCAAACCACCAATCAAATGGGTTAGGAGAATGCCCAAAATATTAGTCAATGGGAAGGATTATCTCATATATTATATTATTGAAAATAAATTACTTTACTTCGTGTGATCCCCACCATGACATTTATACATGTTCTTACTGGCACATCTTCTGGCATTCTATCTGACATATCTTCTGACATTCTATTTGGCATTCTATCTGGCATATCTTCTGGCATATCTTCTGTCATTCTATCTGACATATCTTCTGACATTCTATTTGCCATTCTATCTGGCATATCTTCTGGCATATCTTCTGGCATTCTATCTGGCAAATCTTCTGGCATTCTATCTGGCATATCTTCTGGCATTCTATCTGACATATCTTCTGGCATTCTATCTGGCATTCTATCTGGCATATCTTCTGGCATATATTCTGACACATCTTCTGGCATTCTATCTGGCATTCTATCTGGCATATCTTCTGGAATATCTTCTGGCATATCTATCTGGCATATCTTCTGGCATATTTTCTGGCATTCTACCTGGCAAATCTTCTGGCACTCTATCTGACATTTTATCTTCCTACATAAGGTCCGGCAGGGAACACTTGGCGTGGATACTCGCGGTTGAGGTCCGGCAGGGAACACTGGGCGTGGATGGTCGTGGTTGAGGTCCGGCAGGGAACACTGGGCGGGGATGGTCGTGGTTGAGGTCCGGCAGGGAACACTGGGCGGGGATACTCGCGGTTGAGGTCCGGCAGGGAACACTGGGCGGTGATGGTCGTGGTTGAGGTCCGGCAGGGCACACTGAACGTGGATGGTCGTGGTTGAGGTCCGGCAGGACACACTGACATGGATCGCAGTGGAGCAGGAGGAGGAGGAGAAGGAGGACGAGAAGGAGGAGGACGAGGAGGAGGAGGAGGACGAGGAGGAGGAGGACGAGGAGGAAGCAACTGACATAAAATCTAACAACCCTCACCTGGCAGGTGGGGAAAAATGTTCCAAGCAACCAACCAGTCTATCATTTGGATTTCCTATGGTTTTCCGATACGTCAAGTTTCTCCCATCATTTTTGGCCAAAACCACCTCGGCATCTGTGAAAACCACGGCACCGCCACCATCAGGGCAGTGTAGCCGAAGCGTCCGCGGGTGTTGGCCTCCGCCTTGCCTTCCAGCAACGTATCCTCGGAAAAATCAACGGCAACAAACGGGGGGAAATCCAAGAACTGCTGATTGAAACTAGGAGCATGGCCTTTAGAAGGCCGTGGGTTTTTTGTGATCAACGGGGTGTCATGGATCATGTTTGATGTGCTCGTGCCAATAGGAATTTGTTTGATGTGGTTTTTCAGGCCGTTAACCCCTTTTCTGGTGCAGTTTTTCAAAACAAGTATTTCGCATTATTTCGCCTAGACAAAACTAGTATTTTTTGGTTTTTCCCGAGGCTGAAACTAGTTTGACCTGACATGTTTTGAGCCGTCTTTTGGTCAGAGCAGCGCTTGTAGTTCTTCCAAGAACTTTTGAGGATCTGGATTTTCTAAGCTAGAACGCCAGCACCACATGAACACATATTGTGTCACTGAAGGGTGCAAAGTGGAATGTCCACAGTCTTTGTGCTCCAAAGAGAACTTACAGTAGCGTAGCATGACGCATGAGTGGAAAGTTCGGGAGAACTTGCAATAGCAGCCACAAGAATAGCAAGTCCTTCATCAGCAAGATCACATGAACATGCCCCACCCCACCCCACCCATGAATACATGCACCTGCCGGCAGCCACAGAGAGTAGCATGTCCTTCATCAGCAAACTCACATGAACGTTAAAAGATGCCCCACCCATGAATGAATACATGCACCTGCCGGCAGCCACAAAGTAGCATGTCTTCATCAGCAAGTTCACATGAACGTTAATACATGCCCCGCCCCACCCCACCCCACCCCAACCCACCCCCCAATGTCCACAAAACACCGCAGCCTTCTAAAGGCCATGGTCCAACTACATACCCTCTGGTAAACTGACATAACTATTGAAACTTGGAATTTATAGTGAGTTTTTCCATTAAAAATTGTGATTTTCCATAGCTATGTTAGTTTACCAGAGGGTACATATTATTGGTTTATTTAAAGAAAATTATGAAGGATAATGATCATTCATGATCTGTAATCCCAACTATTGATATAAACATGTGTTAAAATGTGTTCAAGAAAAATATGAAGGATAATGATCGAGAATCCCAGCTACCGATAGAAATTCCATGGGAAATATATAGAATAATGATCTATAATCTCAACTATGTTTTCAAAAGTTATAGAAAATTATGAAGGATAATGGATCTACAATCCCAGCTATTGAGATTAATCGGACATATATATATATATATAGGATAATGATCTATCATTCCAACTATTGATATAGAAGCTTTTAAAGTTTTAGAAAAGATGAATGACAATGATCCACAATGCCACAATCCCAACTATTGATAAACAAATCATGGAAACAAATTTATAGGCTAATGATCTACTTATAGCCATTAACTATCGTCTATAATCATCTAGAATCTATAATCATCTAGAACCATCAATGATTAGAAAAGGCTAACTCTTAGACAATCCTGAGATAGTGGAACTTTGAATCGGAAATAGCCTTAACAATCCGGTGGTACTCCATGTGGGAATTCCAAACTTTTAGGAGAAAACGTATTTTTGGATAGCCATTGGTGCGACCTAGGACCTAGCCTTAGATATCAACCGACAAGTAGGGATGGCACTCCAAGAAATCTTCCAAAGGTGCCCCAATGGGCATCCAAAATGGGTGACGTTTCTATGGAACCACTCAATGGGGTATAACCCAATCTTTGAAAATTGACCCACTGAATACCATAAAACACTGTTCAGACTACATAAATGCCCCCAGATATCACGAAATGGTTTATGATGTTAGAAAAGGGATGATGAGGGTATCTCCTGTTCTTGGGTTTGCCACAATGCCATGGTTCATGGGCTGGGTGGAAATACCAGTGCCAGTTTTGCTATGTTCAAGAGTTTCATGCCCTGAAAGCTAACATGGAACCTGCAAACATATGCATTTGGAGCAACCGTTTCTTCGTTTCTTCCTGGAAATGTGGTTTTGACAGCTTCTCAGGTGCATTGTTTTTTCAAGTAGGTCATCAGCTCCGGCCCAAAAATAGAACAACAATGAACAACACTTCCAGGATGAAATTTCCACTCGAATTCCTGCCGTTCAACCAGTTTTTCATCGTTTTCCCAATGGTTTCTATCTGTTTTAGGCCTTCGATCGTTTTCTCCAAGATTTGCCTGGATCCCTTCGCAGTCAGTGATGTACATCCCACTTTGTGATGGCCGCCCCCACTTCGACCCCCGATTTTGGTGCTTCAAAGCACCACAATTTTGGTGTCGATTAAATGCCCTGATTTTTTGTTGGTTCCAATCAGTTGCATCACTATTTTGGATTACTCCAGGTGGATCCTCAGATACCCATGTGTTCCTTTGATGTTTCTCTTTCCACCCGCCAAGAATTTCCAACTGCGGACTTTGCTTCAACTAATTCCAAAATTTTCGAACATCCAGTACCAATACATATGTTCAAGTTGCTATTGATTAATAGTTTTAATTTTTACTCCCCTTACAATAATACATACTTTTCATTGCAACCATCCTGGCTGCCCAGATAATGATTTTGGCTCAATAATCACCAATGAATCCCCTGTTGGATATTGTCATCGTTAAACCCTCAAATATCTTTCTCTTTTGCTGATTGTTCGACTTACTGTAAATGTTGTTTCATCCTCTATAAATCGTCCATGTTTCATCTAAAAACCCATAAGCAAACGTTTTTTCCCAGGGTCTCTCACAGGATTTGCCCCACCACACTTACATCCCATATATAATATATAGAAATCCTCATTTGGTTCCCATATATTATGGAAAGTCAAATTAAAGGACCGGATAACCCCACAAGTCAACTTCTTCCTAAAATGAGCTTCAATGGTTTTAGCGGGGACAGGGAAGGAAGGAAAGACAAAGGAGGTGGTGAAAGATCGAGAAGGTAAAATGGTAGGTATGAATGTATGTATGTATGTATGCATGTGAGTTTGTGCCGGCCCAAGGGCGCCACCCAGTACCATAAGTGGCACGCCTGCCACGCA
>CAMXCT020001313.1:170000-305000 GCA_947184155.2 Cladocopium goreaui
TCAGTTAGTGATGTATATGACAAATGGATAAAAAAGGGTGAAAAACACGTTGAAAAACCCTGGTTTGAGCTTCAAAAATTGGGTTTGAATGGTGATATTATGGATTATGATGGGGAAATGATGACTGTAATGGTCACCCTTTCGGTGTCAAACGCGGCTAGCTGAAGTTGGTGCAAAAGGACAAAAACATCGAAAAACAATGCTCATGCTGACGTCACTGTTTCAAAGGGGATGGTAATTCTTAGTAAACCCACCAATATCCGATTCCGCCGATCGCAGCAAACGCTGGGTCCAGGTTACTATTGAAAGTCACCAACCACACCGCTTCAACTGGATTGGTTGTGGATTGGTTTTGATCCCCTGAATTCGATCAATGCCAAGCAACTAACCATATCAAGACGATTTGTTTCTATGTTTTTTCCCCATCGATTTTTTTCTGTTTTCCCCATGGTTTACATACTTTTCTCTACAACCAATCTGTTTTGACCGTCAACAGCCTCGAATTCCTGGCAGAATTGGGTGAACTCTGCAAAATGCTGCAACCGACAGGTCGTACCCCCAATGTTTCCGGTAGACTGTAGATAGCATGTAGGAGCATCCTAGTACATGTGCATACACACACACAAACTAACAAATATATGTATGTATGTATATATTAATATTATATAATGTAATATAATATTTAAAAACATGATAGAATAAAACATAATATGATATACTACAATATAATACTATACTATAATGATATAATATAATGTAATGTAATATCATATGATATAATAAAAGATAATATCATATAATATAATATAATACAATATAAAATAAAATAATAAAATATATAAAATAACATAATATAATTTAATACAATAGAATATAATTTAATATATATATAATATAATATAATATAATATAATATAGTAATATTTAATAATATTTATAAAATAATATACAATATAATATAATAAATTATACGATATCAAAAATATAATATAATATAATATAATATAGAACAATACAATATAATTTATAATAATATAATATAATATATAATAATATAAAATAAGATAACTTAAGATAATAGAAAAACAATCTCACATAATAGAACAAATTAAAATATAATATAATACAAGATAATATAATATAATATATAAAATGATAAAACAAATAAAATACAAGAAACTACAATATAATTTAAAACAATACAAAATAATATATTTTAATATAATATAATACAATACAAAATAGTATAATAATATAATATCATATAATAAATATAATTCAGAAAAAAATATATATATAATAAAACAAAATATAACACAATACAATACAATATAATATAATATAATATGATATGATAGAATAAAAAAATAAGATAATATGATTTAATACAAAAACATAAAATAAAATATAATACAATAATTCGCTATAATGTAATTTAATAATATAATATAATTTAAGAATATAATATAATATAATATAATATAATGATACATTAAATAATTATTTATAAACACATTGTAATATAATAAATATATACATATATATATATATTATACATATATAATATTATGAATAGAAAGTGTGTAGTTCATATGTGAAATCCTCCCAATCCCAGTTTGTACCATGTTTTTGTTTTGGTTTCTCCATTTTTCACGCTATATCCTAGCTGTGTATCCATCTCTATCACATGTTATTGATGTTAATTAATCTGTTAATTCATCTATTTCAATCTATTTCAATCTATTAACCATCCCCACCCCACCCCACCCCTGCCCTTGGCACCTGCCAGCGTGGCCACGGCAGGCGCTGCCGCATCTGCCCACGCTCCGCCAACAGCACGGCCTCCGCCGTCGCGGCGCCGCAGCGGTCGGCGACCAAGGACAGCAGCGCGCCGCGCAGCGACGGCGAACTCAGGAGATGGCGGCTGGCCTGGCGGAAGGGGATGGGGATGGATGATTTTTGTTGATAACTCAGCATTAGTTCATGGATTAAGCATGATTTTCTGCAAATTCTATGGTGGCTTCAGGGATATGAATTGGAATGTGTATAAATATCGCCAATGTTATTGGGAATGTATGTTCAAAACTTGAGATTTCAGGGGAATATTCACCATGAAAAGCGATAAAACTGAAGATTGGGTTTACCACATTATTCGTAGCAGAAAACTCGACAACTTCTGGAGATGAGGGGGCAGAATGATAGCAAGAACCTCAAACAATTGGGTATTTGATCTTGAAAGTGGGGATGAGAAGGAGAGGGACCAAAAAAAATGTTCTATAACCTTTTGTTTAATTATTTTTTTGAAAAGATCTTTGACGTCCCGCGAAGTCGAGAGCTTTGGACCTGGGGTTTCCATGTGCCCACCTCATAACTGCCTAGTTTCTACATATGGATGCTGACTTCAGGGAATATCCCAGTCGATCCCAGTACCCTACGTTGAAGGGGGTTGGGACTGATTGGCGGGTGGATCTTAGTGCAACCAGGACTCAGGCAAATCTGAAAGGAGATTTCATCCAACAAGGCTTCAAGAAAACTCAACAACGAAAGGGAAGGCCACTTCCGTTTTACATAGATCACGTCCGTATAACATCATGCCAAGACAGCCTCCAAGACATAACTCCGATAGATTCTTGATATCTTAAAATGATATTCCAGTAAACTTCCAAGTATGAACCGCTATGAAACCCTAAAAACCATAAATAACTGGCATTATCTTGGAGTTAATCATAGTACATCAAGGCTCACCCAGGGCGCCTTCATCAGCACAACGCAGCCGGGGGCCGCCCTGGCAACAGAAGCAACCTCTGAGGGCCATAGACCTGGACAAACGGATGATGGAAACCAGCCGTGGAGGTCTATAGCTGGGAAAAATCGCAACAAAAAATGGTGGATAATATAAGAATGAAAGTGTTAGTTAGCTTTTAAAGGTATTCAAAAAACACACGCACACACACATATAATTATATATATATTTATCTACCTGCTGCATCAACAACCCACTTTTTAAGGGTTGAAAATGAATTACAATGTTTTCCCTGGATATGTGTCCAATTACCGGGTTTTCCACCCCAAAAAAACAGTGTTTTTTTTCCAAACACCATGTTTTTTTAACATGTCAATCGTTGTCATCAAGAAAATGATCGATCTTATCAGCATCATAAAACTATATGATGATAAATTCAACCTGATGTTCTGTAATTCCCCTGCTCGGTTCAATCAAAGAAGGCACAGACCACCGGAAACTCGTGTTCCCATTGGGTGATGAGGTAATGTGATATAAAGTTTGGAGCCCCAGATAATGCCATCAAATTTCAGAATGCTAGAGACCAAAAACGTGTTCTAGGAGATCGACCTACATGAAGGGACATCCAACCCATAGCCCCAGCAAAGAGGAAGCGACTGATGAGTACATGCCTTAATTATTCTGACACCATCGCCCCGTTTCTTGCGACCATATTGGTGTGATGAAAACCATCTTCAAAGCTGCTCACGCTGGAGCCCGGAGCCCCATTTTTCTCCAGAGGCAAGCGTGGTTAGCCAGCAAGCTTCGGGAAGTTGATGCCTGCAAAGGGCCATCGAACGGAATTCCAAGATCACAATGGGGGTAGTTGTCACAAAATCTTCGCTGAAACCTTGAAAGCAAATCAGAATCATAAAAAGATCATGGACATCAATGTGGTATATGATGGTTGTATGAGACACCCTTACATCTCACCTCTTGTGCAGGCATTTTGGTTGGATCAAGGCTTCGTACAGGGTTGACCTTGTAGAAAATGGACGTTGAAGGGCTTGCCAAAGAATGGGATGCCATAGAAGAAGTTCGTGAACGACTGAGGGCCGGTAAGAAAATGTATGATCACCTGATCACCCCCTTGATCAAAAGTGGCTGAACCTAACCGTGCCAATTGTGTAGCCAACGCGGCTGCTTTGAAATCAGTTCTTACTCGTCTTCGGGAAGATCCCAAGCATACCCTGCCGTACTTGGACCCCTTGAGTGCGGAGATCACGGCTTTCTACAAGAAAGCCAATGCAGTAAGTAGTTTCCGACGACAAAGTGATCTACAAGACTGCGGTGGAAACCAAGAAACTCGCAGGTTTCGTGAAAAGAAGATCCAATCCGACCCGTCAAGAGTTCACTAAGGAGGGTTGGGTTGAAATAGACTGTAAATTGCAGGGATTAGTAATAAGCATGGCACGGAGGTAAAAGGTATACCACATATGGTTCCAATGCCCTCGTCTTCTCCTTTCCCTGTCAGGACGTCAAGTTCCATGAGTTGCTGCTGCTGTATGACCCAAGTATGACCCAAGTCTCAAGGACACCGGTTCATAAAATAGGGACAGAAGTATGACCAACCCAAGTTTATCTAAATTGATCTATTTTTCAAGAATCATTGAATTCTCAATGAATCCCACACTTGTGCTTTTTTTGTTCCATGGTCTTGCCATGTTTTATTTGTACCCCAATGGCACTGGACCCCCTGGCAGGAGACTATCGACAAGTTCATGGCAGCGGAGCTTTCCCGTGGTTCGTCATGTCCAGAGCCCCCGGATGATGATGACAACGGTGATGAGGAGGATCCACAAACCCAAGAAGATGTTGCAGCTGTCCGAAAGTAGCTTGACTCTCAAGCGGGGGGTGAACCACGGCGGGATGACCACCCAAGCGCCGCTCCCGAACCACACAGCGGGAGTTCGGGCATGGGCGCGGATTCACCCAAAAAATAGTGAAAGAGATGTCCAAAAAGTTGTACAGAATCAGGGCACTACTCAAATTAGACGTACCAAAGTCTGAGTTCAGTGCATGTGGTGAATCAATCCCGTGGATATCCCCACGGGATTGGCTCAAATTCATAGTGGATCCACAGGCTGGCTGGTTTGTCGGATGCTGATAGGCTGATAGGCATTTGGTGCCTATGGTTTGGAAGCAGCCCTCTTTGTTCATGGAGATGAGGGGCGGATGCTGAAGAAGTCTGGTATAATGATTATATACTGTCCTACGGTCTGCCCTGGGTTTTGGCTTCGACGCGAAGCGCATGAAAAGGGATCGCAATGGTTCGTTTGTGCTACGAGTGAACTATGTTGGCCACACCTATACAACGCGAATGGTCACCAGTGCCATATCAAAGCACTTGCATGAATCCAAACCAGAAGTTTTTACGGAGCCATGGACGTTTCGAGTCAAGAGTTGCAAGACCTTCTCCTTGTTGGCGTCTTTGGTCCTGTGACCAAGCAACACAACAAGGCATGTGCTACTGGGACCAAGGGAGACTGGCCATACCTTTCCAAAGTGGCGAAGTTTACTCGCACCTTCCGGTCACCTTCCAATCTGGTGAGAATAAGGGAGGGACGCTATGTCTTGCCGGCCAAGACGAGTTTCCCTATGAAGAAACCGCTACCCAATCGCCAAGATGGCTGAGAACAGTTGGAGCTTCAATGCCGTGGCACGAACCACCTGCCTTTATTGAAAGGCTTTGTCACGACCAAGCTGACCCAGCTTCTGTTTTTCATGGAGATCCTTGGCATGGTCTCCACTTAGGCATCGGCAAGGCCTTTGTGGCGAGTACAGCGCATCTTTGTTTACGATTAAGTCATCACGCAAGGACACTAGAATTGAAATGGCCACGGCCATGGCTGAGCGAGCATTACTTTTTTTTTTGCAGAGAGAAGAAGTTACAGCCACACCTCACGAAGATCACACCTAATTTGATGTCTTACAGTGACAAGACGGGTGTTAAGGGGTGTTGGTCCAAAGGAGCGCTTACGTCAAACGTCATGAGGTGGCTACCTTGCTTGCTTCGCGATCTACCAGCTGACAACGATGGTGCTCTGGAGAAATGTTTTGATGCTGCAACCAAAAAGAATTCCCTTTTTGGCTACCTCTTCAACAGTCCGCTCTTCCTGAATCGAGATGAAAGTTTGTACATTGCTCATTTGGGTTTCTCGTTTCTGAAAAGTTGCCCGGAGCTCGCGAGATATTGCTTTGACGCGAAAAGGGGGTGGTTGTATCTGCTATTTCCCAAGCTCCACAGTCTTCACCTCATCATGATCATCAAGCTGCATGCGGACGCAAAGTCCTGTGGCATGAGCATGTCGCCTCTGGCCACGACATGCCAACAAGACGAAGATTGCGTGGGACGGCTGGACAGGGTCAGCCGACGTGTATCCCCACATTTGACAATGTTACGGACTTTGCAGAGGTATTTGATTGGAGCCTACGATGTGTGGACCAAAGCCGGCCTGATCCACCCCCGTGTGATGTTTAGATTGCAGACGGTTGCATGAAAAATGACATGTTTTCCTGCGATTGCATTCCTGGGTTGGGGTTTCCACATGTTTCCACTTAAGTTATGGTTTTCAAAAAAAACGTTGTTTTTTTGAGAAACACTGTTATTCGCGAAATATGAAGTAAATTATAGGTTACCCAGAAAAAACATGTTCTTGAGGGAGCAGGTATATATATATATATATGTGTGTGTGTATCTATTTATTTATTTATTTAGATAGTTATATATAGATGGCACAAAATCAGTTCGGTTAATATGATGATTTACAGTTCTTAAACATGGTTATTTTCCATAGTATACGCTAGTAATTAAACATGGCTACCTGGGAAATCGTCTCCACGTGGTTTAGACATGTACACAGATGTTTGTAGCATTTCATAGCTGTGGGACATCATCGAACATCAATGGGGTTGTAAGTTGTTAGTGAGAAGATCCAGGCGGTTCATCAGAGGATTGATTGACGAATAAAAACGGATAAGAACGGGGCCCGAAAAGAAAAAAACAAACCCAAGGGATGACTGATATTATCTGAACACGGTTCATCAAACTATCGGATGATCACCATGATCCAACGAAGCAACAAGTGGATGATGAACCAGAAAACATGATGATTACCCAGCAAAACTAGGGCTCGAAGAAACAACATCCCCTGCAACAAACCTAGGGATGACTAGTTGGCGGTACTTCGAGGAAATTCACCACGGAAAAACGCAGTGGTTGAATCAAGGGGCACCCCTTGGTGCTTTCTTGGACGATTCATACGATGGACCAATATTTGCCCCAAACATGAGGCATAGGCATAGTAGATCAATAACGATACACAGCATGAACCTAAGCAATACCTACCCGGAGGCACCTACAAATCCACCCTTTCAAATGTCACTTAAGACATGATCATCCATTGAAATGGGGGGTGCCCCATCTTCAAACAGAACCTTGGTACCCCCAAGATTGAACCCAAATCATTCATGCGGTTGATTCGACATCCATTGGGCTGATATCCGGTCTAAATGATATACCTTCAACAATTATGTGTGATACCATGAATGTGGGTAAAACAATAATAAACCATCCCCAAAATCACCATAAATAGGTTGTTTCAACCATTCCCAAATGGGTGGTTTATGTCATTGTTTTACCAGGTTTTACCCACCGTTTCTCTTCGTTACTTCCTAGCCATTGGTGCCAAAAACCAACAGCACCAACTGTTCATCTAAACCAAGCAACAGAGGGCGATGGAAGATGCAAGTCCTCCGTCCTCAGACTTAAAAAACACATTGGCCTTGAGCCACTTGAGTCTTGAGGCTTCCATTTCTCATTATATAGATTGGTTTACGGGAAAATTTACAGGAAACCCCCATCTTTAATGGTAAAACCATGTTTTCCGGTTAAGATTTTCCCTCGAACCAATCCAATGAATTTCACGCCTTCACTAGTGGATGAATACCAACATCTACGAATCTACTAGAAACCATGGGAAATTGCGATTCCCAAAAGGGAAAAACTGGCGGAAATCGTGGTTTTGCTGCACATTTCGTCCAGTAAAGAGGCAATCTGAAGGAAAACTGGATTGGAATATCCCAATTGTGCTTCCTTCGATTTTCACCTGGGAAGGTAAGGTTTCCAACAGCCAGTTGCTTTAGATCTGGTTCCCAAAACTCCGTAACAGGCTGCTTGACACCCATAAATCCATCACTGACGGGCGCCAAAGCGTCTAAAACATGTTGCATGGCCAACTCGCGCGGACCGCGCTACGCGCGATGGCAGGGGATGGCTTAATGTTGCTAAATGTATGAGTACGCCATCCAGGTCAAATATGGGAGACCGCAATGCCAGAAGTTGGAAACTGAAAGTCCTTCGTGTGGCCATGTTTGGCCCCATCTTAAATATTTGTCGACTATATGCATTTGTCGGTGCAATCCCATGTACCACAACCTGAGTGCTTGTGAAAGCCTCTTCAACATTCTTAAACACATTCCTGCACATTCGCAGCATCAAATTTTTACCGGATATGAAACGAAAACTTTCTCAACACCTCCATTCATCTATATCGGTTTGTTATGACACATTAGAACTGTTTTATATCTGTTTTCTCGTGTATAAAAGCTGGTAAGTTGCTTGTCTTGCTGGTAAGTTGATTGGTTGGCTGCTTTGGGCCTGAAATGTTGAGCAATTCCCGGTGGTTGAGCCCTAGCACGAAAAATATGAGTCAGTTGTGATGACATTCCCAATATATGGAAAGTCATAAAATTCCATGGTTCCAAACCACCAACCAGCCATAAATTTTAGCATTTTATAACTGATGATCATAATGTTTCCTACCGAAGTGCAATCTTGGGGGGTATACCAGTATACCATTCAATAGTATCCAATATCATGTTCAGGCACGCCCACACAATTTCCCGTTTCGAGTTTTCTTAAAAACAACCAACTGGGATCGTTTCTGGGGTCAAGACAGGATACGGATATGGATTTCTCTGAGCATATTGGCACCATTTTTTTACCCCAAAATCTGATGGATAGTCATCATGTTGCTGATCTAGCCATGGCTATTAGGATCTATTATGTGGTATACCCAATTGTCAAACCCCAATATATCCCAATAATTATGGTTCATTTTGGTTCAAGGGAAAATCTTAACCGGAAACCATGGTTTTTACCATTAAATATGGGGGAGGGTTCCTGTGAATTTTCCCGTAAACCAATCCAATGAATGGTGGGATCTTTATCTTTTGGAACTCATATGACACCATCCTTTGAGAATCGCCATGGAAATCAAACTGTCCACCTCTAACTCATAAAGGTTGGTCTATGTTTCGTTGGATGGAGGGTACACCCAATGATGATGAAAAGTAGCATAGCCATCATAGCCTTCAAGCCGAAGATGGAAACAAAAACCAGCCCAGCACCATCAGAATGCCAGAAAGAAGAGGGATGCAACCAATCTAAACGCAGGCGTGAGCCAATATCATCAATATCAAGGATAAACACACCACCGCTTCGTAAGCAAACCCCCTCATGGAGTTCCCAAAAAATCTGTGTTGCAGCAAAGTATGGGCTTATCATGGTTTCAACCATTGATCTTGGTTCTCATTGGTCCACATTCTTCCGTTGAAGTTTATAACATGTTTTTTGATGGCACGAAACAACTGAACTCCCCATCTCTAGAATCTCCTTGCGTTTCCTGCATTGAGGCAATCCCTCCTAAACGGTTGAATTTTGGCATTGCAGCTCCAAGAGAAGAGCAAGAAAAATCGGGCGAACCCGGCCCCAAAGATCTTCAAAGCATTCTTTCTCATGTTTCTTGATCCTACCGATATTACCCGCAATTTTGCTTGAGGCTTGGGGAAGCTACCAAAATTCAGGCAATTTAAAAGCTTTATTCACGAAACTATGATTTGGAATTTCTAACGCCCGTGGTTGCAAATGGTAGTACCCCAAGATCAATGGGAATTTCAGGATCCTAAAATGGAGGTACATTAGTACCATATAATTCAGGCCATATGAATTGGGGGGATATTCCCTTACATAGCCCTGAAAAATAGGCCTTAAAAAATGGTAGGTACCTCCAATTTAGATTATCAGATTCCTGAAATGGCCATTGAATTGCTTTTCAGAAATCCTGCACCACCAAAAGGATGGCTGAAACCCTATAAATAATGGGATGTCTACCACCTATCAACTGGTGATTTGGATTTCTTCCATCCACTGGTAGAAGGCACCTTAAAGCCGAAGCCGTTGACGAAGTCGCCCAGGTCTTCGCGCCAGGTCTTGGGCTTCTTCGGCTCCTTGGAGGATTTTGTGGGTAAAACAACCAAGCAGCGGTGTGCTAACCAGATATAATATATATATATATAACACACACACATATATATATATATGTGTGTGTATAAATATGCTATATATTATATAGGATATATTATATAGTATATATTACATATTTTACATTATACATCATACATTATATTATAATATTATATATATAAGGATGTAACCATGAACAATAATATGGGTAAAGCAATGTCATAAACCATCCACCAGTCATCACCATATAGCTGGGATTCCAACCGTTCCCAGTCACCAGTAATCCCTGCAGATTGCACTCGCGCTGGGTGCGCGAGAGAAGCTGCAAAAATGTGCGGGATGTGTTGGTGCTATACCCTCTGGTAAACTAACATAGCTATGGAAAATCACTATTTTTTATGGGTAAATCCACTATATATGGCAATTTTCAATAGCTATGTTAATTTACTAGAGGGTAAATCCATCTACACACATATGGAATAAATCCCATATGCTCCATGGTGCTGGAATATTTACCAACATTTGCCCAACATAAATCACCCAGTTTTGTAGGTAAATATTCCAGCACCATGGGGCATATGGCTACCATCTGGTAAATTCACACAGTTCGTCCCTGAAAATCACTGGACCTTTGGAAACTAATCTTAGCCCTGGCAGGGTCTACATGTCTTTTTTTTTGTGAATGTTCCTGGAGGATCATCGCACTGAACCAGGCGTTGCCTGCAGGTGAAACTTGAGGAAAGCGAATCACTTCGATTTATGACACTGAGATAACGCATAATCTCCCAAACCCCTCTATACATTGCGTTATATGTATATATATATAAATGTGTGCGCAGTTTTAAAAAATCACATATTTTTAAACTGCATTCCTAATTTCAGTCTGACTTTGATCAATGGGAAAGTCCCTGTGCTTTGATGGACCCGGCAGGATATGGGGGTGTAACATGTACTGCTCCTATAGACTTGGTCGGATGGAAAATCTACAGGAAGCCGGTACAAGTGGTGGTTAAAACATCTTAAAACCATATATGTTTCCAGTACTTTAGCCGGGACATCAGGCCACTGATTTCTCATCACTTTCCAATACTTTCCATATATCCGGAGATTAAAACACCCTTTGACACATAATCACAAATACACCCTTTGAATCTTGCCTTCTCATCACTTTCCCTATCTATCTTGCCATGTTGGGGTCCCAGAAATCTGGTCAAACCCATGTCCTGCGAATCGGCATTCGTCTTTGGTGCCTGGGGTGCATGGACGGAGTCATGGCAAATCGCCTATAAATATATGCGAACTAAAGGGCTAAAGTCGTTAAAAATGGAACACTCATCCCCACATGCTCCATGTATGCCATATCTACCTACATTTGGGTGATTTTTAGGGCAAATGTTGGTACATGTTCCATACATGGAGCATATGGGAACTATAAAATGTGGTATTTTCCGTTGCCATCTTTGACCATGGTTTAGTAGGGGATTTGCACATACCCTCTGGTAATTTAACATAGCTATGGAAAATCACCATTTTTAATGGGAAAATCCACTATAAATGGTCATTTTCAATAGCTATGTTAAATTACCAGAGGGTAGGGACCATGGATACGGATCACATGTCAAACCCCTCTTGTCCTCATGGGCACATGAAGAAACACCCCTTGCATGTTCACCTATCGATTTTTTTGGGACTTTGACAGGTCTCATAATTCGAATATCCGCAGGATATCTCAAAATCATCTATACCAAAATGGTTGGTGGTTTTAACCATCTTGAAAAATATTAGTCAATGGAAAGGATTATCCCATATATTATGGAAAATGAAAAATGTTTGAAAGCACCAACCAGCAAAACATTGGATGTTCGATTTTTTCTCCACGGGTTTGACCCATACTGGCTTGCAGCCAATTTGGGATTAGCATCCCAAATATGGTGTGGAACCGCAAACCATTCACCAAGCTATGTGGTAAGCCTTTCTGGTAGAGGCTTATTTTTTTTCACCCGCCGAAATGAGAGAGGGATCACGCCAGTGGAGCAGCTTCTTTTCCGATCTACGCAAAGAGGTAGATGATATTTATGATGTTAATGGCTCAGGCCTTTCGGCACGTTGGGTGGAGGCCTCACCACGCAGAGCGCTCTCTTCAGCACCCCTCTGCGCAGTGTAGAGCCCATAATTCATGTCTGAACATTTTTTTTGAATTCAAAAAAATGTTTTATCACTTAAATCCCGAAAAAAATGGTAAAATTGACGAAATTGTTCCACGCTTCACGGGTTCCATGTCTTGCACTGACCGTAAAGCTTTGTGGGAGCTTGTGCCCTCTGGTAAACTAACAGTTTGCTATTGAAAATTGCCATTGAAATAGTGGATTTACCCAGCTGGAAAATGGATGAAAATGGTGATTTTCCATAGTTATGTTAAATTACCGGAGGGTATAGTCATTGGTGCCAAAACAGCCAGTCATCCAGGCCTCCTTCTGCTCCGGTATTCCAACCAGCGACTTGTCCTGGCCGCAGGAGAAAACATGAAAAAAAAAACAAGTGTGACAATACTGTAATGTACATATACGTACCGCAAGTTTGATTAAAAACACAGCATTCCCAATTTCAGTCTGACTTTGATCAATGGGAAAGTCCCTGTGCTTTGATGGACCAGGCAGGATATGGGGGTGCACCCATAAAAGGCATCCTGATGCATGGCCTGACATGTCAGGAAGGTGACCGGGAAGGTGATTGCCAAGTTTCAGGGGATCCATTCACCAACCATTCACCAACCATTCACCAACCATCCCCGGATTCGAAATGCACCCACCAACCATTCACCATTCACCAGTGTGGCTTGCCTCCTCTATTCCAACCAGCGACTTGGCCTGGCCGGAAAAATGTCCCGCCGGCCGTTGAATTCAAGTGGAAGTGAGCGGAAAACCAGGAAAAAAGCCATGAAGTGTAGCAATGATGTGCGCGTATATATATATATATATATAACAATAATAATCAAAATGATAACAAGAATAACGACCATAATAAGAACAATAGTGAAACATAGTAAAACTATATATAATTATAACAATAATAACATAACTGAGGGGAAACCATGCGGTCTTTACATATCCACAATTCATGGCGGCCGCCCACCTTCTTGTAGATGGGGCTGATCTTCTCAGAAACCATCGAATACATTCCTGGGCCACGGCGCCGTGGTACTCCTTTTTTCACGGGGGTTGTGAAAGATGCTGATGAAAAATGATGAAAATGTTCAATTTTATAATGATTGAAAATTGAAATCATTCAGAATGACGATGTTGAAAAATCCCGAAAAAGTTCTATGGTGAGACTACTTAAAAGACTTATATAATCTTATATAGTGCTTGCGGCTGTGCGGTTTGAAAGGATAATTACACATAGTTCTGACTTCTTATTACAGACGACCACAGCCTGCCAACCAAACAGCCAGGCTATGGCCATCAGCCACGCACTAAATGGAGGTTTTAATGGGACATTATTATAGGAAAATCATTGAACTAAATGGTGGGTGTTCACAACCCTGAAATACGTCGGCCACCTTTTTTTGGGTGGTTCCTCGTACCAAGCAGCACTTGCAGCAAGGTTGCTGTCAAGCCAGGAATTATCATGCGCATGCACCCAGACATGGGTTTGTTCCCAGACAAATCAACCACACCCCAATAGCTCTGACTAAATGTTGGTCTGTGGCGAAGAGGCTTTTTTTTTCCATAGCCAACTCCTTCCAAGTCCTCCAAGTCTCGTGGCGGTATTTCCCCCCAGGAATTGCCACCAAAATTCTGGACAGTGTGCTGGCTCTGGCGCTGTCCGGCCTAAAGATCGCGGAGTGATCTGTAAAGATTCCGATGCACTACCTGCACCCACCCATCCCAGCGACTGTTTCGAAATTTGGTCTCATAAGTTTGAGTGGGAAGGTTCACTTTAGAGACATAAAAAGAGACTTTCTAGCAAACTCATGCAAACTCTATTCTAGTTGTTGATTGAGCAGCCCTTCACCAACACATCCCAGTTGGACGCCCCTGCTTCGCAACTAAGGTAGGCAGGAGATAGGCAGGAGTTCGCTTACAAATTCTATCAACTGCTGAGTATGAAATATACACGTAAATCCACGCAAACCTACTGTTCCTACAACAACATCTTCAGACACTCTGCTACAATTTCCTTTGTGGCACACTTATTCCCAATAGAAACATCCATGAAATCCACTTACTTCCTGCCATAATTCCACGGTGATTTCTTCCAGGGTGATTTCTTCCATGTCTATGGGTGAGGCCCCGGACTCATGGTTGGCTTCCTGCGCCATGTTGTGCAGCTTCTCCAAGCTAATGGGATCATGCGAGGGCCGACCTGCTCCGATGGTTCCACTAATGTTCCACTCGTTTATTGAACAGTCAATTCAACGGATCAGACTATTTTGATACATGTGATACCCTCTGGTAATTTAACATAGCTATTGAAAATGGCCATGTATATATAGTGGAATTACCCATTAAAAATGGTGATTTTCCATAACTATGTTAGTTTACCAGAGGGTAGAGTTCGTGCTATTTGTGACCCCAATTGGAAAACTGGGGGAAGGGCAATCACAGCAATCACCCTACAGACACGGCCCAGAACAAGGGGCTTTGTAATGCAAGAAGAAATGACAATAGGATCAATAGGACATGGATATGGTGGACCATGAAGAATACATTACAGCAATGTCATTGGGATATCTATGGATATCTAGGCAGGATGTACGTCCAAACCACTTAAAGTATACATAGTAGTCTGTTGTTTTTGAACATTTTCATTCCAGAGATTTCAGTACGGAACTCCTCTCGTGTACCTTGCGACCCTGGCTCCAAAACCCACGGCCGTGGCCTATGTGCAAATGCTCTGGAACTTTGATCACGTCCTGGTTCTCGCGCGCCATGGCCACGACGGCATTGACTGGACCCGGACGTTGTTTCACCAGCCAGGGAGGTCACATCAATATGGAAATCATTGACTTGTCATGATTCAGTACTCAGTTCCAGGCTGTTCCAGGTTGGGATATGACCTCCCAAGCGCTAACCAAAAAACGGAAACACGCATGACTAATTGGTGGTTTCAACCCCCTGAAAAATATTCGTCAGATTGGATCATCATCCCAACTATTGGGGAAAATAAAAAATGTTCCAAACCACCAACCAGATGAGCCTTCAAAATATAGTGGGAATGTTTTTACAGCTGAGCCTAAGAAAGGGGACTCCATGGCCCATCCGTATGACCACTATCTCCTCAGGATGCCATCATCCTCTGATGATTCCAAGATGTCTTGGAATTTTGGCATGGTACCTGCATGGTACCTGCATCTGATGCATAAGTGCACCCCAGCATCCATTGTGGAAGCTGCGTTACTCTTAATTGGTGATGTCTTCAAATGAGTAGGATGTTTCATCAAAACATATTCCTGATTGGAGAATGGAGCGCTTCGTGCTTTCCCCGCACGGAACGGGTTGACTTACCGAAATGTTATCCCCATTTCAAAGGATCCGCAACCACTTTTCCAGCACGACGGGTCTGTCCTGATTCTCCTTAACTTCCTCTTCCCTCTCGCTCAGTGGCGCAGCGGCCAGCTTCATCTTTCCTATGAGGTTGAGGTTTTGCAGGTTTTACCCTTCAAATAGGAACTATTTGGGTTTGAGGATTTTGCACACGCAAATGTACCTGTCTTCGCGTATGCATTTGGATTTGTTGTTTCTGAATCTCAATATACACACACAAACATGAACACCCACATTGATTTATTTGTTGACTGTTGCCTGCATAGAAAAACGCCTTCCAAAAAAAAGACACACCTGAGGACTATTCATTCCTCCAAAACAAGGGTGTATAAATGAATCACCCAAGGGTGCAAAATGCCACCGCAAGTGTAAGGAGCCCACCTGGACTACCATGGCCTACCGGAAATGGTCATCCAAACTCTGATAGGTATCGAGGGTGGGTGCACCAGGTGCAGCAAATCGCTGGCGGCCCCATCCATTTCTAATTCAAAAACCGCTGGCACTTGTTTAAACTGAAGAGACCCTCTCGGAATCAAAGATTTACGTGTGCTGGCTAATTATATTTTCTACAATTGATATCAATTTATAGATGTTTTTCCAATTGGAATGCCCAAACAAAATCATAAAAACACACAACGGATTCCCGGGTCAACCCAAACGCTCGCCGAGCGGCTCGCCACCAATTTGATGGGAAAAACCGCTTTGGATCCATCCAAGGTTGGATGGTTATACAGTAGGCGCTGGTAAACATACAAAAAGCTATTAAAAGCTGGCCATAGAAATAGTGGATTTACCATGGAAATATTGTTCGAAATAGTGGAACTACCCTCTGGTAAACATAACTATGGAAAATTACCATTTATAGTGGATTTACCCATTAATAGCATGGTGATTTTCCAGTTCGCTATGTTAAATTACCAGAGGGTAGGCGCTGGTTGAACCCCTGCCATTGACAAGCTACAAAGTGGTTGAAGCAAACATCAGTTTTACCGGAAAGCCTGAAGCTTTCGGCAGAGGTACAACGTTGGAAGGTTTCATGGAGACCCATAAAACGAACGAAACCCATGGAGATACCTTCTGGTAGCAGCTATGGAAAATGGCTTATGCATAGGATTTAGGACACTGTTAAATTACCAGAGGATACATTCCCATCAATATCCCCCATGTTTGTTGGTGAAAACCCCATTCATCACCACAAAATCCCAGTGCTTTCGGGATGTAAATTTTTATATTGGTTTTCCCTAGGAAACTGTAAAATTGCCAAAAGCTATTATATCAAATTCATATCTTGGATCACCATGTCTAATGGTTAAATCACCATTTCCCATGATATTCAATATCGTGACAACTATATAATCCCCATGAAAATGTATCCTTATCTGTTTGTTGATGATGCTTTCCCATTCATCACCATAGCCATTTCTTGCTGCGTGCGTTTCTGCATCTAAGGCTCTGGTTCCTTTCGGCTTCAGATTCCTCTTCCGGCCGGGGCCACCAGGGCCACCAGGGCCACCAGGGCCATTAGGTGCACCCGCACGACCGATTTCCTGCCCAGGGGCCTTTTTGGTGCTAGCAGGCCCGCACAAAGATATTCATTTGACTACACACATATATATATATATATGTAATATATCTATCTATCTATCTATCTATCTATCTATCTATCTATCCATCCATCTATCTATCTGTCTGTCTATCTGTTTGTGTCTGTGTGTGTAAATGTATGCATGATTAACTATTTTCAATAAAACTATATCTATATAATATATTAAAAAGGAGGTTTAAAGCTAGCAAACTTCCAAGTTGCGGACGAATGTCAATGGAAAACTTTCACATCATGTCAACCACACAGGTAGCAACACCGGTTGGGAAGTTGATACTGCAGCGCATGGACACATTATGTTAATGGTATATAGCCCGCGAAGTTGCGGGCTGCGCGAAGGAGAGGGTGTGGGCATGGCGTGACTCCCGTGCAGCGTAGCTGGGAGAGGGGGCGCCTCAGACACCTTTCAACCGCTTCTTCAATAACCTTATCTCAAGAGTGGGGTCTTCCATTTGCGCAAGAAGTATCAAGTTTGCATGAGTTGACCTGTGGGACAGTGCATCACATTCTGATTAGTTCACATGACGTTCGTTGTTAGTAGTGCTTGAAATGATTTGAATACAGTAATCCCGGAGCTTAAAAACCAAGGTTGCAAACAGCAAGAAGACAGGGCCCACTTCGTTTTGATGGAGTTTCCATGTGCTCAAGACACAACTCAGACCCAAAATGATCGAAATATGCTGTTCATTCCGTTGGCCGCTGCATATATATATATATATACATATCGATAGAAACCAGTTCAAAAACATGACATGTCGATGCGTGAACCGCCGTTTAAAAGAAAAAAACGCCATCGTCATCGTCATCGTCATCGTCATCATCATCATCATCATCATCATCATCATCATCATCATTGCCATCATCAATAGGATATCTCATTACACATTAGATATAAATGTATATATATATATATGAAAAGATATAGTATGATATAGTGGATCTATTGTTTAATCGATCCACCATGTTTGATTGTACTGATTCTGTCACACTTGTATTATGTTTGGATTTAATTGGATATATCAATCCACATCATATTGTTTGTAATGTTGGATTAAGACCATCATTTCATGGCCACCGACAGTTGCTTGTGGCACAGTCAGGCAGCGGCAGCTGTGTGTCCTGCAGGTGCGCTGCCTGCAACTTGTGCAAGAGTTCTGCGACCTTGCAAGGTGAAAGCGAGCCACCTGTGAGATGTTTGTTGCTTTGTAGATGTTTGTCGCCCTATGAATACTATAGTTACACATAGTTTTTTTTTTAAAAAAAAAAGTAAAATAGTTATAAATATAGCAAAATATAGTTAAATCATCCTGCAAAAACCCGTAGTCAACCAAGTTACAACACATTTCAGCAGTGTGAAGCCATGGTATCCGGATGTTTCCGGTAGGTTTTCACATAAATCCATCCCTTGATGATTGGGTTCGCCTGAAAATTAGGCACCCACAAGTCCAAAGGATTTATTATGTTTAGCTATCATTCCATTGATTGCCATTAAATGAAATGGGTACGGCCTCTGTTTTGGGCATGTTCCGAACAGTATGCGCTATCATAAATGTAAGCATGAGTGGATGTACATGATGTATACATGATGTATACGCTTTTGTTTTGACAAAATGGGCTGGGAGACGGGAGAACAACTATACAGGCTGGCATCATTTTCATGTAGCCACATCGATGTAGATAACACTCACATTTTCATACATTTTCCTCAGCAATCTGTCAAAATTCATCATATTTTTCCATATTTTTCCTCTGGGGGCCTGGAAACCTTCCGATTTTCTGCATATCTTCACGGCCGACGCCGACATCTTCGGCGCACCCCGCACTGGTGCGCGCCTGGCCGTAAAGAGTCTCGAAGGACGCCGATCGGCTTTCCTGGCAAGCGCTCCGTGGAGGATATAATATATGAATGTAAACATATGGGTATAATATATGGATATATATAATATACATATATGGAGGATATAATATATGATTACATATGGGTTTTGCGAACGTAAAGTGGGGATACGACATACAACATGATACTTTTTATCAAGGCTGCAGTTCTGGGAGAATTCCCATGCATTAAATATTGAAGTCTCACCACAAGCAAATAACGACCAAGGGTTGGGAGAAGGGCTCGATTTTTCTTATGCGATTTGCATCCAATTGTTGTTAAACCTTGGGGCTCCTCTAGAAAAACTCGTGGGAAAGCACACAAAGGAAATGCGTGTGAGACCCAACTCGACCAAAAACAGCTGGGTCCAATGTAAGAAAAAACACATGAATGCACAAAAACGGACATGAGGAACACACATTCTTACGGGCAAATTTGTCTAAAACGCTGGAAGAATATACGAAAAACATACAAAAACATATACAGGTTTCAGAAAAAAGTTATTAAAAAAGTGAGAAAGAACACCTGCCTTTATGAGCCATACAGATTTTCAGGACAATTTCTCAATGACGAGTTTCCTTTTTGGATCACCAGTCCCACCAGGCGCCGCCTGGAGCATCTCTGGTGGGCTCGATTCATCCATGCTCTCGACTGGGAAGATTCCGGGCCATGGCTTGGCTGATATAATCCCCTCCCCTAATATTAATGGTATTTGAATGGGATTTATAGTGATTTTTAATGGGATTTTATAGTGATTCAATGGGATTTTATAGTGATTCAATGGGATATTAATGGGATTTACCCTCTGTTAAACTAACAGTTTGCTATTGAAAATTGCTATAGAAATAGTGAATTTACCCATTCTAAATGGTGATGTTCCATAGTTATGGGACAGTTTACCAGAGGGTAATATTAAACACTCCCTACAGGATGGTGCCCCCCAGTAATAAGTTGGTTGAGGGAAAAAAAACCATTAGCTCTATAGTTCGTTATATAGTTAAGCCACTTATTAAACAACTTAGCTATCTTGGGGGCCCCATCCTGTAGAAACCATGGTTTTTTGTTGGGAATTTCCATGGAATTTCCACATCATTGGGAACATAGAATGGGGCTGTTTAATATTAAGGGGATGGGATTGGAAGAGAATCCAGGCGATGGTGAGCAATTCATTGGCTTTTTTGCCACCAAATGATGCGGAAACCCCGCCAAAAATGTCGATCATTGTCATTTTCCCCATCAAAAACCATCAGTTGTCCACATATTTTTGGTATGTTTACCTCAGGTTTAAAAAAAAGGTACCATCTGCTTATTTAACATGGCCATGGAAAATCCCTTATAAATGGAGGTTTCTAGCTGGGAAAATCATCTATAAATGGGCAATTTTCCATGGATAACCAGAGGGTAAACTTCGCGGCTTGGAAAATGGGGCTATCGGATAGCGATCTTCTCCGCTGGGAGCTCTGGGAGCTCTGGCTCTTGCCGTTGGTTTCTGACGTGTCTTACGGGATCAACTGAAGTTTGGCCAAAGCGCCACAGCATTTAGAGGAGTACCATCTGGTTCATCTAATGTTCCCATGGCTGCTTCATCTAATGTTCTTAGTGGGCCTACCTCAAAACTGGAATCTGATGTCAGAAAGCAACCGCTGAACCAACCAGCTGGGTTACCATCTGGTTATGACTAACAGTTCGCCATGGAAAGATCCACCATTTTTAATGGGTCAACCGGTCAACCATCTATAAATAGGCCATCTATACCATGGCTATGTAACAAATAACCAGAGGCTTTTTTTGCGAAACTGTTTATGGGCGTAGGACTGACTTCACCTACATATAACAGTTTTCCGATTGCTGCTACCAAACCTGGTTGGTCAACCGTAAATTAAGCTCCAGTAGTTATTCACTGGTTCAGACTCCGTTTAAATAGCCAAATAGGGCAAAATATGCAACATTCATAAACATACCCCTAATAATAGGATCCATGGTGCTGGTATATGAATGCTAACATGACTGGGGTTTTTGTAGATGGGATCCATGGCTAATCTTCCTACCCCATCCAACCCCTGCGACTGTGGCACCCCTCGATGGTTTCCCCTGCGACCTGGTGCTTCTGGCGCTTCGAAGACCACCGTCACTCCTTCCAACGCCATGGCGCCCAACTGCAGCCGTTGATTCACACGGCGGTTGTTTTTTATAATTATCCTATATGACCTATATGTAATGCCATGTGAAACAAATAACTCGTTTTTGTTAGACTTGATTTATCTTGATGTCGATATTTGATACTCCAGAAATGTTACAGTACAGTAAATCAGATGTTCCAAGAAAATCCAAGAAATATCTTGGTATCGCGTTCCAGATATGTCGTCTGAGTTAGCCATAGTTCACCTCGGCGATTTGTTTCAGGCAAATCCACTGAGGAGCAGAGCTTGGACTGCGGTGCACATGATCAGACAACCCTATCGGAAGAGGCTGTTATAAATTTGTTATATATATATATGTATAACCATATAACAAAATATATCCATATATATATATATATATATATCCATATGTAACCATTACATCAGCCAATTTTGGGATATAGCATAATAATCCATGCTATATCGGCTATGTCCCAGTTACGGTGCGAATTGACTCGCCGCAGTGCCTGGGATGCCTGGGATGCCTGGGATGCTTGGTGGCTTTTGACTTCCACATTATCCTGAATATATATATATACACCATATATATAGAGAGAGAGAGATTCTAAATCAAGGTATAATATATAATATATTATATGGATTTATATGGTATATTATGACATTCTATTATCATGGAATATATCTGGGTAAATTAATATATTTCACTCACCTGAAATGTTGGGCCATTTGGGGATGATGTCCCTTATTAACCATGATTCCAGGGTTCGGGAGATCAGTGAGGTCGTTATAATTTAGCCAGATATATGTATAATATATGTATTATACCTGTATATAAACATAATTATACATATATAATTTATATGAATTAATGTGGTAAACCCAATAAGGATGGTTTTTGAAGTTTATGGAATTGGCTTTACCACAGTATCCTGATCTAACTTTTTCAAGTCGTTGATGGTCGTTTGGAGCTCTGGAAAACCCACGGCGATTCCCTTGAGATTCATGATGCTTCTACCAAAGACTGTAGGCAAGTGGCAGGATACAATGCAAATAACGGGATTAGATAGGATGTAGATTGACTGATATTATGTATATATATATATATAATATACATATATGCACATAATTACAGTAAAAAGATGTAAACAGATATAAAAAGTACATTGTGAACGGAAGTGACAGGCTTCAACGACTTATTTTATATAAACAACGAATACAACCCCACCCCACCGAGAAAAAAGAAAAAAACATGCGGAAACCCGTCGAATCCCCGTCCACCATACTTCAATAGGATGTTTGCCAACTAGTGAAGGGGAAAGAAACATCAGTGATTATGGCTTACATTGGCTTACCATGGTTTATCATTCATTGTCTAGACAAAAAATGCGATATGCTGTAATCTTTCATGATTCTCGATATCATGATTTTACATGTTTCTACTATGGTTCGTGGGTGCTACTCAATTGAACATCTGCTCGGAACGCGCCGACGCGTCTGAAATCGGACGTCTTGTTCTCCTTCTGAAACGGTTTCCGGCACGCCGGTGCAACTTCGGCCATGGGTTTGGCAAAATTTGGCCGATGATTCAAATGCAAAAGGAACAAGGCGCTGACCACTTCGCAGGTGTCAGAATGTGTCAGAATTTTGAAGTTTTTTGTGGCACTTCCTGGGAAAGGGCGTGAAAGGGAAATCGTGAAACCCTCATCATAGGGAAACCCTCAACTGATCAGATCAGAATAGACCCCTGGTTGCTGGTTGACCTACCCCTTTGAAAAATATGATTTGGTCAGTTGGGATGATGACATTCCCAACATATGGAAAAATAAAATGTTCCAAACCACCCACCAACCCTTTTTTTGGTTTTACCGTGAAATCGTCAAAGCCCACTTTGTGAAGGGGTCTTCTGATCGACCTCAGAATGGATGGCGCTTGTGCCACTTCATTTTAGGCTACTACTAGGCACATGAAGGATGGAACATTTAACAAAAATAAATGTTCAACAAAAAACATTAAGAACTGCAAAGCAAATACCTCCTGGTAATCTTAACACATTGCTTGCTTTATAGCATTTAATTACATGCAGACGTATATGGTTTTTCTAGCTAGCCGTGTTTGATTATATCAGGATACTTCCAGTTTCTTCAAGTGTGATATTCTCCTAATCTTCAATCTTGACACTGCTTCCTGTCCTTTGGACAGGGTCATTGCACAAAATACGAAGGCCCCAGTATTTTCTCCGGGTGCTTCGCTTGAAAATCGCACTTTCCGGGACAAGTGTCTCCCCTTACGGAGCTTGATCCCATCGAAGAGAAGGATGAAATTGGCGCATATCCAATAGGATCACTTCAAATCTCCATAGCTGGGCCCATGTTCCACTCCAAATCTAGGACCCAAGATTTGAATATTAAGTTTCCATGGTTTGTTAGGCTTTAGGATGTTTTAGGTTTGCATTGATATCTAAAGCTTGAAGTTGTTTTCCTAACTTAGATCGAAGTTCAACGGACTACATAACAATCCCATGGCTGCTTCATCTAATGTTCCTAGTGGGCCTACCTCAAAACTGGAATCTGATGTCAGAAAGCAACCGCTGAACCAACCAGCTGGGTTACCATCTGGTTATGACTAACATAGCCATGGAAAGATCCACCATTTTATAGCTAGGTAAACCATCTATTTCTATGGGCCATCTATACCATGGCTATGTATCAAATAACCAGATGGTAATCCGGGACCTAGGTGATTGTTCAATTGATTTGGGAATTCCACATTCATCCTTGGATCGAACAGATGCTCCAAGCCTCGCTTGCCGCGGCAAAGTGCCTCGCTTCACCTGTCTCGAAATAGCTGGAACATCCTTGGTTTCAACAATGTTGATTGGTTGAATTTAAGGAAAAATCTAGAGCAACCATGATCTTACCAGTAAATATTGGCTGGAAAACCAAGGAATGAACAAAAAAGAGGACAGTTTCGTTAATTGGAATGATTTTTTCATGGAAAATCCATATATATATATATATAATCATATATGCACATACAGAAACAAGGTTTCTACTACCAAATATGAGGCTTCTCCGTGGGATTTCCCACCTCTGGGACTTGCTCCCTGATTGAGAGTTAACTTAAAATAACTATTTCAAGACACAACTCGCGCTCTCCAACCCGTTGTCACTTTCGCCAAAGTCCTGACTGCTGGAAGAGCTCTATGTCAGTTGGAGGGCATCGATTGAGATTCCCAAGATTGAGATGCATTAGGTCCAAAGAAGAAATCATGGGAAAAGAGTCAGGAAAATGAGTTTTCGGCGAGTTTCCGGCCGCGCCAGTGGGTTGACTCGCTTAAGTAACACCTTTGATGATTTCAGGAACCATATTTATGCCCATGTATAGTAATGTTGCATGTTAAAATAATTGAAACGATGCTACAGTAGAGTAATGTATAATATTAGTGTCCAAATGATAGTCTCTACGTGATTCTTTGTTATCTACCTATCTATCTATCCATCTATCTATCTATCTATGTATTTATCTATCTATGTATTTATCTATCTATGTATCTATCTATCTATCTATATCTATCTATATCTATCTATATCTATCTATATCTATCTATATCTATCTATATCTATCTATCTATCTATCTATATCTATCTATATCTATCTATATCTATCTATATCTATCTATATCTATCTATATCTATCTATATCTATCTATATCTATCTATATCTATCTATATCTATCTATATCTATCTATATCTATCTATATCTATCTATATCTATCTATATCTATCTATATCTATCTATATCTATCTATATCTATCTATATCTATCTATATCTATCTATATCTATCTATATCTATCTATATCTATCTATATCTATCTATCTATCTATATCTATCTATATCTATCTATATCTATCTATATCTATCTATATCTATCTATATCTATCTATATCTATCTATATCTATCTATATCTATCTATCTATCTATATCTATCTATATCTATCTATATCTATCTATATCTATCTATATCTATCTATATCTATCTATCTATATCTATCTATCCATCTATCTATCTATCTATCCATCTATCTATCTATATCTATCTATATCTATCTATATCTATCTATATCTATCTATATCTATCTATATCTATCTATATCTATCTATATCTATCTATATCTATCTATCTATCTATCTATCTATCTTTCTATCTATCTATCTATCTATCTTATCTATCTATCCATCCGATGATCATCTATCTATCCATCTATCTATGTATCTATCTAATCTAGTCTAGTCTAGTCTAATCTAATCTACCTGTCTATCTATCATATATATACATATACGTGTGTATATCTGTTTACACGGGGACCAGGGCACATCCCCCCGATGTCTTGACCCTCTCCTCAGCTTTGATCCTGGCGATTTTTTGGAAAAGCCATCGACCACGTAACATATGTTGAAGGGCATTCCTTACCAAAAAGGGAGGAGAAATATTGATTAAGATAATCATGACGATAGATCAGAAGAGTAATAATGATGATAACATTAATGACAATGATAATAATGATAATGATAATAATAATAATGGCGCATTATTTTTCTTCAACTACTAGGACATAGTGATTTTGAACATCAAAATCCTGGAAATCGTGTCTGAAAAAGTGCCAGTAGCATCAAGCACACGACATTCCATCTGTGGTCCCGGTGACGCCGTGAATCACGATGTTTCAGCTACGTTTTGTGGTTTCATGTGGTGAAATTTTGGAACCCCCCAAATCTCTCTCATAGCTTATCAGCATGTTCACGGTCGAAATCACGATGAATGGTGATGCAAAATTTTGCGACGAAGACATATTATACAGATTTATAAAGAAAGACATGCTCAATAAATTGCTCCAAACACATTTTTATAGTCGACCCAGCTAAATGTTCAGCTGTGTTTCGTGGCCTTCTCCTTGGGCTCCGCCTTGGACGTGTCTGAAAACGGGGCACCCATGGGCATCTGAAATGCCAAACAAATATTTAAAAAATATGGTTAACAGCCCGTGAAAACGACATTGGAGCTGCAATTGTGTGGCATACCCTGTTTTTGGAAGTAGGGTTCTGGCAATTTCTTGATTTACACCTGCTATTTCCTGAAAAGTCCAGTAGTCCAGCAATGCAGTACAACTGATCGCTGGCTACTGGCTGCAGCTGGATCTATCAACAAGGCAAAATATGGAAAAAACCAGCTGAAGCAGCTGATAAAGGTTGGCAGCGGTTGGGAACCACCGTGGGCGCCCGAAAAAAGAACCGCCGCTAAGGCAAAAAGAAAGCCAAAGAGGCATACGACTAGCGGCCGAAAGAGGAAAACTGCCCTGTTTTTGGAGGAAAACATGTCTATCCATATCTGATATATTCATATGTGGATCAATATGTCTTGATTATTGGTGTCCAAAAAATGAATGGAAGGTTAAAATGATGGGGGGATAGGATTAAGGTGGAGGAACATGGACTAAGGATATCATAAGGTGGGAAGTTGAAGTTCACACCATGTGTTTAGAAACTGAAAGTTGGAATGTATCCCACTAACAGCGGGCAAATGATAACCTTTTCCCAGACCTTTGATTGAATTATTTACTCCAACCAACGATTCGACGACCAGATTAGCCGCTTTAGCCACTGAGGCTGTCTGAGGATGAAGATGCCAACCAGCAACCAGCTGATAATCATTTGCCGCGTTTGGTGCTGGGTCATTGTGACACTTAGTGTTGGTTGCTCTGGGCTGCTACTTGAGAATATCTTGAGACCTTGAAGGCTTCACACTTTGAATCCCTGAGCCCACCAGAAATCTTGCTGAAGCCACGTCCAGTGGACTCAGTTCGCCGCGGGCATCTCCATCTTTTCCGTCTCACGCCATGGAACTACCACTTTTATATCGTGATTCGAGAAATTAAACATTAATCAACGTGGATGTTCAATTGCATGTGGCTATATGTCAAAATCCTTCCTGAAACAAAGGCAGAAACATCATAGGTCTCAACAAGCCATCCCCAGAATTTCCCCGCATCATGCAGAGTTTTCTCACCACTTTCAATGTACCCAGGTGCACCATTTCGATTTCTTTGCACTTCTATCAGGTCCCATATTGATCCAAATATCATATTGATTGGTTGGCTATATCCCATCAAATCCCATCAAAATCACCATATTTGCAACACGTCCAACATTTCCAACCGGCGCCTTCTTGGCCTTGGAAGGTCGAACCCAAACAGTGACGCGACCATCTCCGGCCTAGGTGCGGTATGAAAATAGTGTAGATATAGATGTATTATAGATATTAGATGCGTATATTATATATACGCAGGATATCGGTGTGTGTGTGTGTACATCTATCTATCTATCTATCTATCTACCTACCTACCTACCTATTTATCTATCTATCTATCTATCTACCTATATTTATATGTCATAGATGTATAGATGTATACAGCTATATATATGTACAATTATAATGATGTATAATGATGTATCATGACGTATAATGATGCATCACATCCCACTCATGAGGGCTGTTATATTGCTGTTGTGGTCCACTTATACTTACTGACACTGAACTCACGGATCACCAATCAGGGATAGAGTTTTGCCGCTGATGCCGTGCCAGTGACAGGGTCTGACCTGGATCCGCTGAAAAGGATTTTCTCATTTTCCCCTTGGAAAACCCACCATTTCATCATTTGATCCATGGAATCTACTAGGATGTTTTACTTTTGGTCCCTTCAAACCCAGGGGTCAACATCAACCTTCTTGGGGATCTTCCTGTGCACCAAACCGAGAAATGGAAGACCCACCCATTTCTCCACGTGTCTTCTCCTTTGGCAGATGTAGGGTTTCCACTAGTCTAGAGATGTAGAGCAGTTTTTTTTTGTAAGGGTTCCTTCCGCCTTCCGGTAATCTCACAAAAGTATGGACAATCCACTGTTTGTAGATCAACTTCCTGTACGTCCGGTGCTTTTCCCTAAAACATCATAAAACATATAATGTGGGTAAAACAATGCCATGTTTACCATCCGCCAGTCATCACCATTCTTATTAGTGGGATTCCAACCATTCCCATTCATGGGGGGTTTATGGCATTGTTTTACCCACATTGTTCATTTATAGATATAGTTATAGTTGATTTACCTATAAAAGATGGTGATTTCCAAAGCTACTGCATGTTAGTTTACCAGGGGGTATATTAAACCAACATGCCATACTAGGGTTTATGGATGATTTATCATATCATATCTCATTGGTATCCCTATAATTAGGTTGCCCTGGGAATCCCTGACCCATAAATTGGCACAAACGTCGCACAAACGTCGCACCGATGCCAAGTCACCACCCAGTGAAGCTGGGATGATGTGCTCCTGCGGCGGCGTGTCATAAATCACCCGGTGACTGGGAATGGTTGGAATCCCACCTATAAGAATGGTGATGACTGGGGGATGGTTTATGGCATTGTTTTACCCACATTATATATATATATAATATAATGATTCATTACGAGATATTCATACCAATCTCCACCAAAAAAAATGTGGATAACCGAGACCAATCCATATATTTCTCCATCTCCACTTGGGAAATCGCCTGGGATTCGTCCAGCGTTTTTCCGGTGGATTTTCCATTACGGGGCCATGGAATGGATGTTATGTATTGATGTCGTCCTTAAAATTGGGTTGTTGAACAGTAGACAAATCTCACCATGGCGAAAATCTGTGGTTGTCGTGGTTTTTCATTCTTGACCCATCTGAGACATATATGCTATCATATCTGGTTGGTGGTTTTAACCATCTTGAAAAATATTAGTCAATGTGAAAGATTATCCCATATATGATGGAAAATAGAACATGTTTGAAACCACCAACCAGCAAAACATTGGATGTTCGATTTTTCTCCACTTGTTTGACCCATGTTTGAAACCACCAACCAGATATATTATATATATACTATAACTCTCAAATCACAACAGAAAAAAATCGGGATGGTTCCCTCCATCTTCACCACCACTGCCATTCCCTCGATATATATCTGGTCGGTGGTTGAGCCCTACCCCTCTGAAAAATATGCTCGTCAGTTGGGATGATGACATTCCCAATCTATGGAAAATAAAATTCCATGGTTCCAAACTACCAACCAGACATATTGTCCCTTTTGTATCCCAATCCCATGTCAAACCATCATCAACCCAACATTCACCCAGATTTTTGGTGCATCCTGCAGCCACATCTCCGCCGTTCCGGCCGTTCCGGCGCCCGTCCAGGAGGGGTCCAAGATGGAATGGCCACATTGCCACCCCGCGCCCAACCTGGAGCCGAGGGCCACAGAAATTCTGGGAAGAACCAACTGAAGTTACAGGGAGAATAACCAAAAGAAGCAGATATAATTTAGATAAAATGACATGTGGAATTTGTGGAAATCCTTGAAGTAGAACGTCTTTGTGCAGATTTGGGTTTGTGCTTGACTCATGCCTAGGTTTTCAGTTCATTACGCTGTCATAGTGATCCTAAAAAGATTGCACGATGACAATAAAGCCAGCAGTGCTGACATTGTCCCAACAAATGGATGCTGGCAAAATAGTCTTGGCTGGGATGTGAACTGTGCTACCCTGTGGTAATCAAACATGGCAATGGAAAACCCATCATTTACACCTGATGTTCGCATCAAAACCTCCATTTACAGTGGATGTCAGTGGATGTCCGCTTGTCATGTTTGATTACTGGAGTACCCATTTTGGGGTATAGTTGCCAAATGGTAAGATAGCGACAATAAAGATCAATATGGATAACTTCGTCATTGCTAAATTATCACCCATGATCAAACAAGCCGCTGGTTTGCTAGTAGGGGGGGCTTCATGGGGTTTCCAATTTTCGTGCTGGTTTATAGAATGTCTATACTTTAGTTACCTCCCCACTTCCCAATTTTTCAACAACAAAGTTTATTGATCAACAATTAAGAATTGTATTAATCATATATTATCATACGCCATGGTCAAGTTACATGATTTCTTTGCCCATCAGGAGAATGGTGATCAAATGTTATTATAATGGGATGACCATACCGTACGCCGTACATCCCATGTTTGCCCCAAAAAAATCTTGAAGATTCAACCCGTTTTTCTGATCCAATTTGGCACTATAGATGTCCGGCTAGATTTTTGGGATTATCAAATTAAACTACATATGTCCATACATATCATCCAATAAATGGGATTATCATATTCTGATCCAATTAAGTACTTATTAGAGTCTTTTTCAAAAAAAAATGATAATCCCATGTATAGATGATTTCTCCCAATAAGCCCATGTAACTTGACCATGGCTTTTTTTTTGCTTTTCTCTCCGACCCGAACCGCGCCGGAAGCGTAACTTGATCAACTCGAACCAAGGCCAAGACCTCACCGGCTTCAGCGCCAGGTGCTTATCTGGACACATGGTTTTCGACAGCGTGGCCAGCCTCGGCGATAGAAAAAGGGACACCAAAAACGAACCATGGAAAATCATGGAAAACACCAATGGTGAAACAACACATATGTGGTGTATAATAATATATTATATATATATATGTGTGTGTGTGTGTATGTGTGTGTTACCAGTAGTACCGCACAAGGCGGTGGCGGAAGTTTCAAAGATAGGAAACCTATAGGAGAGATTCGTTGTTGTGAATCAGGGATAGCAGAGCGAAGCCACTGATTGACCGAAAGGTGGTTGGAGTTGTGTTGGCTGGAATGGTTGCAATGGTTGCAGTGGTCACCTCACCCACAACTGCTGGATGTAGTGTGATGTACTGCAACTGTAGTTGTAGTTGTAGCGTAGTGGAGTTGTAGTTGTGGTGTAATGTAATTAGTGTAGTGTAGTTGCAGTCATATAGTTGTAGCTGTAGTTGTTTTGTAGTTGTAGTTGTAGTTGTTGTGTGGTTGTAGTTGTTGTGTAGTGTAGTAGTAGTAGTTGTTGTTGTTGTTGTTGTAGTAGTAGTAGTCGTCGTCGTCGTCGTTGTTGTTGTTGTAGTTGTTGTGGTTGTAGTTGTAGTTGTAGTTGTTGTTGTTGTTGTTGTCGTTGTTGTAGCTGTAGTTGTTGTAGTTGTAGTTCTAGTTCTAGTTCTAGTTGTTGTGTAGTTGTAGTTGTTGTGGTTGTAGTTGTTGTTGCTGTTGCTGTTGTTGTTGTTGTTGCTGCTGTTGTTGTTGTTGTTGTTGTAGTTGTTGTAGTTGTAGTTCTAGTTGTAGTTGTAGTTGTTGTTGCTGTGTAGTTGTTGTAGTTGTAGTTGTTGTAGTTGTAGTTGTTGTGGTTGGTGTTGTTTGTTTGTTGTTGTTGTTGCTGTTGCTGTTGCTGTTGCTGTTGTCGTCGAAGTTAGGGTAGTTAAGTTAGTGAAGTTAGTTAAGTTAGTCAAGTTAGTTAAGTTAATCAGTGTCTACTTTTTCGACATCTTCACGTCAAAAAAGGCTCAAAACCCTCAGTTTTTTACACTTTTGACTTCGAAATGTGCTTCGCGCCACAACGGCGTGCACTTTTTAGACACTTTTTCGACATCTGAACCTCCAAAAGTGGTCCGAGACCGTCAGTTTTTAACACTTTTGACTTGGAAATCTGCTTCGCGCCACAACGTCGTGCACTTTTTCGACATCTCAACTTCCAAAAGTGGTCCGAACCCCTGGTGCTTTGTACATTTTGACTTGGAAATGTGCTTCGCGCCACAACGGCGTGCACTTTTTCAACATCGCAACTTCCAAAAGTGGTCCGAACCCCTGGTGCTTTGTACATTTTGACTTCGAAATGTCCTTCGCGCCACAACGGCGTGCACTTTTGCGACATCTCAACTTCCAAAAAAGGTCCGAACCCCTGGTGCTTTGTACATTTTGACTTGGAAATGTGCTTCGCGCCACAACGGCGTGCACTTTTTCAACGTCGCAACTTCCAAAAGTGGTCCGAACCCCTGGTGTTTTGTACATTTTGACTTCGAAATGTGCTTCGCGCCACAACGGCGTGCACTTTTGCGACATCTCAACTTCCAAAAGTGGTCCGAACCCCTGGTGTTTTGTACATTTTGACTTCGAAATGTGCTTCGCGCCACAACGGCGTGCAATTTTTCATCTCTCATCTGGCCAGCTGGCTCCGCACCCGCCGCTTTAGCGAGCCTACTTTTCGACCCTCCGGAGCCACATATCATTGGAAAAACACCGTGTTTTGCGACTTTCCTACCTTTTCGCGCATCTGCATCTTCTTTCTTCTGACTCTTTCTCTTCTACTCTTCTTTCTTCTAATCTTTCTCTTCTCTCTGCCTCTTCCCTGCTCTGCTTTTCATCTGTCCATATTGTCGGAAGTTTGACTTCTAAACTTCCTTCGATAAATATATATATATATATATGTGTGTGTGTGTGTGTTTATAATTATACCGCATGTGTGTTATATATATAGCAACCCCACAGTTTGCACCCAAAAATGATAGAATATGTAACATTGACATGTAGCATTAAAATTGTGGGGAAATACGGGGCGACATATGTTGGTGGTTTACATAGAAGGATGGTCGGGATGACATATGTTGCAGGTTCTGTTGGTTGTTTGGACAGGATGATGGTTTGGATGATGGTTAGGATTAGGGGAACCACATGTTGGTTCTTTACAAGGTTGATCTGCATTGTGTCCGAACCAAACATGGGCATTTCCTGTATAGGAGCTTCATGCACAGGAATTTGCTTGGCTGAATAGACTAGCTTCTTTTGGGCAGCCTGGAACCTGAACAAACACACTCATGTTTGCGAACTCAAGGGATTCAAAAGCCCGAATGCGAGAAATCAATGTAGACAGTCAGTCATTGGAAATATATATATATACCAACAAAATGTATTAAAATGTCCCATGCTAGTCCCAAATAGCAAGATCATTTCCCACATATGCTCCGAGGCTCCCTCTGTTCCCGCGGCCTCATTTTTGAATGGGATTGCCCCGGAAGCCCCGAGAATGGGAGCCTCTTGCCAGTTGAAGTTGTTTGCTAGAGGATTGTGAATACTTGGTTTACAATGTCTAGGCAGCCTAGGCAATTTTTTGCCTATATTCCACATTCAACTGGGCAATGCTCCCTGCTCATTGGATTGTAAGATTTTCCATAATGGTTTGCGATAATCCCCAATCTATTGAATAGATTTGAATAGTATAACAGGAGTTTAGCAGCCACAGATGCCACAGCTCGGGTAATACCAAATTTCCTGAGGCTCCCAGCAATCTCACATTGTAGGCATCAGCGGACAGCACATGGATCGAATGACCCTAGCTGCGTCATCTGTCGAAATGTTTTTCATGGGAATTTCACAGGCAAAAAACAATCCTCTTTTTGTCGTCTTACGGGAATAGAAGCAAACATGTTCAACTATAGATTATGGGAGTTTGTTTGGTGGGGAGTTTGAAACCACAAGACTGGGAAGCCTATGAAACATGGAATAGACTTCCAAACATGTTCAAAGATGGGTGCTTGAAACCATAGTACTGGGAAGCGTATGAAACTGTAAGATATACAACATTATATAAATATAACCCTCCCAAATGAACAGCTACAGTCATGACTAGATATAACCACTCTACAAACACTGTATTGCGGGCATCCTCCTCACTGAAAACGCGAAGGTCAAACCTCGCACCCGGCACGTCTTGCATCGTTCAAACACGGATTGCCGTGCCCCGGGAGATCTAGACCTCATCTCGACGCACTATTCTTCAGGCCGCAGAAGTTCTGCTGGAAGCAACGCAAGCAATGGAAATCCGAAAAGGTGTACCGTCCTGTCATGTTTGATAGAACAGAGAAGGGCTTAGATTTCCCAGAGTTTATTCTGAGACATCCAGGTAAACTCATCGCAAAACATCATCATTCCAGCTTCTCTTAATGTTTTTTGGCCTGCACGAGTAGTAGGTAGTCCATTTGCCCCAAGGTAGTTTTCTTGTTGTTTGAGGATCTAGCATGTGGATGCTTGTGGTGTGCCCCACCCCTAAAATAGCATATGTGTGGAGATTACTGTCCGAATGTATATGTAAACCAGCATGAAAACGCCTGAATTTCCAAAATTAGGGGCCTCTAGGACAAGCAAAGGCTGAGGATTTCTTCCCTTCATATTTCCAAATATATCTCCAACTAACAATCCCTCCTGGCATTACCTCTGGGAAGTTTAAGGACACCATTGCTAAGATACTCTAAAATATATTGCTGGTGTGGCCGGGCACATATTCCAAGTCACTCTAACTTCACCCATAAATTCACCACCCCTTCACTGCCCCACTAGGCCTGCGAGTCGACCCACTTGCCCAACAAACTCTCAGAGGACATGAACTCCTCACCCTTTACCGTCTCGTCAGGATGCCTTTGTGCATGGAGCACATGGGGTATGCCAGGTATGCTGGCTGCGTGCTTCGAAGACAGTTGAGGCAGATAAGAACCAACAAATCCAACGTACGAGACTTGGAGTTCTCTTCCACTGGGATCCAGTGGGTATGTGAATGGCGCGCAAAAAAAAAATGCAATACTTGGATGATCCATGTGGTGAACTGAAGAGAACTAGCCATGTTTCAAAACACACTTGCAGATGGCATACTATATGCATGGTAAAACTATATACATGGCAAAACCCCACGTGTAGTCATATGATGTCATATACTGTCATATGCATACATCATATTTGCTTTGATTGTAAGTGTAACATCTATAATCATCTATGCAGCATATGCAAATAGATGTAGGTATATATTATATATGTATACACACAGATGTACACACATATTATATATATTATATATATAATAGATATACTGGGTTTTAAACCGCCATCATCGGTGTTTTAAACCGCCATCTGTTGCGGCAACATCGGAGCCCGCCGCGCCTCTCTTCAGCCACCACCCACTGTCGCCCGGGGCGGCGGGCTGCAGAGACGCCCTCACGCACTTGAGGAGGTCGATGCAGGAGATACGCTGTGATGCATTGCCAATCTTCGATTCCCGTCAAATCTCATTTTTTTAGCTGGTTAGTACATTTTAATCTTTGCTAGTAAAGCTTTGATCTTTAGTGCTTTATCATACTTTAATCTTTGATAACTAGTACTTTAGTGCTCTAATCTTTGCTTTAATCTTTAGCGCTTTGATAGCAGATTAAAGCTATCTAACCAAGGTTGACCCAGAATGGACTGAGGACCGGATTCAACTTGTCGGACTGGTGTGGCTATCCAGCTCATAAAAGTTCGGAGGTGGATAAAAGCGTTGTAAAACCCAACGAAAATCCATCTAAACAGTCTAAACCTAAACATATCGTATCCATTCATTCCAACAATGATGCCTTTTCCAGCCGCAAACTCCCCCAAGTGACCCGACAATGAAGGCATGTTGTTCCTCCAAAGGGTTGGCCAAGAATTTTTCAGATTTACCCCATGAAGTTGGTCAACAAATTCAGGACACCAGGACACATAGCTGTGTGTGTGCGTGCAAATATATACACACATGGGCGCGCACATTATATATATATATAATCAATTATAATAAAATAAATTAAACTCTTTGATGCACATGACGCCTGGCATTCGTGCTTTCAAACGACGTTCTTTCTGATCCCATAGCCATTCCCGCCGGGGCGCGATGTTGGCCATGCTGGCCATGTTGGCCATGTTAGGTCTCGGCTTGGGAACAACAGCGACAACAACAACAACAACAACAGCAACCTCCCAAGGATCGGCAAGAAGGAAAAATATCCAAAAATTGAAGATTCTTGAAGTTACCAATTTTGAAATCAGGGATGATCGTTATGTAGCAACTAGTCAGCTGTTTCGGCAGTGGTTCGGGCACCTTCATTGATTCACCGAATGACATTATGAGACACGCTTGGACCCACAGAGGCCATGCTTCAGACACCATTTTCCTCGTGCCCAAAACTCGATGTACTATTCTGTACTCAAACCGAGCCAAGCTGCACAGGCAGCGGTTGGGGGGGAAGTTCTAACCTCAGTGTCCCACACTGCCGAAATGAATCAAAGGATTTGAGGACTTTGAAGAATGAGATCGGAAGATGATTCAGATACCCTCTGGTAATTTAACATAGCTATGGAAAATCACCATTTTTTATGGGAAAATCCACTATTTCGACTGGGCCATTTTCAATAGCTATGTTAGTTTACCAGAGGGTACATTCAGATCATTATCTTCCCGGATTTTCTCACAAACTCCCATCCCATCATCGCCACTACCGTTCGGCCATCCTTGGATCTCCTTGGCTCCTGGCATGGCATCTTCGGGACCTCAGCCGACGCCGATCCACGGTTCTTCCAGATGCCTGTGGAAAATCTGTTTGTTTTTTTTAACATGGCTAATTTAGTGGCAATTACCAGGCATTCAATTGGAAAATGCTCATTTAGATTCATTTGAAAGTCAGAACTTTCGCGAAATTGCTACCTAAATGAATCTAAATTGCGAATTATCATCAACCTAAATAATCTAAATGGGCCATGTAATCCATGTTCCATGGCGATGCGACATGAACAATGGCCGCTGGGTGTCCCAGCATGCCGCGTCGTAAAAACCTTCACCCATGGGTGCAAAAACTGAGACCTGGCACTGAAACTGCGTGAAAAACGTCGTCAGCAACCGGAGATCATCAAAAAAAAAGGGTTGACATGGTTTATCAAACAAAAAATGCTGAACATCAACCAGGTAGGTTTTTGCTGGGTGGTAAACCCACCAAGGCTCAGCGGCTCAGCGTTTTGTTTGGTCAATGTTCTGACCCTTTTTGGCTCCATCACCTATATTTGGGGGGCATAAAGATGGGGCTATGTGGGGCTGTTCGTTGATCTTGGGAGGATGGGGAACATAAAAAAAACAAAATTGGAGACAGAAATCATCCAGAAATCATCCAGAAACTCAATGGATTGTTTCAACGGCAAAAAATCGCAGAACTCCAGGGCACCTTCTGTAAAGCACATGGTAAACTGGTAAAGCCCGTGATGTCCTGTTCAAAAAACTACCAACCAATCAAGAACAAAAATATCAAAATAAGTAATCACCCTAAAATTCAGTCTAAAATGAAGAATAAACATTATAATAATAACATTCAACATCATTTAACACCATATGTTCCAGGGCAAATTCTATGATTTCCGCTTGGAGCCCCCATTGAAGAACCCGCCCCAAGTCGGGCTCGTCTTTCTCACCACTCCTTTGGCTTGGCTCGAGCAGCGGGTGATGAAAACGGTGAGACATGGCAACCAAGGGTTGGCATTCCGAAGGCTCCCACGGCAGCATTTGACTGTAGCGAATTTCTCCCAATATTGGATTGAGAGTTAGGGCTTGTGTTTTCGTATGTATCAACAAATATATTATATTATATTGTATTCTAATTATTATGTTAAATTATATAATATTAAACTATATTAAATTATACCATATCATATTATTTTAAATTCTATGATATTTTTAAAACAATATAATATTGTATTTTGTGCACAATTATATATATATATAATAATAATTATTATTATTATTATATATTATTTATATGTATGTGTGAGTATATGTTTGTGCGTTTAATCAATACAATATTCAATAGAACCAAGGTGGAAAGATCCTTCGACGTCGACATGCTGCGCGACACCATGTGGTGATATGCCGCGACACCCAGGAACCTCCAAAATCCCTCGGCCCATCAACATTCCAGATCTTTTTCGCTATTGAAACGCCGGAAAATATTGACATAATAGTGGGATTAATAGTGATTAGTGGTGGTTAATAGTGATTGATAGTGACTCATAGTGATTTTTGTCATAATAGTGATCTGGTTGGTGGTTTCAACATGTTTCAACCAACCCCTCTGAAAAATGAATAAAAATGATGGATTTGGTCCGTTGGGATGATGACATTCCCAATATATGGAAAGTCATAAAATTCCATGGTTCCAAACCACCAACCAGTAATTATACGTACAATCAGGTGGTTTCATTTGATTTCTCATAAATTGATCATCATCATTCACCATGTTCACCGCACAATTTACGGCCCAAAATCCGTGGCGACATGTCGTATTTTGAGACAACCCTCTACCGGTCGTAGCATTTTTGGATCCAGCGAAGCGCTCTGGGCTAGATTTCAAGGGACGGATCTTCCGGCTTCAAACGTGGCTGGGAAAAATCCATGAGAAAAATCCATGGGTTTTCCCAAATCAATGGCTAAGAAACAATGGGAAAATCTGCGCCATGATTCACTGCCCCACGGACCTGACCACGGATTCGCGCCTCGGCTGGGCCCAGCCGTTCGGAAGCCAGGTGGATGTGGAAGTTCTGAAATGTGGAAATTTACCAATAGAAACATGATGGAATATACCTAGATATATAACTATAGATTTACCATAGATATACCACATTTCTAGATGTACCAAAAATGGGAAGATTTAAGATGTTCAATCTAGATATTCCAAATCAAGAATTCAAAGTGAATGAATATGGATGTTGAATAACTCTTTTTGATGTACTTTGGATGATGGATGTTGACACCTAATGTTGGAGATGGTCTCATATGATCTCATATGATCTCGAATGGATACCCTCCGGTAATCATAGCCATTAAAGCATCTGCAAAGAGGATGATTCACCAGCATTTTTAGCGGATCCTTCCATATGATTTATCCACTTAAGATAATTAAGATTGTATTGAATATAATATGGATGATTGATTTATATTTCAGTGTCATACTTGTGGCTATATGTCCCGCGGGTTAAAAAGAACACAGTGGCAAAAATAGGTTCATAATCCATTTAGTTATATAATATTATATAATTATACATCATTATACCCTATATATCCTCCCATCAAAAGTTGGGATGTTCCCAAATTTAACCTTTGGGTCTCCATGATGTTCATTCATTTTCCCATCCTCCAAAAAAAAGGGTCATCGAGTCATCGATTCGATGGGTCATCATCATTCAAGCTTTCCAAGCTGCAAAGTTTCAGGCACATCCGGGTCTTGATCATCCGGTTCTTCTTCGTCAACCGCTTCCTGAGACGAGAATTAAACCACGCCTCAAAAAAGGTCGACCCGTCGGAGAGACGGGTCCCACCAAGCAAAAGGCAAAGATGTCATTACCCTCTGGTAAACTGTCACATAACTACGGAAAATCACCATGTTTAATGGGAAAACTCACTATTTCTATGGCAATTTTCAATAGCTATGTTAAATTACCAGAGGGTACAATATATTACAATAGGGAAGTGTCCTAAAATGGGGCTGCCCTGAAATCATCCATTCATAGATTGGCAACAGTATATGGAGGATTCCTATGGGGGTTAGGCCGTAAATAAACCATATTTTAATGTCGGGCTTCCGTTGTAAACATTGTAGACCATCCATTTTGGGTTACCCACATGGCTTAGGAAACCTCCATATTGATCTGGTTGGTGGTTTTCCCCATCTTGAAAAATATTAGTCAATGGGAAGGATTCTCCCTTATGGAAAATAAAATTCATGTTCCAAATCACCAACCAGGAAGCCCCGATTCGCCCAAGGTGTTTTTTATTCGGGGTGGGCCTTGGGTGAGGGGAAGCCGCGAAACTTGAAACAGGACGGGGATTCAGTTGAATGACTGGCTTCAAGCTATCTGAAAATGGCATCAGATGTGAATTGTGATGAATTGTGATGAATTCTGTCGGAATTATCATCCCAACCATGAAGCAATTTGCCATTGATTTGCGTTACATCTTTGAAACCAGATATAGAGGATATCACAGGCACTTGGAAGTTTTTCACAAAAAAAATGAGCGCCGCTTTGTAGGTGCTGTTCGTCTCACTGGCATAGATGGAATCTTTATATGATTTGATTTTATCCAATAGCACTTTTGGATACTTTTGGCAAGAATGCCAGATGATGCCAGATGTGAAATCACCAAGAAATTGGAAGATCATGGAAGATTGCCATATTTCCCTCTGCTAAACATACAAAAAGCTATTGAAAATGGCCCAGTCGAAATAGTGGATTTACCCATTAAAAATGGTGATTTTCCATAGCTATGTTAAATTACCAGAGGGTAAGCTCGCAGGAACACTTTCCAGGCTTCCGTCTCATCGCCATCCTTGGGTGTGTGCTCCCCATCCCAGCTGAAGTCTCCTGTGACGCCAACGTTTTAGATGCCGGGCTTCCAGAGATTCCAACGTTTTAACAGTTGCAAAACCTGGAAATTTAAAAAATAGATGTCAGGATGTGTCAAAAACCTGGAAATTGGAACATATATGTCAAGGTCATCTAGTTGCCTACTGCAAATTGCTTTCCAAGTATTGGATGGAGGTTTCAACCAATGTTGGTAATGTGGAACCTGAGAAGTTATTCTCTCTGGGAGGGAAGCTATCACTTTCCCGGAAAAGTCAACCAGAAAAAACATGGAAAAACCATGTTTCCAGTTGAACCCGGCCTGAACCGTGGAAATCAAACATGGCTTGCCGGAAAGCCATACGACCATTGAGTTCGATGATTTCCCCAGCGAAATCATCGTCATTTCGTTCGGCAATCTCCCAGCTAGTCATGTTTGAAACTCATTGAGGTTGTCAGCCAGATATGCATAGCTTTAGAAATATAGAAGTTAGAGCTATTTCTTTCAACCAGTTTTTCAGGTCACAAATAAATGACATGTCATGTCAGATGTTCCCCTCCCTAAGGTACGTCCCACAACGGCATCGCGTCCCACGCATCGCGAACCTTCGAAGTCCAGATCGTTATCCAGGCTATTCCTGGGAAACTGATGGACTCATCGGATGGGGAAGACCCCCTTACCCGGCCTGGTAAACGTTTACAGTTTGTGAACTGGAAAATCACTACGATTTTTGGATGGGAAAAATATGGAAAAATCTACTATTTCGACTGGGCCATGGCTTCAAATATGTTCAAGTTCGCAAACTGACTGGTAGTTTACCAGAGGGTAAGCCTTAAATGATCTGAAAATATCGGGGGTTCCTGTGGATTTTGCCCAACGATTTCCGGGATATAGGCTTGTAATGGTGTGTAGGGTGTCGTGCAAAGAAATTCCAGATGGGAAGAATTCTGGGATAGGTGGCGATTTCAGGAAATACCCAACTAAAGGCATCAGACCTTTAGCTGAAATATGTTGGAAATGGGTTACTTCTGCTAACCATTGCTGGGCTGGACTTTCACAAACCTGCAAGAAACACATGCAGGATTTGCAGTTTGCACATGTTTCTACCTACCATCAAATGCTTACACGTCGAACCAAAATCAACATGCAAGCGATTCATAGAGAATTGCCAATCCAGCAGCACGCTGAATTTCATCTTGACCAAGCGGGACTTGAGGGTTGAACTTTGGGACGGTCCAATCTAATACTGGTTGGTGGTATACCTACCCCCTGTTGGGATGATGACATTCCCAACATATGGAAAGTCATAAAATTCATGTTCCAAACCACCAACCAGAATAATATGTTTAAATGACTTGGTGGCTCCATCGTAAGTAGGCTTTAGAACCCCAGGAGAACCACCCACAAGGCTTACACCAGCACCTCCCGACGCACAGTTGCTGTCCAGGAGGCTGGATTTCGGTCCGAATCTGCTGCACCTTTTCATCGAGTTCGTCGTAAAGCTCCATGAAGCATCGCTTGATGAGCGAGTTGGTGACACCTCACGTGGGTGGCTGAGCCAACTGCACAAAAATCAATAGGAGATCATCAATAAGCAGTAATTAGTGATTATCCGTCTCATCTTTATCAAGTGCCAATGAAAAATTAGCACAGACACATCGTTGAAGAATCGGAAGGCACATACTCTGCGAAAGTCAAGATAGAAACTCAAATGTGGGGTGCCAACTCAACAATGTACGAGAGAGTGCCAAAGCCGAGACGTGCTTTGGAGAGTTCCAGCAATTAATATAATTAATTCACCATAGCAAATAAGGGTCCCAACAGAGGCTGCTCATGGATATTCATCCCTCGATCTGCATAGCCCCGGTGCTTTGACCCATCCAAAAATCCATCGTCAAGATGCGAATTTGTTCCTTGCAATCTTTCACCGTCGCGGGGTTTGAGCCTCCGTGGGGCAAACGAACGTTTTGGGACCCTTCTTCTTGCAGCTGTGCCATTGCCAGTTTTATAAGTTGTATATATATATATATATACATACATATATAGAAATTTATATATAATATATATATATACCTTGATCTTCAAACGAGCATTAGTTTCTGGTTGTTTGCTTGTTCGTATATGTTTTTGGCAAATCGAGCGCATTTTTCCATCACGAGCAGAAATTTGCCAAACGAGCACTTCTTGAGTTTTCACTGCCTGTCGCTGATTCAAAAAAAACAGACCGCACAACGAGCGCAATTTCCCGCAAACGAGCGCACAGTTGAAAAGTGGTTCTTGTCAAATCTAGCTGTACCTCGAGCAGAAATTGGTAAGACGAGCAGATTTGGGTCCCTCGAGCAGAAATTTGCTCGAGCAGAAATTAGTGTACTTTTGAAGCTCCAGGTATATTATATATATTATATTATATTATATTATATTGTATTATATTATATTATATTATATTATATATATACATTTATATACGAGTTGCATTATAACTGGGGTCTGGGATCATAAATGATTAATGTTCCTAGCTGGCGCTATCCACCAGCGAAATGCTGTGTCATCCAGAAGTGATGGCATGGCCCATCACTGCAGGAAGGCCTCGTATTCTTCTGTGAGACTGTAGGTTTGATACTTCCGAGTATGGTTAATGATATGGAAAATGATAGTAGGTTTGGTATCACTGTTGTTGAATTTGTTTAGCAATTTAAATTTCCTCAATTCGCTCTTGACTTCTGCATCGTTTGATATCGTTTGTATATATTGCCCTGACGAATTCGGCGCATGTTTGGTCTGGAAAGGTGGTGACGCCACGCCTCGCATGCCCAGGACCATGTTCACCAGTTCGGTGAAGGTGATTTTCTGCGTACTCTTCGCCGCATCCTGTGGGTTTCACCGTTCACCAGGATCAAAAATCATGGAAAGACGCGCAAGAAAGGGGATGACATGCATGCAACCAACCACCAAAAATATGAACGTCAAAAAACTGCGTGTTGATTTTACATATATGTTTTTGGAACAAAATCATCGAACACATCTCAACATATCTCATCCAACTATAGCTGCTATCTATCCTCCGATCCCCTCGCCGGATCCTCCCAGACCAGGTCCAACATCTCGGCCAAGACGTCCACGTTGACGCCTGCCTCGTGCATCACCCGGACGATGCCGGGCTCCAACACCAACCTTGAGACGGGCAAGCGAGGGGAGGGCTGGAGCGCTGGGGATGATTGGTTAATGGGAAGATATCTCTGGAATTATATAGTTATGGGTATATATATATTTTCAAAAAACTGGGAATAACTAGGGGATATTATCCCAATAATGATTCTCTCAAAATATTCCCAGTATATTCCCATTAGACTAATAATGCTATCATGGGAATATATTGAGAATATATTGGGATAACTAGCATTAGGAGTCTAATGGGATTGTATAAATTATATATAGTGGGGATACAATGGGACTCATCATGGAAATATACTTGGGTATAATTGGGATAATCATTAGCATAACAGGAATATCATGGGAATATATTGGCATCATTAAAAATGCGATTAATCATGATTAAAAAATTGTTATTAAATGGGATTGCATAATGGGAATATCATGGGATTTCAAACCCACTAGATCCCACTAGTCACTAATTTTGAATAATGATTAATGGGATAGTTGGCATGATACTTGGGATTATAGTTATGATGGGAAGATGCTTAAGCGTTATATGTTGTGATGTTCAAATTGATAATAATGACAAATGAGCCATGTTCTACATGTCTTACATCCTGGCACCAAATAAGGAAATGCTTACGCCATTACGTTTTGCTTACGCGCGCACAGGTTTTGCTTACGCTCATATCTTGTCTTACACGGAGGGGAGGGGGCAAGGGAAAAAAACGAAGCGGAGCCCGGTAAAAGCAACGCGCCCATTTTTTTCCACCGTCACAGTGTGAGCTGCAGGGCGCAGGCACCTGGAGCTAGCAGAGGAACTCAAATAAGATACGCAATCGTGCAGGGGATGTAAAAAAGTAAACAAGGTAGAAGAAGAAAGAAACGAACGAAAGATTAGGGGGGCGGCGAGGACAGTCAGAAAGAACGAAAATGGTGCAGCATGTATGGTTGCAAAAGAAGAAACAATAGCAAGCACAACTAACGTGTATCATGTAATGGAAGTAGTGGAGACGAAACGAAAAGCGTAGAGACCACGGAGAGGAAAGTACGGCAGCAAGAACAATAGACAAGCCAAGGAAAATTAAAAATCGGCCAGCGAGGCTGGTAGCCGGCGGCGGTGCAGCGCAGGAGCCTGCGTGAATGCTGAATGTAACACCAGAAAAAAAGATACAAATCGAGCGGAAAGAAGAAACCTATTGGAAAACTGAAATCAACCGCGGTCCATAATCCACGTCAGAGATCCGTGGAGCCGCAGACGTCTTCCGATGCAGCCCGTGTCGTCAACCATGTTGAACCCCATTGCGAAGGCACGTGACAACCAAAACTGGAGGAGGAGGAGGATGAGGATGAGGACGATGAGGATGATGAGGATGATGAGGATGATGAGGATGATGAGGATGATGAGGATGATGATGATGATGAGGATGATGAGGATGATGATGATGAGGATGATGAGGATGATGAGGTGGAGGGAGGAGGGAGGAGGGAGGAGGGAGGAGGAGGAGGAGGACCCAGGGCCTCAACCGCCACAAGGTATTCTCAATGATGTCTGCGATTTTGGATACGTGCTGGAACGGCAGGGCCTCAGTCCAGCGGACGTAATTTGCACCAGGACCTTTTTCCACCAAGTTGTCGTCCGCATCGAGGTAGCCCCCGCCCACCGGGAACCCGCAATCAGCCAGGCTGTGGCGCAGGGAGCATGTTCGGACATGAAGCTCACTGGCTGCCGAGTCAGGAGAGGCGACCTTGAGCTTGAGCTTCAACGGGCGTGAGGGAGGGGGCAAATCCCTCACGGTCATGGATGAGAGCTCGCAGGCGGACATGGTGAGAGAGAAATCCGGAAGGTTTGTGTCCTGGAAGTCGGCGGTGAGATCGTATGGCGTGTGGACAAGCAAGGAACAAGAAAGAGAAAGAATACCAGGCCTTCTGTCAGTAACCATACCAACCACCTTTTTCCATATCCAGTTTCCCGCATCTGGCTGTGCAACTCACTTGCCATTCTCCCACTGCTTTTGCCACTTTCCTTCTTTGCTTGCTTTGCATCATCCTGCTCTTCCTCTTTCCCAACTAATACTACTATAATCATCCTCCTCATCCTCGCCGTCGTCCTCATAATGGGTTTCTTTTTGTCCAAAAGGATCATCTTCACCATCTCCTTCACCATCATCCTCACCATCATCTTCATCTTGATCATCGTCAGCCCCATCGTACCGTCATCATCTTGAACGTCCTCATAACCGTTTTCGTCGTCGTCCTCCTCCTCCTCCTCGTCCTCACCATTCTCCTCATCATCATCATCATCATCGTCATCATCCTCCTCCTCCTCCTGGCAGCATTCCGCCGGAATTTCTTCCACCGTGCTTCCAGGTCGTCTGATCCCATAGTTTGCTCTGAGGCGATCCTCCCAACACTCCTGCACACTTCTCCTGCTTCCCCTTCGAAAATGTTGCTGCGGCTTGCCTGCCTTCACCCTTCTGTCCGACCAGCTGGCTTTCCTTCCCTTCCTTTGCCAGGACCTCGCGCTGATCCACTGCTCCTCCTGTCCAAGCTCGTCCCTTGCACCTGGGCTGCACCTATGCCACTTGCTTTTCCTTTCTTTCCTCGTCCCCTCCTCCCCTCATGTTTCGCTCTTCGTTCTCACTTTCGTTTCCTCTCCTTTCCTGCGTCGCTACTTTGCTCCCTTCTTCCTTTTCGCGCCCCACCCTCCAACCACCACCTCCTGCCTCTGTCCTACCTCTTTCCTCCTCCTACGCAACTTACCCTCCTCCTGCACCTCCCCGTCATCATCCCCTGATTTCCACCGCGCCTTCAATTTTCACTGTCAACCTTGCTTCGTTCTGCCTTTGCATCCCCCGTAATTATTTGCCCTTCTTAGACGTCTTAGACGCTCTCCTGCCTAACACCCCCCCGCGACCACCCACCCATTTCATCCCTTTGTACATTCCTTCCACACTAGCGCCGCCACTTTCAGGTCCACACCAATCTCGGTACACCTCATTGTTCCGCAACAGCGGCGCAGCCCATACTACCGTGGTCGCTGCAAAGGTAGGAGCCTCAAGCCGCCCGACGAGATAGTTCTCGAGGAGCGTGGGAGCTTGAATAGCTCCCAGCTCGCCGCCGCCTGCATACTTGGTGGTCGGTTTTGGTTTACAGCACTTGCAAGTAACTTGTAACCTAGTTGTAAGGTAGTTACAACCCTAGTGTATCTAAGCTAAGTAAGCTAAGTTTGTATCTTATTTTACGGTAGTTGTAAGTAGTTACCAAAGATAAACTAGATGGTAAGTTTTTTTAAGTTATTTTTTTTGAGTTAACAAAAAACAACTTAAATAACTTATAAGTAACTTAGGAAACTTAACTTTTTTGGATTTTTAAAGCTATTATTTTTTGTGTTGGAATAACAACATATAAAAAAACAAGGTTTGGGTTGGAAACGAATTAAAACCACATTTTTTTATTTTTTGATATTTTTGTCGGAAGGCGGCTCTATGAGAAGCCTATCGGGAAAAGTTTTGTGATTCTGAGTCTTTTTGTTGATATCTTGTCCTCTGCTCGTTTGGACAACAGGATGGATACGAAGTAAAAAGCGTTCGGGCCCTTGGAAAGATCATGAGGCCACAGCCCCTGTTTTGATCTTGACTGAGGCCTGAGAGAAAATGCGTATATGACAGCAAAGGCATATCATATTTTGCAAAAAACAGAAAATGCAAAACACATTTTTACACATTTTTTACACATTTTTACACATTTTTACACATGTGTAAGTGGATTTTTTTTGGGTTTACACATGTGTAAGTGGATTTTTTGGGGGTTTACACATGTGTAAGTGGATTTTTTTTTGGTTTACACATGTGTAAGTGGATTTTTTTTTTGACTTACACATTCTTACACATCCTTACACATCCATACACATCCATACACATTCAGGTATATTGTGGTCGTTTTGGTTCATGCTTTCGTACAATGACATCATATGATATGAAACCAAACCGAATTAGAATGCCACGTCGCACGCCTTTGGTCATCCGTGGGTGTTCTATCCTGCGGCCCTTTGGGCAGCAACTCTCTCATTTTTATTTTTTTCCAAATTAAGATTGTCCAACCCAAAGTTTAAAAACATCATCAACTTTTCAAGTGCAGCAAAGAAATTCGAAGAAAACTTACGAAACAAAGGTTTCTACAACACCAAAAAATAAAAATGCAAAACGCAATGATGAAGAAAAAAACTACTAAAATACCTCTCCTTTCATGTTCAAAATAACTTAAAATAACTTAAAAAAACTTGCAAGTTACTTATATTTAACTTATGTTACTTAGAGCTACAATTAAAAAGTTAAGTTTCCTAAGTTAACTTGTAAGTTTGTGTAAGTAGGTCAAGTGCTATAAGTATTTACATGTATTCTATCTAAAAACCGACCACCAAGTAGAGGCCCTTGCGGAAGGTAGGCGATGGGGCAACACGGGGCACGATTTGGTAGGACTTCAGGAGCTTCGCTTCGTCGAGGTTTTGGTCCTTGAGGAAGTCGGCCCAAGCCTGAAGATGGAAAGGGCGCACACCAAAAAAAAGAAAGGATGGAAAGAGCAGTAAAACGATTCAAACAACACAAATTCAACCAAGAAACCACGCGATGGGAATGTTCATAGGTGTGGGTCCGAGGACCAGAGAAGCTGCGAGGCGGCATCGCGGAGATGATCATGTACAAGAGCCGCTTCATTCGTATAGGTCCGGAACGGAGTTCTGCGCATTGGACGCCTCGTGGATCTTGAGGAGTTTGGCAGCCGGGGCCTGAAAGGGGACAGGTGTCATCTCGCGCTTCTTCCGCGAAGCCTGAATGAAAGGAATGGTGAGGGAGAGAAAGAAAGGGACACGGAAAAAGAGAGAGAGAGAGAGGAAACAACAAGATGCAGCCCACGAACCCGAATGCTCACACGTATGTCAATGGTACAGATGTCAAAACACATGGGTATGCAATCACGCAGAACACTTTTCTGCAATAGCTTATTTGAACAGTCTTGTACATTGTACATATTTCCCCTGTTACCAGTCTGCAGTGTGGAGTGTGGAGTGCAGCATGTGGAGTGTAAAGTGTAGAGTGTGTGGAGTGTAAAGTGTGGAGTGTGGAGTGTGGGGTGGAAAGTGTAGAGTGTGGAGTGTGGAGTGTGGGGTGTAAAGTGAGGAGTGCGGAGTGTAAAGTGTAGAGTGTGGAGTGCGGGCGCTTCCCTCATAGACACGGCGACGCCACAGGAAAACCAGAGACTCGAGACGAGACACGTGGGTGCAGGAAAAACGAGCATTTCGTGCGAGACTTCCTCCAATTTTGACATTTTCAACACGTTATCAAACAGGTTGGAATGTCACAAAGTGCAACGCCTGCCACGCAAAACGACATGACAACCTGCAGCTTCCCCCATAGACACTGCGAAGCCACAGGAAAATTAGAGACTCGAAACGAGACACGTGGGAGCACCAAAACGAGCATTTCGTGCGAGACTTCCTCCAATTTTCACACTTTGAAACATGCCGAAGGGACATGTTTTGCAGCTTCCCCCATAGACACGGCGAAGCCACCATAAAACCAATGACACGAGACGAGACAGGTGGGAGCACCAAAACGAGCAATTCGCGCGAGACTTCCTCCAATTTTGACACTTTGCAGCCTCAGAATCGACGTTTTCCTACGAGTTTTCGTAGGAACCTCTACACATTTGCTACCTCAAAATCGATGTTTCGTGCGAGGCTTCCGTCAATTTTCAGTACATCTCACAAAATGCCACGCCTGCCACGGAATTTGCACCTTGTCGCCACTTAACGCAGCCCTGCCAATGCGATTTGCAAAAAACACTCAACACAACACGTCTAAAGTGCTGCGCCTGCCACGCAGAATGACGATGGACCCGTCCAAAGTGCTGCGCCTGCCACGAAAACTGCCATGCATCTTCGGACAACGTCGCAAAATGTATTACGCCTGCCACACAAAACGACTTTCGACACGTTACAGAACACGTCTGAATGTCACAAAGTGCAACGCCTGCCACGCGAAACGAAGCAACGAAACGTTGGAAACCTCCAAAAATGACCCCTCCTGCAGAACTTACCATAGGCACGGCCATACGGTCCTCACACGAACAGTTGGGAACGGTTGCAAACGGTTGCGGACGGTTGCGGACAGAAACGCAACGTCGAGCGAACACACCCTCAACCCCCAGAGTGAAACGGGAACCCTTGCTACGCATTTGGGAAAAAAAAGAAAGGTGTAGCAGGAAGAGAGAGAGAGAGAGAGAGAGAACGAGAGAAAGAAAGAAAGGAAGAAAGAAGGAAAAAAAGAAAGAAAGAAAGAAAGAAAAAAGGAAATACCGAATGGAAAAAAACTGAACAAACGAAAGAAAGACGAACATGTGTGGTGTGGCAAGCATAGAACGGAAAACAAATATGAAAAGTAAAAGAAGGGTCCTTTTGCGGGCTGTTACCAGCAACGGAGCCCGTTGCCATCGCAGCCTGGCAGGTCAAGAGTGGGCACACTAATGCACAAGTGCTTGGTAGAAAAGATACGGATAAAGGCAAAACGTGCACAACGTGTACACGGACCGGTTGGCTCGTCAATGTGCTCGAAAATTTCGATCCCGAGGCTGCGCGCAGTCTTCACCGGCACACACACAAGCTGCTCGCTCGCGAAGAACACGGCCAATCCTTCGCACTTGCCCATGAGCCCATGGCTGGACGCAAAGGCTTCTGTGCGGAAAAGTGTCGGTGGGTACGTTTCGGCGAGGAGCGTCTTTGTGCGTGTGCGTGTGCGTGTGGGTGTGTGTGTGTGTGCGCAAGCTTCGCTGGGTCAAAGCCTGTCTGTGTAAAAACTTCTGCTGTTAAAAGCTGTTCTGTGCAAGGGCTTCTCTGTGTAAAAGGTGTTCGGCGTGTAACCGCTCTGTGTGCAAAACCGTCTGCATGGACACGCGTATCTGCATGCAAACACATCTTTGTGCAAGCATCGGAATGTTAAATCGAAAAAAAGTTTTGTGAAAGTGGCCGGAAATCGTCAAATAGGCGCTGTTTTCGCATGTTGTTGCAACTCTCGGAGTAAAATACGCCGTAAATACCAATGTTTTTGGCGCCTCGGAAGCCCAGAAGCACGGTATTGACGCTGTTTTTTGCCTCTAATAGCAAAAATCACGGTATTTACAATGTTTTCGAGGCAGCACCTAGCAAAAACACTGGTATTTACACTCTTTTCAGCATGTTGCAAGAGCTACTTTTTGGATGCCAAAAGCAAAAAAAAACACTGCAAATTACAATGTTTGGGATCTGCTTTTAAGGTTCCCGGGGGGGTGGAGGAAGGAGGGGGTCCTGAAATGACTAGCAATCTCCTGAATAATCAGGCAACGGGGCTGGCCACCCTCCCCACTTCGTAAAGCAAAACTCAAGGTAGCCCCACTGGAGCTACCTTTCGTGATATTCATGGGGCGACTACCGGAATTCATATGAAGGGGATGAAGGGGGGTTCTAATATCATGGGGTGATGGGATAACCATTGGGATCGGGAAAAGAATTGGCACAACACCTGGGATAATTGGGATATACCCTCTGATATCCAACATAGCTGGGAATTTCCCCGAACTCAATGGAGGTTTAGTTCGTTGGGAAAATCATCTATAGAATATGACATGCATAGAATGGCAGATCTTGCGGTAACACAATTTGTTAAAGCTGAAACGTCTCACCGTCCAACCCCGTCACCAAGCAGCTTTTGAAAGTCCATCTGGTTTAGGGCCATATCTTCCTTGGCTGTTGAAAAATCACCTGGTGTATCCTGGCCAGAATCCCTTGTTAAACACCCACATGGTATCACATGGTTAATGGTTCCAAATAACTATGTGGTTTCATCCCCTATAAAAAACCATGGTTTCTGGAGGTGTTTGATAGGGACATTAGAGCCAGACTTGAGTCCTATCACCTGATGGTTTCTGATGGTTTCCTATCACCTGCAGCTCCCAAGTGGCCGGAACAATATGCATCTTTTCCAGCTCCTGCCATGGGAAAATCCTCTAGAAATGGCGGATCTTCCATTGCCATGTTTGATCGGAGGGTACTTATACTATTGTACAACATATCTACATAATGAATCAATATTTAACAATACATGTAATAGTATAATTATATAAAATACATATATGTAATATATATATATATGTAATATATATATATATATGTAATATATATATATGTAATATATATATATATGTGTGTAATATATATATAATAATATATATATATATAAATACGTACTAGATTCTTCATCCTCCACGGGTGAGTCAGTGCTTGGTGTTTCTCTGTGCCGGTTTTTCGGCTACTCTCCCCACCCCCCAACTTGCACCTCTCGAAGTTGTCCTTGGGCTTGGAATTGATGTAAGAGAGGCATTTGTCATCTTGGATTTAACCTCTGGTAAACTAACAGTTTGCTATTGAAAATGGCCCAGTCGAAATAGTTGATTTACCCAGCTATAAAATGGCGGATCTTTCCAGTTCGTTATGGGACAGTTTACCAGAGGGTACTTCAGGAACAGCACCCTCACCTGGCAGGGGAACTGTAGATTTCCCAAGTGGATTTCCTGGGAAAATCAACGAAACATTTTCAGCAAATCGAAGTCATTGTGGATGGTGGTTCAATGTGCCCCAAACGAAATCAGGAATGCCCCTGGATCTTTAATTTCTTTAGATTGCCAATAACTCCTCGGGTCAACTGTGAAATTCTGCAATTCTTCCTCTGCTTCCTCTGCCCAGTTTGGGGGGGTACCAATGTGACAATGAGATCACTGGTTGACGTTTTGCATCCCAGCCCTGGCATTCAAGGGAATAATATGTGGTTTTAGGATGTTTGAGGACATAACTTTGTTAGTTAAATCCCCTGTTTTTCCAATTAATATATCTCATCAAATCCCCATGAGTTTGTTTGTGCACCTAGGGCCATAAACTAACAACCCATGGTTTTCCGTTCGGATCTACATTTCCGGGGCTTTTCCACGATGCAAACGTTTTAATAGGGAGGCTACTTCCCAAAGCCCAGCATATGCCGCGAACACCCAGCGTCCCACAATGTAAGTGATTTCGATCTTCTGCTTCTCGGTGGATGCCACTGCACCAATGACGTCCACCAGGACGCCCAGTAACATGTACATGATGGTCACTGAGACCTGGGATGTTTATGGATTTCTTGGTGCCACATGGTGCCACGGAAGAATATCCCTTGGTTTTTTTGATGAGACTATGTCAACTAAAGATGATACCTGGAGTCAATGGGAGATCTCCGGGATCCTAAAATAATGGAGGTACCGTTAGTACCATTTTATATAAGGCCATATGAATTGTGGGGATATTCCCTGAAATTTCGGCCTGAAAAATGGGCCTTTTTTTTGTGGTAGGTACCTCCAATGAATGGGATCCTGTTGCATGGCCATTGATGGAGTGCTCATTTCAAGCAAAGGTTCTTGGTATGGTTTGGTGAAGATCGGGGGCTCACAGAGAAAGCTATGGGGATTTGTTTGGAAAAAATGAGATTTAACGAACACAGTCACGGGGATGGGGATTTAGTGGGAAGGCAATGGGATTTATAAAATTAAGTAATTAAGAGAAATGGAGTTTCATGGGAATACGATGGGAATATAATCGGAAATGTACCCAAGTATAACTAGAACCCATTTGGGGTGCGTTTGAAAAAGGAAACTTAGCAACAACAATTCAGGGTAGGAACTAATGATACCGACAATGTGAAAAATGGGCATGCCCGAAAATGGAGCATGCCTTCAACAGTTTCAAGTTTACATAATTTATACAACTGATGAACATATGGAAAAATGATACATAATGAGACGTAACATTGATAAACTGTCTAAACATTTGGTTATATCATGTTATACCTTATTTTCTCCGACAAACCATGACATGTCATCCCTAAACTTCTCGAATGGCGCCACCTTGTTGTACAGCAAAGGAAGCCATCCCTAGCCAGCATTTATCACCGTGCTGCAAGAATACGTTTTGGTTATGATATGTTATGATACTGATACAATTGGATATAATTGGATATGATTGGATATAATTGGATATGATTGGATATAATTGGAAAAAAATGATATAATTGGATATGATTAATGCATTAATGAATGCTCAATTTCTCTCCGCCAGTTATTTGGCCCACCTTAAACAACACGTCTCCACGTCTCCCATGGAAATCCCAGGACCGTCGGACTGTTGCACGGCCAGGAGGCCAGGGCCATGAAGAAGACCATCAGAGGCCACAGCCCCGGATTGCCCGCACTGATGGAGTTGATCACCTGAAGCCATGCGCCATGCGAAGCCATGCGAAGCCGCAACTGGAGAAGATAACTACCCTCTGGTTATGTCAATACATAGCTATTGAAGCCATGGCCATTTAATTATAGTGAGTTTTCCCAGCTATAAAATGGTGATTTTCCACAGTTTTTTGTATGTTTACCAGAGGGTACCAAGTTGGTAGGTAGATCTTGCTATGATGCATAGTGCAAATGTGAAAAACATACATGAAAAACCCATCAAGTTGCTAAAGTTGGCCTACAAAAAACCTACTCATTTCAGATCAACGGTACTAAACCCGCCATGGCCGCCGTCCTCGGCGTTGGCTCCAAAGACTGCAGGGAGCAGCAGCGTGTTGATGGACTCCGGCACCGTCTTGAAGAACGTGGTGCCAATGCTCCTCACTGGGATCAATGCATTGGTTTAAGGACAATTTTGCAGGGAAGTCCCATATTTCATGGGAAAATCGATGGTTTCCGGTTAAGATTTTCCCTAAAACCAATCCGTTGATGGGAGCAGGGACCATGAACTTCCTTCGTCCCAAATATCCAAAAGGCTCCGGAATTCTTTGAGGAAATACGCCTTTTTTTGTAGTTCTTTGTTTCCGTTTTCTTTTTTGGGGGATCTCCTATTGCATTTTCCATGACAGGTGATGACATCAAAAACTTTCCCAACTTTCCCAACTTGACACTGGTGACTTTGTCGTCTGAGCATGAAAACTTTTCCCAAGCTGGGAACAATGGCCATTTCAGGAACCTAAATTGGAGGTACCTACCATATATAAGGCCTATATAAGGGCTATGTAAGGGGATATCCCCCCAAAATATGGCCTTATATGGTACAGTATCTCCATTTTAGGATCCTGAAATTCTCAAGCTGGAAACAAACGATTGTTCAATCTGCCCTTTTCCCCCAACACAGTTTGTATTTTGTGGGTACCTAATCTAAAATACATTTCATTTCTATATACATATATAAATATATACATACATGTGCAAACATATGAACAAGTATGTAACATTATGCAATATGATAACATATCTGATATGCAATTATCTGCATATGATATCATATAATCAGATCTTTCAGATCCGGATCCGCGCATTTCTGTGCCATGTTTCTGGAAATGGCCATGGGCCAAGGTGTCTCATCATAGGGACTCCGTGGGTTCCATCTTCGGATTGCTGTGAAACAACACATCTCGACATCTCGACACATCACGATAGTGGCAATAAACAATAATGACAAAGATACCAATGTTATCATAATAAGTCATATAATGATCAACGTAGTGATTATATAAATCAACAGAGTGATTATAATGACAATATATGACAATAATGAGTCATAAATCATAAATGACAATAAGGACAAACACACCAGATTATATTGTGAGAAGATGGGAGAAAAACCGAAACTGCAGGGTACCTGCAGGGTGCAACGATACCAGATCAGATCTAGCAAAAACGAAACCATCATCCATACCAAATGAGCCATTCCAAATACCTCTATCTCATCTCATGAAAGACTAGTTCAATCAGTTGGTTGATAGTTTTCCTAATATGAATTAGTTCATAAACCCCAATAGCCAGGCAGTACAACTCCTTATTTCATAACCAATCACCGCCAATCACCCTCATGTGTCAATGATATCCGCATTTATTCCTTGTTAGGCCTAATTTTCTGCTGGTGAAACAGATGGATTTCCCATTTAGAAAACACCAGTCAATCATTTGCTGAACCGATAGATTAAACCCCACTAAAACCAATCCCGTTAAATATCTTCACTAAATCCTATAAACCCGTTCCATTAATAGTTGGCTTTCTCTAATATGGATTGGTTCACAAACCCGGTGTAACTCCTTGTTCAGAACGAACCACCCATCATCTATCAATGATATCTCCACGTGTTCCTTCTCAAATACCATTAAAAACTATCTAAAGCATATGAATGTTAGTAAAGCAATGATAAACCACTCATAGTTTGATGGTTTATACATGTTTATACAATCCATTAGTGTAAAATTGGGGATGGTGGATCCTATTGCTTTACTAATGATTAAAACACATCAGCAAGGAGATTCTTGATGGTTCATATCTTCCATTATCTTCCTGATTTCCTGGTCCGTCGAGGCTCGTTCCATCCGTGAGTTGACGCAAGATGATGGCGAAGGCATAGGTGATGATGGCCCACCTGGTGTATGTACAAAAATATGCTCGTCATTTTCCGGGTGGGTAATGAAAATGGAAATGGAAGCATGTTTCATATTTTGTCTACATACATGTTCTACTGTTCATATTAACTAATTTTATGGTGTAAGCATCATCCCAGTAACAAAAATCCAGGGATGAAAAAATCGAACATGTTTGAAACCACCAACAAGTCATGTGATTCGGAGGGTATCTTGGCTGATCACCACCCCTTTTTTCAAAAAAAAAGCTGGTCGCTGGTCACTGGGCCCCAAGGTCCCACCCAGACAAAATGATCCGGAAGCTGAGGCAAATAAAATATGATTAAATACCCCCTTTGCGCCGCAGAATTTCAAGCTTTTTAGATGTTCTTAGACGATGTTCCATCCAAATTTACCCGAACTCGGCTGACCAATTGCTCCATCCCAAAGCGCCGGCGGCACAAGAGGGAGAAGACACAAACGGATCGAGCAGCAAAGGCTAGACCTTTGACCTTGGACAGCTGACCCATGACCGAAGGTCACTCAATATGTCACTGGTAAACTAACAATGGGATTTATAGTGATTCAATGGGATATTAATGGAATTTTCCCTCTGTTAAACTGACAGTTTGCGAACTTGAAAATGGCCCAGTCGAAATAGTGAGTTTTCCCATTAATAGCATGGTGATTTTCCATAGTTTTTTGTATGTTTACCGGAGGGCATGTCACTGAACCACCGAAGGTTACGTTTTTGATGACCTCATGACCTTCGCGTCACAACTGGTATAAATTCCATGTTGAAGACATGTCCCGCATGTTGTTGACGAATGGTCATTTGTCGTGCTTAAGTCCCCGCGTGGAAATTGCCCAAGGATCGTAATCAAGCCACACAATTCCTCATGCCTGCTATGGTTTCCTACCAGGCTAGCTCATATTAAACAATCTAGTTCTTCTATCATGTGGTCGGGAAAATACTAGCTCTAGCATGTTCTAGCTCATATTAAACTTCTATTAAACAATCTAAACTGGCTCCAACTGGCTCCCCATTTCACAATTTTTGTCCAAAAGGGAACGTGATAACCAACCAGCTCCGAACAGCTCCCCAACTATTCTCACCACTGGGTTGGCGCTGCGATGATCATCAGCTCGGGAAAGGATCGCAGCAGTCGCGTGAGCCTTGTGAGTCGAACCAACCTGGTTGGCCGCTACGGCGGCCACGCCAGGCTGTGGAAAGGTCGTGATTTTTAGTCGTCTAAATTGCTGGGTAATTGATGGTTAATAGTGATTAATAGTGGTTAATAGTGGTTAATAGTGGTTAATAGTGGTTAATAAGTGATTAATAGTGGTTAATAGTGGTTAATAGTGGTTAATAGTGGTAGTGGTTAATAGTGGTTAATAGTGGTTAATAGTGGTTAATAAGTGATTAATAGTGGTTAATAGTGGTTAATAGTGGTTAATAGTGGTTAATAAGTGATTAATAGTGGTTAATAGTGGTTAATAGTGGTTAATTGTGATTAATAGTGGTTAATAGTGGTTAATAGTGGTTAATAGTGGTTAATAGTGGTTAATAAGTGATTAATAGTGGTTAATAGTGGTTCATAGTGGTTAATAGTGGTTAATAAGTGATTAATAGTGGTTAATAGTGGTTAATAGTGGTTAATAGTGGTTAATAGTGGTTAATAGTGGTTAATAGTGGTTAATAATGGTTAATAGTGATTAATAGTGGTTAATAGTGGTTAATAGTGGTTAATAGTGATCAATACCTGATTTTCATGTGGGTAAAACAATGTCATGTTTACCATCCCCCAGGAAAATCACCATCATTAAATAGCTGGGATATTAGGTTACCATTCCCAGTCATGGGTGGTTTATGACATTGTTTTTCCCACAGTACTGGCTTTGAATGATTTCAATGCTCTACCGGCTCTACCATTTCATAGAAATGTGAACATCAAGTATAGGATCTCCCTCTCCCTCTCTCCCTCCGTCACTCGCTCGCCCTCGTCGCTCGCCCTCGTCTATCTCATCTGACATGTTGATCATGTTTTGCGAATGTTGATTTGTCGAGATCTTTTGGTTGCCTGTGTACGTTTCGATACACAACCAATATTAACTACGTGCTATCTGTCGTGTCGTACATGACAGAGATGGGATGCCAAAACATTGATATTCGCTACTAAATCATGTTGCATTAGTTATTAGGAAGGACGTAATCTGGTAAATCCATCAATAAACTATATTTATCACACACATATACATAATACACTGTATAATTTGATAATATTTGATATATATATATATATTTCATATATATATATATGTGTGTGTGTGTCTGTGTCATATATATATATAATATCATATCATTATTTTATACTATTTATACCATGTTATACCCCCCTTTTGCCAAGTTCTACCAATGGTGGGTATTAAACACCATCCCCCACTTTTGGGATCGACAAGACGGCCAAATTTTGGCCCCCCCCCTGGTCCCCATCGTGTTTAGTGAGGCTGTTGTGAGATGTTGTGAGGGTCTTATCATTTTCCGTTCATGTTCCTTTATAACAGTGGATTGGCTTAAGGAAAATCGACCGGAAAACGTTGTTAAAAATTGTTTCCAAAAAAACAAGGATTCCTGTAGATGTTCATAGATGTTCCCTTACAATCCCCTTCAAATCCCATCAAACAATTCATTTGAACAGTGATACCATCTGGTTATTTAACATAGCCATGGAAAATCATCATTTTTAATAGGTAAACCATCTATTTCTAGGGCCATCTATACCATGGCTATGTCAAATAACCAGAGGGTAAATCACATGTTTCCCAGTCAAGACCCAGTCCCTGGCACCTGACCAGTCGAATGAGTCTTAGCAGCACTGTGCCCTCGGGAAGTTCACTGGAACCGCCTTGTCAGGGCAAAGATCTTCTGAATCTTATGGCAAACATGTTCAGCCCATGTTTGGTTGGTTAAATTATGGTGAAAGACAACTTTTTCTTGGTGATATCTCAACTTTTGCTTGTGATGTAAAATTGTGTTAAATTCTTATATGTGTTGCACTTGGGCTTGTTAATGCTTGGCGGCACACCCCAGTAAGTGGGTTAGCTCATTCACCGCAATCAAACAACCTGACATTGTGCCTGCGCAAACACCATTTCTGGCCAGGGCGAACCAACCCATTTCCTAACTTGGGTGCGCCACCAAGTACCTACGCTATGTTAGTACAATTTATGGAATCAAAAAAAAAAAGAACTTTGTAAAAGCTGTCGAAAGTAATGTGAAATGACATTTGTTTGGGTGATTGTGGATGATTTAGGTGATTGTGGGACCGTGGGAGTTGACGGATAAATATATAAGAGTAGGTACCATGTAGATCCATATAGTGTCAACCCCGGATTAATAACCCTCCGTTGGTTGATTTGGGGGTTCCGCCGGGTTTATTTGGGTTTTACATTCCATCTGGGATCATGTTAGACCATTTTGGGGTGCAATCTTTGGATGTTTGTGGGATTAAATGCAACTGGTTGGTGGTTTCAACCCTACCCCTCTGAAAAATATGAGTTCGTCAGTTGGGATTATTATTCCCAATATATGGAAAAATAAAAAATGTTCCAAACCACTAACCAGGCAAGTAAACAGATGCCATACAGGGATGAACGCAGCAACCAGTAGGTGGTTCGTAATGTTCGTAGGCTGTTGAGCGAGTGACAAGCTGGACAAGCTCGGCTTGGGACATTGTAACCAGGGGGTGCTCATCAGCTAGTAGCTGGTATGTTCCTGCGGGGACCTATACAATCCTATCATGGATAAGTGGAGAATACTCTGTTCAACAGGGGTTTTGAGAGGAAACATGCGGAAAAAATATCAAAAAAATATCAAGCCTTCATGAAGCAAGAGTCTCTGCTTCAGTTCATGCAAAGCACTGCAAGAAACTGTGGTGAAAAATCTGTGGTGAAAACGCCTGCCATCAATAGCACGGTGGGCGTCACCCAGGTTTCGACAATGATCAAAAGCGCCAAGAAGAGGTCGAAGGTGAACCACGGGTCTTTCAAGGCCTTCCACTTACCTCATGGGCTCCAAATATCTAAAAGAGAGTGGTTTTTGGTTTTCCTTTAGATTGGTAAGTCATCTGAAGATGATTTTCGATGGGAATTTCTGGACAATTCTGGATCTTTTTTCGCGTCGCATCCAAAGATGGCTCTACGGCTCGATGAGTTACAGCTCCCAAGACGACATCCCTGGGGGGCCCTTAAAGGATGAGGGATAGACCATGTCATGCCACCATAGCCTAAGCAATAAATACATATAAATACCAACTATCCAATATGAGGTTGAAAAATATCTTGTTATGGGTCAAGCACAGCCAAGCCCTTCACCAAAAGAATTTTTGAAACGTAACATGGCGCTGAGCCGAGGCACGTTGGAAGGCCAGAAATCGGACGAGGATTTCAAAGGTGAAGTAAGTGCAAAAAAAGTTCTCTCCAGCAATAATTGCCTGGAAAAAAAGAAATCTGCTTGAGAATTTTAGAAATATTTTATTCATTTTTTTATTTGGACATGGCGAAAGGAGATGGAAGATGCTGGGTATACAAAAGTGTGGTTCTGGGCACACCTCAAATATACAGTATTTCTTTTTTTTGAGGTTGGAGGTATCACAATATGTATATATATATATATACATATATATATACCATTATATACACATAATATCGTCATGGCACTATAGACAAAAACTGGGTGGAACCTGCAGTCGCGACTTTGTCGATGTGACCACGTTTTTTTTTTTAAACGGGTCCGATCCAAGGGTCCCAATGGTGTTTCAGCTATGACCAAGTTACCATCTGGTTATGACTAACAGTTTTCCATGGAAAGATCCACCATTTTATAGCTAGGTAAACCATCTATTTCTATGGGCCATCTACATCATGGTTATGTAACAAATAACCAGATGGTATGACCAAGTGATCCAAGTGGCAGGATGAGCATGGAAAAGAATGGGCTCCGTATTCCTCGGCAAGGCTGATGGCCCTGATGGCCCAGGGATGGTCGGACAGGAAGTCCCAGGTCATTTGTTGCATTAAAACATACTAAAATTAATACAGATCATAGCATATCATATATATAATTAAAACATCCTCAAGTGTGGTGGCAAAGGGGTGAAGGTTTCAAAATCTGGGGCAAAGTGAAGCAAATCGATGCAAATTTCTCAGTATTTACCATGTTTTTTGTTACTTGACCGCAACAATCAGTGTGCAAAACTGCAGGGAAGACCCACCAGACATTCTCAGATTTCATGGCAAAACATGTCAAAGTTCCGGTTTTCGCCAACACCATTCCCTACAAAAATGCCCTCCGCAAACTGCCCTGCCAATACCGTCGCCCCGGCGTCAAATCGGTGTCGATTCCCAGCCAAATGGAGTTTGCCATTACCACCTAGATGCTGCGAAGCCAAAATTTGGGGTTTGAACCCGCTAAGCTTCGCCAACTCCCATGAATGTGGGACTCATCCAATAAACTCAAGAAACTCAACCGTGAGCCGTGGTAGGTTGTCTCTGTGGCTCCAACACGATCATGTAGGGAGATGTTCGGTTGTGTTGAATGTGACTTCGGATCTCTTATGACTGCTTCCTTGGAAATCCTTTTTTTCGGCGGATAGCAATTGGACAGAATTGGCGTGTGCTATCTATATACACATATATATATATATACACAATCATAAAAACATATAAACAGGACAAAAGACCCCCTGAACAAGGCATCGTCAATTATTTCGAACCCTGGACCACAATTTAGAGTGACTTTGGTGGACTAAATCTTTCGGAAATCTTTCGTGGATTTATATAGATCTGCGTTTGTTTGCCCTTGCCCAAATAAACTTTCCCCAAAGATCTCCAAGGAGATCCGTCAACAAGGGTTGGTGTCGCTCTCTTTTTTCGTCGCCCACGGGCCCAATTTTAAGAAACCTAGCTGGGGAAGATCTCCAGCCTTGGGAACACATGGGAACCACTGATGGCTACCCTCTGGTAATTTGTTACATAGCTATGGTATAGATGGCCCATTTATAGTTGATTTACCCGTTAAAAATGGTGATGTTCCATAGTTATGTTAGTTTACCAGAGGATATCTCACTTGATCTTCTTGACTGAAAAGTTCTATCAGTTCATCAGCGTGCTGAGTGTGGGGCTCATGCCACCAAGCAGCAGCGTGCTAACCAACCATATACTTTTTTATATTTCATATGATATATATATAACCATGAACAATAATGTGGGTAAAACCATGCCATTTGCACCATCCCCCAGTCATCACCATTCCCATTTTTATGGCTGGTGAACCACGTCCACCGTTCGTTGCTGAGTCGCCAGGATGGTGACGTTGTCGAAAATCGGATGGCGCGCAATCTGTTGCGCCCAGCCCTCGTCCTGCGGAGTTGCGCACCCGGTGTAGCCTTGGTCAACTTGGTAACTGACCCCAGCTCTGCTCATCAAAATGGTGTCTAAATGGGTGGAAATATCTAAGCAAAATATCCCAAATGAGGACAGGTTTATGACAGCTTTAAAACCAATGTATTGACCAATTATTGACCAAACTTTACCTAGCATCTGACCGTATGATACCACATATATCATTCTATCATATATCAATACAATAAAATCAAGAAACCACTGGTTCTTTTTTTGAAGAACTCCCCGGTCCTTGTAGTAATCCATGACGTTGTACTGTTTTTTCATCGCCGCCGCCGTTGCCTTCGCCTCTGCAACGAATGGAAGGTGAAGCTCCGAACTTGCAAACTTTGCATTTCAACATTCAACTACAGATCCAGATTGCACCCACCATTAATTAGAGTAATTACTATGTTTATCTAAAGAACTATATCTATGTTTTGTCTTGTACTACATGTTTCACGTCTTTGAAGCACAGGGTGTGCACTTTCAGAATCCTGACCATCCATGATCCATGATCCAGCGAGAAAAGATGCTACCGCAGCACAGTTGGTTTTGTTCAACATGTTCAACTACGTATGGGGGTTCTATTGACCCACTCATCAATCAGAAAGGTAATCGGCCGGAACTGGAACTACAAACCGAAGTCGTTCTGAATCAATTGCTGTCGATTTCTTGATTGTTTAGTCATAGCAGCCATTTTCTTTTGATCCAACATGTTCCCCAACATGTTCCATATTCTCTCGCAACCGAGGATCTTTCAACTTGTCAATGGGAGTAAAGTTCGCCGCCCGGGTCTGCTGTTGCTTCGTATCTTCCTGGCGATGGACACCAGGCAGGCTATAAAATTCCATTAGACAATGAGTAAACTAGACAATGGAATAGAACATCATTAGACAATTATATCTTCAATGCTGTAAAACAACTGCGAAGTAAGCATCTTTAAAAGATTATACCGTTGATAAGTGTTAATAAAATTCAATAGACATACTGAATATCACCTTTAAAGATTATATCATCTGGTGGGGAACCATGCCTGAAAGCCAATAGATACAACTGCTTGGGGGAAAAAAACATTTACAGTAGGGAAACAGTTTTTGGAACTATTCCCCGAAAAGCATTCAGAAACTGGCCAGAAAATGAGGTGTTTGTATCACCAGTTTCCTCCTTATAACTGCCAAACCAGCCGGTAGTTGCCAATGGGTTTGGCCAGGAGGGTGTCAATGTCTGAAGCTTTTTCGCATTTTCATACCTTTTTGCTGCAACTGTGACCCCTAAAGTGTCGCAAGCTCTGAAATGAGGAAGTTTGGTCTAGTTTCCAAGCAGAACCTGGGGGAATCTCTGCTATCAAGACCTGCAAGGTGTTGAAAACAGGTAGCTCAATAAGCACAACATTCAATATGTTTTGCTCAAAGCTAAACTTGACACTTTTGCACTGTGTTGACTGTTTTTGAGGGGGAGAAAGCTGACAATCCCATGTTTGTTGACATTCTGTGGATTGCATAACGCCCCCAGCCATTGGCTTTCCGCAACTCCCATCGTTCATCAAACCGGGTTCACCTGGTGGAGTGAAGCCGTCATAGTGATATCACATTGCCACATTGCTTTCCGACCCTAAATATGAGGAGGAGGTCATATCATTACAGTATCATATCTATTCATGCTCATGTTCATATTCATAAATAGATATAAATAAATCGACATAAATATAAATATATATATATTGGTAAATTATAATATTTCACTAACCTGAATTAAGGCCTTACATGGGGATGATTTCCCTTACTAACCATGATTCCAGTGAGGGAGATCAGTGAGGTCGTTATAATTTATCCAGATAGATAGATAGATAGATAGATAGATATTATATTCATATGTACTTCCCGATGTTCCAACTTTTTGGCCGTTCCACAAGGTGATTTCGCCGCCACCGTCTCGACATGTCTCGACGGTCTCGACCGTGTGCCGTCCCTCCCGTCCCTCCTTGGCGCTGGCCGCGCGGCGCTTCCGCTTCTTCTCCATGCGCAGCTTCTCCGCCGCCATGTCCGTCCAGTTGCCGTCCGTCTGGGCACTGCCATCCTTCAACACCATCTCCTGCACGTGCCGTGGGTCGCAAGGTCGAGATTTTTGTTGATGCAACCTAATGTGTCACTAGATTTCCATAGATTTAGACAGGATTTACGGAAATTTAATGTTGTTACATGATTATGATGTTAAAATAATTGGTCAATTTCGTCATAATTTTTGTCATGGATCAATGTTCCAATTTCAAGCCCTGGAGTTTGAAATTGCAGCTTCAATTTTTTGTATTTTTTCAGGTCACCTTGTGTAGGTGATCCACCTGGAATTGACGATCAAATGGACAAGAAATGGGGAATAAATAGACACCCGATTTTTTTTTACATGAAACAACTAGTTGGAAACTTAAGTGGAATGCAGCTAAAAAATGATGTTTGATGGATCGTGAATCTATGTGAATCTCATTTTTTGCGAACAAACCACTGGTGCAAACATCGCATCGGTGCCGACTCGCGCCCGACTCACCTGGACCCTGATCTCCCAAGACAGGTTCACCAGGTACTAAAGCCATTGGTAGAAACTGCTTAACGTGGCTTATAAACCTTGTATCAATAACTAACCAATGAGGAAATGGATCACATTGAAACAACGAAAACAAGAAAACAGACGTCTGTGTGTGTGATAATCAACATGACTTTCGTTAACATCTGTTCAGAAAATGTTCTTAAATCTCCAACTCTATGGATATCTCTGCCATCCTTTACCTTACCCTCTGGTAATTTAACATAACTATTGAAAATTGCCATTAAAATAGTTGATTTACACAGCTATAAATGGTGATTTTCCATAGTTTTTCGTATGTTTACCAGAGGGTAATCCATATATAATCCATATGACTATGGAAAATCACCATTTTCTAGCTGGGTAAATCCACTATTTCCATTGCCATTTTCCATAGTTTTTCGTATGTTTACCAGAGGGTAAATCCCATTAATATCCCATTGAATCACTATAAATCCCATTAAAATCCCATTAAATCACTATAAAACCCCATTAAAATCCCATTGAATCTCTATAAATCCCATTAAAATCCCATTAAATCCCATATAAATCCCATTAAAATCCCATATAAATCGTACGTTCACCCCATCAGCCACCGTTCACCGTTCCGCCAAGCTGCAGCTTGGATCCCGAAGTCCCGGTACCGCTTCTCCGCCTTCTCCGCCTCGAGTCGCGCGACCCGACCCGGGAAGGCCGTTGGGATGGGGCAACTGTACTATGAATATGTATTAATAATATATGTCAAGTGCACTCCATGCACCATGGGTCACAACGTAGCAATTCATGGCCCTGCCGTGGCTATTTACCCTTAAGGGAGGGAATTCACGCGCTGGATGGCGCTACGGTGACGCAACCTCCTCGTGAAAGGTTGCTGCAGCTGACGCTGCTTGGTGGGACCGGACTTCGTGGGCTGGCTACCCCCCGTTCTTCGCATTGGTAGCGGAGCCAGCTGAGCTTCGTGCTCTTGGCTCTGTTCCGCCTTGCTCTGCTCTGGAGCCTGCTGAGCTTCGTGCTCTTGGCTCCGTTCTGCTTTGCTCTGCTCTGGAGCCTGCTGAGCCCTTGTGCTCTTGGCTCTGTGCTGCCTTGGAGCCAGCTGAGCCTTCAGTGCTCTTGGCTTCGTTCTGCCGCGGCCCTTGCTGAGCTAAGGTCCTGTGCAAGCCTTCTGTGCTTTGCCCTGTGCAGGCAACCGGTGACTGGGAACTACATCCTGGACTATGTCTTCAGCGGCGAGTTCAGCTGGTGACACCGCGGTGACCAAGGACAACTATGTGCCCTTGTTCAGCGGTGCCCCAAGCGACTACCGCGAGTGGCGAAAGAGGATCTCCCTGTACATGACCAAGATGAAGCTCCTGAAGAGAGAAGCTGAGGGGGTCCTCAACTTGATCTCCAGCCTGACGGGCACGGCTTGGAAGCTGGTCGAATCGTTCCCGCTGGAGGATGTGGAGAAGAGCGATGCTTTCAACAAGCTCCTCAAGATGTTGGACAAGGCCTTCGAGTATGACAATCGAGTCCAACTCCCTGGCGACTTCGACAAGTACTTCAGCGGCTTCCAGCGACACAGTGGTCAGACGTTGCTGGACTACTGCACCCAGCACGACGAGCTCTACAACAGGCTGGCCGACCACAAGGTGACGCTGCCGACCCAAGTGCAGGGATGGCACTTGTTGCGCCGCGCTGGACTGACGCGCGAGCAGCGCCAGCTGGTGCTGACACAAACGCCCACCTTGGAGAAGAACAAGGTCCAGGAGACGCTCTTCCTGGTGCTGGGCCAAGACTATAAGACGGTGGCCGGACACTCCAAAGGAGGTCACCGTGGAAAAGGTCGTGGCTATGCAGTCTTCTATGGTGATGATGAAGCCGATCCAGGTCAATGGGATGAGTCCTACGACTATGAAGCTGAGGACTACTCCGCCCACTATGAGTACGACGAGTACTACACGGAGTACAATGACTCACCGACCCACTATGAGTCTCCCTCGCACCATGGGTACTATGAGGAGGACACCACTGGGTTTGACGATGATGCAGCCTACTACGGTGATGAAGCTCCTCCTGAAGACCCACAAGAGCAAGCTGAGGAGTACGACAGTGCCTTTGCGGCCTACCTTGATGCTCGCAAGCGCTTCAATGACATCAAGCTGGCACGTGGCTACTTGCCCATCGTCGCCCTCAGCGAAGCTGGTGCTGGACTTTCCCCTGGCATTTCGCCAACAGCCTCCCCTTCGTCTTCGCCTGGTCGAGGAAAAGGGAAAGGCAAACCCAAGGGGAAGAACAAGGGCAAGGGTGGTCGCACGACCGTGAAGTACCCACCACGTGGTCCTGGAAAAGCTGACCCTCGTGGACGTGCTCAAGTAGCCCTGGCATCTACGACGTGCCTGAGGTGTGGACAGCAGGGTCATACAACCTACAACTGTCCAGTTCCAAAAGGGAGCCCAAAGAAGAGATCTGCACCAACCGAGTCAGTGGTTGGAGATGAGCATGGACTTGTCATCTTCTTGGATGACCGTGGCCATGAGCGACCTGACTGCTCTATGCTGGACCCTGGCGCTTCAGCATTTCTGAGCGGCTACGGTCCCTTCAAGCGCTACGTGGAGAAGCTGCGCGAGATGGACTTTGACATCACGCAGCTGGAGTTCATGCGATGCTCACGCACCTTCCACTTTGGAGGTGATGCAAGCTCTCAGTGCCAGTGGACAGTGAAGCTGCCCATGTTCCTGGCTGGCCAGTTTGGCTATGTCCAGATGTACCTCCTTAAGGGAGAAACGCCTATGCTGATGGGACGGCCGATCATGGAGCAACTGGGATTGGTCCTGGACTGTGGCCGACGACGCATCAAGCTTGGCGACATGGACTGGCAGCCCACTGTGATTGGAGCCCATGGCGAATACCTTTTGCCACTTTTGGATGACTACGACTTGGCTTGGCTGGCTCACCCACCAGCGTTTGAGCTGATTGCCCCAGCCGACACCGAAGCCAACACCACGTCCTTCAAGGAGTTCAACAACATGGAGAAACTGTTTGAGATGGCCCCAACTGAATGTGCATCAAATGAGGGCATGCGCCCTATGCAGCGCCATCTGTTGGACACTTGTGACGTCCACTTGAACGAGTTGGAGAACAGCCTCCATGCCTATGTCACCTCCGAGCTGCACAACTCTGGTGACCGACCTCGGGTCTTGTGGGAAGTGTACTGTGGTGAGGCTCGAGTGGCCAAGATCGCCGAAAGGATGGGCATGACTGTGGAATGTTTTGGGCCCAACACTGGATGGGACTTTGATGATCCTGAGCACCAACGTGCCTTTCTGGAACGTCAACGTGATGAGATGCCAGATGAAGTTTACATCAGCCCTGACTGCCGGCTGTGGAGCCAAATGCAGAACCTTGCGGCTCGAACTGAGTCTCAGCAGCTGGAGCTCTACAACAAGCGAGCTCGACACCATAAGGTGCACTTGAAGTTCGTTGCCCAGATCTACATGGAGCAGGTGGACAATGCCCGACATGCCCACATAGAGCAGCCTGAACTTGCTCGCAGTTGGAAGACCACCGCACTCAAAGATCTTCCGGGCTACTTCACGATCTTCCACCAGTGCATGTTTGGCAGCTGCTGCCTCAACCCTGTTGGCTCATGGGAGCTTGTGAAAAAGGCAACAGCCCTTCTGACCTCCAAGGTCACGATGTCAGTGGCGATGAATCGACTTTGTGATGGGCAACACAACCACTGTGCTTTGGAGGGATCTGCAAGTGGCATTGGCCGTAGAACGTCCTACATGGAGAACTACCAGCCCAGCCTTGCGGCAACACTGGCCTCAGCGATCTACGCTCCAGATCCACCTCAACTATGGGAACACGCTATGGCAGTTCCGGAGCAGAAGGAGGTCACTGGTAGACTCATCCAGTTGCAGACCAACCTCAAAGCAGAAGCGGTGCGAACAGTCCAACGGCTACACCGCAACTTGGGGCACCCGAGCCCAGAATCCCTTGTGGAACTTCTTCAAAGTCGAGGTGCTTCAGATGCTGTGGTTGAAGCCGCCCGCTCTTACAAGTGCGTGGCCTGTTTGCGCTACAAAAAGCCTAACAACCCATCACCAGCGACTCTTCGACAACGAGCCACTGAGGTGGGAGAATGTGTTCAAGCCGACGTTCTCTGGCTGAAGATTGGCGAGAACAAGTTTCCAGTTTTGTCTGTGGTCGACACCGCCACCAAGTACCAAGTGGCATCTCTCCTGAAGTCCGAGCGTGGTCCCGACTTGATCAAGGGCCTCGAGCGATGCTGGATCAAGCACTTTGGCATCCCCACCAAACTGGTGACGGACGAAGGGAGAGGATGGTGTGGCACTGAGTTCTCTGAATGGACCACTGACTTTGGTGTCCAACATGAAGTTGCCCCAGGTGAAGCTCACACGCGTTTGTCTGCAGTTGAGCGCCGACATTCTGTCTTGCGCAAAGCGGTCGAGATCTTCATGACTGACCGCAACCTGGACAACACCACTGGAGTTCGAATGGCTCTGACCTATGTGTTGCCCCAGATCAACTCTTCGACAACGGTGGCTGGCTTCAGCCCTATGCAATGGGTCCTGGGCAAGCAGGTGACACTACCTGGTGAACTTTGTGGTGAACGACTTTCACCTGGCCAACTTGATGGCTACAACTTTGAGAATGTCCTCAAGAACCGCACTGCCGCCAAGACGGCTCTGGCTCAGGCCGAAGAGGACTCCAAGCTCAGAAGAGCACTACTCCGGCAGTACCAAGGCACCAACTTCCCGATCGAAGTTGGACAGCTTTGCCATTTTTGGCGTGATCAGAGGGAGGACAAGCTCACCAAGATCAGATGGCACGGCCCAGCACGTGTGGTGATGCGAGAAGATGATGATCAAGGAGCACCCCACACCTACTGGCTGGCTTGGAAGACACAACTGCTGCGATGTGCACCACATCATGTGCGTGCTGACCTGACGTCCATGGCCAACCAGATCGAGGACGCCAAGGAGGCCAAGAAAGCCGTCGCTGGACTTCGCTCACGTGGTGTGGTGTGACGCGCTTCTTGGACCTGGAGCGCATCAACAAGCACAACTTGGACGACTTGGATGATGATGAGATGAGCGATGGAGCAGGGGACGATGATGATGATCTCCAACCTCCACGCCAACGGCGACGCCTTGAAGGCCCTGCTCTACCTGCACGAGGTCTTCCTGCACTACCTGGCCTTGGCGACCCTGGTGATGGCCCACGCACACCTGGGTACTCACCTGGCACACCTGTGGATGAGAATGTCCCCACTGAGGTGATTCCCAGTGATGATGATGCGATCCTTGTGGATCAAGATGCTGCAGCAAGTCCTCCAGTGCCAGAGCCTGATGAGCTTGAACCTGGACAAGAACCCTCTGTGCCACCGACACCAGCTTTGGCTGCTGCGTCGAGACCGGCTCTGACTTTGGACCCTGAAACGGCCGCTCTCTACGAGCCTGCCCCTGATGAGACCTTCAACCAGATGCGTCGACGATTTGACGCTCAGGAAAGTTCTCTCTTTGGTCCAATGAGGCGCAGACACAGACTTCCAGCGCCCTATGAAGAACCACACCGAGCTCCTCGGAGTTCCCAACCACCACAACCTGCTGAACCTTCTCTACCTCAACAGCCTACTGAAGAACAAGCTCTCTTCAACCATGCCTTCACGGTCACCGACCTTGATGCCACTGAGCTTCCTCAGGGATGGCATGTTGATGAGCAAGGCTACATCCAGCTCGACCTCTCCAAGATGGAAGACTACTGGGAGGTGAAGTCAGGCTGCCTGATCAGGCATCACCTTCGACCTCGACGACTACTACATGAGTTTGCTCCTGGTCGTGATTGCCCTGTCTCAGCTGACATGCTGGATCCAATCCGGGTGACGATGATGAGACTGCCCAACGGCACCACCAATGTCATGACTAACAACATCAACACCCGAGAAAAGCCTATGCCCACAACATGGACTGGCATCACAGTCTACCAACTGACTGGCAAGGTTCGCAAAGAACATGCCATGATGGCTACTGCCATGCCTGCAAAAAAGGTGGCCAGACAGTACAAGCACATGACTGCCAAGAAGATCGGCAAGAAACCAGCCGAACTTTCAGAGCGCAACATGTCGCTTTGGGAAAAGGAGCAGTTCATGGCTGCTAAGGCAAAAGAGCTGAAGAGCTTCTTTGAGCACGGCGTGTGGGAGTTCTCAACAGAGAAAGAGGCCGACCCGACACGGACACTGTCATCAAGGATGCTCCTGAAGTGGAGTCGCAATCCTGATGGGTCCCCTCGTGCCAAAGCCAGGCTGATAGTCCGTGGCTATGCTGACCGAGATGCCTTGGAAGGCTGGGTCGAGACTTCAGCACCCACTACGTCGAGGCTCAGCAGATCAATGTTCTTGAGTTTGTCAAGCTGTTTGAAGTGGTCTGGATGGACAGCTGATGTGTCCACTGCCTTCTTGCAAGGTGTCCCACAACAGCGACGCCTTTGGGTCAAACTCCCAGCTGATGCTCTGGCGATTCTGGGCTGTGAACCTGATGTTCGCATGTTCCTCCACAAGCCGATCTATGGTCAGCTGGATGCGCCCAGAAGATGGTTTTTGGAGGCTTCACGCCGACTACTTGGTTTGGGTTTCAGAGTGCACCCTCTTGACCCTTGCACCTTCCTGCTCTACGAGCAAGACTTTCCTGAAGGTCGTGAACAACCTGCACCACCTGAAGAGCTACTTGGACCTCACGGACTTTGTGCTATGGTCTGCATCCATGTGGATGACATGCTGGGTGGTGGCTCTACGAGTTCAAAGGTGTATCAGGCCAAAGAGGCTGAGCTCAAACAAGCCTTCAACTTCAGAGAATGGCAAACAGATGCCAAGCTGGAATACTGTGGAGCTTCTTTGGAAAAGACTCCAACTGGTGGCTGGGCTCTTCACCATGACCCCTTTCTGAAGAAGGTCAAGCCGATCCCTGTGGCACGTGGACGCGGTCCTGATGATGTGATGACTCCCAGCGAGACATCTCAACTACGAGCTCTACTTGGCTCACTGCAATGGCCAGCAGTTCAAAGCCAACCGCACCTGCAGTGCTCTACTTCCCTGCTTGCCAGCAACATCAGTGCTGGACTGGTTCAAAGCCTTCAAGAAGCAAACAAGCTGCTGAAGTTCGCCAAGAATAACAGCGATGTGAAGCTTTGCTATGAACCTCTGGGCACTGTGGATTCACTACGCTTGGTTTGCCAGTTCGATGCTGCCTTCGGCATACGCCGAGACTACTCCTCACAAGGAGGCTGGATCACAATGCTGATCAACCAAAAGGCCTTTGATGGACAAGAATGTCCATACCACGTCATCGACTGGAAGAGTTCCAAGTTGCCTCGTGTGACGCGTTCCTCACTTGGCGCTGAAGCCCAGGCCGCTGGACAAGCAGAGGATAGCGTTGACTTCATATGTCGCTTTTGGGAGTGTCTCAAAGACCCCGACGCGACCCTGGCCGAGATCCTGGAGAGACCTTCATCTCTCGCACCTGTTTTGGTGACTGACGCCAAAGCCCTGTACGACAGCTTCCACAGAGATGGCTTTGGGACTGGTCTGACTGACCGTCGAACCGCTTTGGAGGTCAAGGTGATCAAAGAAGGATTACAATCCTTGGGTGGTTCTCTACGGTGGCATAGCTCTGAACGGCAGTTTGCCGATGGGCTCACAAAAGAGTCAACACGACAGCTCTTAGCTGATCGACTTCGGCATCACCGCCTGAAGTTCACCTGGGACCCCACCTATCAAGCCTCAAAGCGGAAGGATCTCCAAACACGCCTGCAGAGCCAGAACGAGTTCAGCAAGCCAAAAGAAGATGCTGATGAACATCAGCCTGACCAAGATGACGAAGTTCCTGGCCATGCGACTCACTACATGGAGTCCTATGTCTACATGGCTGACCCTGTGGACTATGTCATGGCCAATGAGGAGACCAACGACTATGAGCACACTGAGCTCTCCATCACGCAAGAGCCTGAGGTCATTGCCGACCTGACGAACGTCAACACGGCGACCGGGGACTTTGCCACCAGTGCAAGTCGCTCTATGTCTTGGTGGATGAGTTGGTTGACGGCATTTTGCTGTCTGGTCTCCGGGAAAGCGACAGAAGTGCTTCCCTCAAATTTTGAGGATTTCGCTGTGGCACAATGCCCACTGCAGATCTATGAGCCGAAGACCGAAGGTCTTGGATCTGGTTCCTACGTCCTTGACTTCCTCTACGACTTCTCCTATGACATCTTCCTCCTGATCCTCTTCCTCACCATTGTCTTCATTGCCTATAAGGCTGCATTGATCTTTGGATGGCATCAGGGCTACCGCTTTGTTTTGCGGCGGCGAGCTGTCAGAGCTGAGCGCTTTGAGCGATTGCTGGAGGAGAAGACGGAAGAACTCAACTCAAGGAATGAAGCCTTGGAAGAGATGGCACAGCAGCTGAGCCGGAAACATACAGAGATTGCCAATCTCAACCAACATGTCCAAGATCTACGAGGTCATCTCGCCAATGCCCAACCAGAGCTTCTGCATGCCCTGCAGCAGGAGCGAGCCAAAACAGCCAGACTGCAACTGAACGTACAGGCTTTGGAGCAAAGCTACTTCCAGAAGAACGAGCAGGCGGTGACGTTTGAGCGACACATCAGGTCTCTCGAAAACTCAATTTCTGAGTATGAGAGGTTACGCACCAGTGGCATGCGTGTGATGAACCGGGCCCACAATGAGCTCGAACACCACTACAACAGGTACCACCGCAACGGTGAGATCTGTGGTGTGGCACACCGATGGAGGATGCTACCACCTCCACAACTCCTTTGTTCGAGAGCTGTGGCCTTGTCAAGCCTGTGCTCAGGATGTGATGACTCCCCACATCCGGAATGAGAACAGCGTGACGTTGCACAATGCCATGACTGGATGGCTGGTGTCAGCTCAGTTCTTCGACACCTCCAATGCGGACTACCCGATGTTTCCTGTGGTTCCGGGAGCAGCTCCTACGGGCGCCGCACCTTCTTCTGGCAGCGCACCTTCAAATGCAGCTGGCGCCGCGTCTTCTTCTGCAGCTGATGTCTCTATGACAACTGGCTGATCTGGGTCCTGTGCAGGCCCCTCTGGCATTGCTAAGCCCTGGGCAGGCTTCTCGCTTTTGGCGCTGGCGACGATGGCCAAGACGGCCTTAGACTTTTCCTTTTTTTACAGTTTCACCAAGATACCCCCATGTCAAGTGCACTCCATGCACCATGGGTCACAACGTAGCAATTCATGGCCCTGCCGTGGCTATTTACCCTTAAGGGAGGGAATTCACGCGCTGGATGGCGCTACGGTGACGCAACCTCCTCGTGAAAGGTTGCTGCAGCTGACGCTGCTTGGTGGGACCGGACTTCGTGGGCTGGCTACCCCCCGTTCTTCGCAATATATATATATATATATAAGAGAGAGAGAGAGATATATATATATATATATATATTGATCTATTTATTTATTTTTGAATATGTACTATGGATATATTTATATATATGTGTGTGTGTAAGATACAATTTCTCTGTGTAAAATGTAAAATTGGGGTCATTTTGGCCATAGTCCCATAGTATGATAGCAACAATCCACCTCTTGTTCTTGATGATTAAGAAGTACATCCACCTTATCACATGATGTACTTGGGAGACACTTACATTGTGAAGCAGAAATTTCTGAGAATCAGTTTTCCAAGTGTTTTCCAAGCAGTAAATGGACAATAAATAAGCCAACCAATAAGATACAATCCAACTACTTGGTGATTTAGCCACCATTTCGACTGGCGGTTTCAAGCAGCCGAGAAAATCCCATGGAAGAGTCGAAGTCATATCGCGTATTTTTAAGGATGGAACATGTAAATTCAGTAACAAACAAAACGAAGCCGCCAAGCGTCAAGATCATCAAGTCCTGAAGGGCTCATATATATATATATATATACACACACATATATATATATATTCATATTCATCATATTCAAAATTCGCAAAAAAAACGTTTGTAGGGCCGTAGCATATATCACTTACTAGCGGCTAGGGGTCCTGCGGTTTTTGTGCATCCCATGGCACTATTTTCGGTGTTGAGGATTCCCATAAGTCGTTCTGAACACCAAAAAAGCTGCTGCTCACAAGTCATAAGCTTGAAAAATATAACTCATCAAGATTCATCAACCATAATCAGGTACACAGCTGTTTCATTTCTATCCCATTTTGTGAAAAAAAACTCACCAAAGACATCCCCGAAGCAGTTGACAAACCACAAAACATCGCTAAAAAAATCGATGATTGTCAATATGTTCCCAGCATTTCCCAGCTATCAACCTCCAGCGAAATTGATTTTCCATAATTTTTGGTGCTCAATTTTGGCCAAGCTGCAGGTGTCTCAGGTTGCCTTGGAAATCTGAGTCGTTTTTCTGCCGAGGCCATTCTCTTCAGAAGTTTGTGAATGAATGGAATGGAATCATAGCGAAAAATAGGTGGGATTAGGTTACCATTCCCAGTCATGGCTGCTTTATGGCATTGTTTTTTCCCACATTAGTCCATTTCAGTTTTGAAATCCCACGATGTTTTCGGGGCCTAGTTGAAGGCCATGTTCCGTTGGGAAATCCCAACATTGAAAAACGGAGGTTACGATACGACAATCACCAAACGGATGACTGACCATTTTCAGATGATCGGAGGGCATATGGAATCAAACATACTATGTCCAGTATATGGATATATATATATATATACGTGTGTGTGTGGGTTATCATAGGGAACTCCGTTCGTAACCAATCAGTTTTTCAAGGGACTTATCATGACTCGCATTGCCTCGCCACTGTCGCCAAGCTTCGGATCATCTTTCAACTCGTCCGTGGCTTCTGCGTCCTCGGACGCGCTGCACCGGTGAAAAGAGGGATATTTTTAGATCCTCATTGCCATTTAGGATAGTTTTCTTCTAGGAAAAACATCACTTGAGGATCATTTGAGTTCCCCCTTTTCCTCATTTATTTTTCAGATCACTTGAGTTACCCCTTTTTTGTAGGAAATGGCAATGGGGATATCTTTAGACCTAAAAAAATGAGATAAAATGAGCATCCAAACTATGACCTGGTTTCCAAATGTTTCCAGAAGTGCGACTGTGAAATATGAAGATGGACCTTTTTTGCATGAGTTTTTTTTGCATCAGCATCCGAAGCAAAATGCTCCGCAAGCATCACTGGAGTGTTCAACGATGACAACGGTCATCCCTGCAGGCCATTTCCCCAAATTTCTCACACTCCAAGGGTCTTCCAGCTGCAGTGTCTTCAGTTTGTACATGTTTTGACCCAAAGTCTTGCGCAAACTCTTGCTCCTGGCGATCGCGATCACATGAGCTATAGCCCCAGCAAGACTCAAACAGCAGTTTAGCAAAAGATTTATGGTCTGCGGACTCCAAATGAAGCATTTCTCTTTTTCGTATCTTTATTGGTTTGGACGATTTTAAGGGACATCCTGTGCAGAGATCATCAACCATGGCCAGAATTTCCATTCAACTAATCCATTTTAGAGGAAGTGTCCATCATCTGGGGTCTGCAGCTTCGGATGAGCTGGGTCCCAACCACTGGCAAGTCTACAGTATGTACCTCAAATGTTGACGGTTTTTTATCCAAAACTCTCCTGAGGCTGCCGGATCTCACCGCCAGGATGGAGAATACGATTGAATTACTCAAAACCACCAGCAAAACATGTTGTGTTTCTGTGGTAAACCCAATGCGGTTGACCTCAGGGGATGTCTTTTTACAAATTGTACCATCCATTTCGGGTAAAACTATGTAAACCTACAGCAACCCCCCCCAAACAGGGCCGAGAAGGAATTCATCACTAGTTTAATAATCGGTGTTTACTGTATGTTTCTATCCCCAGATGTGGCGGTGTTTTCCACCCAGCTCTTTGGTGTGCTTGGATCGGGTGCCGGAGACCTCTCTCGAATGCCGCCTTCCTGAGTTTTCAAAGACCACCAAGGAGCTGCGCTGGAGGTGCTTTGCAGTTGGGGTTAGTTTTGTGGGTATAACATGGTATAACTATGGTATAATTTTGGTAGTAACCTCAATATTGAAGTTGGGATATAACATGATATAACTAGATATCAGATATAACCCCTACAACTATGGTGACACCTAACCAAGTGCTAGGAACATGTAGGAAAATCCTCTTGAATGGTTACCTTTCGGAAATCAAACATCGCATGGAAATCTCCTCTAAATAGAAAATGATGGACTTCCCACATCTATGTTGTCCCAGGACGGATTTTGAGGATTCAAATGGAGCTATCCCAAAATAGGGTGACCCTAAATCCACTGGCCCCAAATATTCAGGCAGAACGCAGCGATAATGGAGACATAATAGGGACCATAATAGGGACCATAATAGGGACATTTATTTTATGATAGGGACATTTTTGTTCACCAACAAGAGCGGAAAAACGTTGTTGTTTTTTTTGCAACGTTTGAATGGATCGAATTCCAAAGATGGAGGCTATAAACCCCACCATCATGAGGCTCACTGATCGGAATCTCATCATGCGGATATGACGTGCGAGATTCGGTAGCAATATGACATGGGTTTGTGTGAAAGCGTGCCCAGGAGAATCCTGCGGTTTGGAAAATACAGTCATTTGCCGCATGAAAAAAAAAAACTAGCTATTTGGGGACAATCAGAAGCTGCAGGGTGGTTTCAACCCAAACAGGTGCACCCACAGGTCCTCCAAAATTAGGAACCTTACCAGTGTCAAGACCCATCAGATTCCAAATGGGCATCCTCCAATGCAGACCTATTTAATGCCATACTTGAAGGATCATCCAAGCTAGCTGCAGCTATCTCCCATTTGTAGTTGTTTATAATAGTCTACGATCTGTTTTTGTTGGCACATTCTATTCCATACCCACTCTTCTCCAAGCTTTCTACATAAATAAGCAAATCATGATGCCCAAACTATCTTCCCCCCAAAAAAAATGTTCTATGCAGTATGTTTACATATATTCCAGGAATTCCAGGTGATGTCAACTCCAATTTGGGGGGCATCATCTTGGCAGCTGAATTCCTTTTTGAGCCACACAATTAATCAACCAACACTGTTTAGTCCGGGATTGACATCACCGGTTCTGTACCATTACTGGTTGGTGGTTGAGCCCTACCCCTTCTGTATATGAGTCAGTTGGGATGATGATTATTCACAATATATGGAAAAATAAAAAATGTTCCAAACCACCAACCAGACTGTATATGTATATATATAGTATGCGTGTCATATAATGCGGCAAACCAAGGTGCAAAAAAATCACTAATTTATTTACATCAATTGTTTGCAATTGAACCCTCTGCTGGCATTCTTTCCAACCCTCCCCCGCCAAAAAAGAACTGGTATTTTCCATGTTCATCTGGTTTGCCACATTTTTTGCCCACCATTTCTTGATCCACGTGAAAAACCCGGTTCGCTCGCTGGGATTGTTCAGATTTGAATCTCTAGTTCCCATAGTGGCTGCCATAGATTTTCAGTCCCAGCCAGATATCGAAGAGATATTCCCAGTTCGTATCCAGAAATCCCAGATATCATATTCTAATAGAAGTTCTATCCCATGAAATCCCAGCCACCACTTATAACATCAGTTTTTTATGAAATCCCATGAAATCCCATGAAATCTACCAATTTTCATCCCATTCAGCCATCCCGCCATCAAACCCATCACCTCTGCTGCCCCAGCCTCCGTCCTCACCCTGTGGAGCCCCCCTGGTGGTGCCAGATGCGGATGCGGTGTGGAGACGATGCTCGGTGTCGAGCCAGGGCCATCCACCAGCTGAACGCCGATGACCGTGGCTGCGCCCAGGGCGGTTTCGTCGCGGGAACGGCGGTGGGGGTCGCTCCTTGGCTGGGAAATCTGCTGGACATATGCGGTATCATCGAAACCATCTACTGGTGGCACCCTGTTTTTCTCATGTGTTTGGCATCTTTTTTGGGGGTTACTAATGTTTACTATACTTGGTGTAACCAACAATTTTGGGACTATCTTTGTGCCAAAAGTGACGGCATGGACTCACGAATCATAGGGTCGGGGATGAAAGCCACAAATCTGGGGATAAAGCAAGCAATAAAATTCGGAGTGCAACTCACAAATTCGGGTAAATGATCTAGAGAGGGTGTGAACAAATTTGGGGATACAACATGATCGACCAGTTGCTCTTTCCGCAACAAAGCATATACAAAAAAGGGGTTCGTAGCAGACAAGAGTTTAGCAACAAAAGCACGGGACTAGGTCCGTACATTATGTTTTCTTTTTTTTTTGTGAGCCTAACAACACAGAGAATTAAGTTTAATACATCTATAAAAAAAGAAAAAACAAGACCAGAGCAATCAGAAAAAATACAAACCAAAAAAACAAAAAAGGGGGGGAACCCGGTGTTGATTTATTATGTTTTCTTTTTGGGTGTGTCTTCTTCTTTTGGGGTCTTTTCTGGTGATTCTTCCAGTCAGCTTGTTTTTTTGTGAATCTGTTTTTGGTTCTGCGTTTGTTGTTTTCTGGTTGGTGGGTTTAACCATCTTGAAAAATATGAAAGTCAATGGGAAGGATTATCCCATATATTATGGAAAATTAAAAAAATGAAACCACCAACCAGTTTTAATGTTTACTTTCTCTGTTCCCTTTGGCATCAATAAAAAAAAGCTCCAAATCTGGGCATGGCACACCCCCTAACCTGATCTACTTCGGCGTGTAGTTCCAGGAAGAAGTGGCTTGCAAAAACCTAGTTGTAGGGGCCCCATGTCCCAACTTACGGAGGTTCTTACCATAGTTATACCATGTTATATACCCATTAACAACACCAACTGCAGCCCCGAGTAATCCCCCCAATCCCCCCCAAAAAAAAACAAAAAAACACACAAAAGCCGCGGGACATCTTTCGGTTGGTGCTTCGCGGATGCCGATAAGTTGAAGTGGTGGCTGTACTTGGAGGTAGATAGTCCTCACAATTCGCTGGGCTCAGGATAGAGCTGGGAACTGAAGCAGGACTGATGCGCATTGATGCGAAGTTGATTTTTACAGGCCATGAAAACTCCAAGAATGGTTGGGTTCGTGGCAGGCATCAGGCACATTTATATCATAAAAACATTATGTTTTTTATTTATATAGAGTTTGATCTCTAGTTCATGTCTAGTTCATTGGTAACCAACATAGTGTACCACCTGGGTGGGCCGCTGTCTCAACCTACCCTGACTGCGATTCCCAGGAATCTATCTACCTTTCAACTCCAAACCTTCATGTTGGCCTTGGGTAAATAAATATTGCTATAGTAGGGCTATGGACTATCCCTTATTTTAGTGGGAACATCATCTGACGTGTTACATAAACCAACCATTTGGATCATTTTACATAATCTATCATCATCCCAAGCAGGGGTACGCCCAACAATAAAGCCTCCATGTCTTTATTTAAGTGTACCATACAATACAATATATAATGGATTGCCCAGTGCCAGCTGAGCCATTGAAAAAAAATAGTAATAAATTGAGTCCCAGGATCGACCTGCAAAGCTTTCTGCACCCGGGCGATCTCACCCAGAACAAGTTTCATGTCGTCATAGACCTTTTTCCTGGCGACGAGACGATGCAAAAATGCTGGCCATTTTTGCCATCAAAAGCTCAATGCCCGTCGTCCCGATCACCATCCTCCTCATCATCATCTATCCTCTTCCTCACATTCAATGAAAAACAATAATAATAAGAATAATCAATATTAATAATTATAACAGTACTCATCATCATCATCCTCATCATCGCCGGAATCCGCGCCTGAATCGAAACAAATCTTGGGACAACGCGCCACTGGTGTTATCACTCTGCTGCAGCAAAGTCACCAGTTGCCTGGTGAAATCATAGGAATTCACGAAAAATGAAAAATGGAGATTTTTTTCACCATGAATAATCATGCATTTAAGGGGAAAAACAGTTGTTGGGAAGACATGCCTATTGATTTTTAATATTTATATTAAGGAAATATGATGAAACATAGGAATATTTATGGAAGATTATATATGAACGGGAATGTGAATGGGATATGATATTTTCCATCAACTCTTATCACCTCTCATGGATTCTGGAGAAACACCATGACCCCTTTGTGAGGTCGCAGGCGCAGCGGTTGCCATGTAAATCTGAGGTGAATATCCTGTTAATCTGCTCCTATCACATGTCCAATGACGATTTTACCAACGTATATTTCAAATATATATATATATTTGGCACTGACTCCAAGAAGCGAAACTCCGCTGCGGCCATCAAATATATGTATATATATATACCTGGAACCTGAAACATTCACTTTAAAAGATGATCGTGACAAAAAACTGCTGTTTTAAAGTGATCGTTCAAGGATCCAGGTATATATATATACTACGGTATACTACAGGTGGTATATCCTATTAAACTGGTTACTCTCTGGTGATCCTACTGGGATGCGCATTAAACTAGCCTGTTTATGGGTACCCAGGTTTGAACCATATATTGCGACTGGGTTAATTATATATAAATGTATTGTAGTACATATTTATTTAAGTTTATTTATTTGTCTAATTACTTTTTCATAGTTTCATTTATTTAGTTATTTATTTATTCAACGGTAACGTATGTATAACTGGATTAAATTGTCACCACCTCAATACAGTAACTAGGATGCACATCAATTCACAGCTGGCTCACATGGATGTGCATCCCCTCTACTCTACATATGGAAAAAAACAATGTTTTTCATAGGTTTTTGCACCCAATTTTTGTGTCTTTTAAAAAATGGCCAGTTCAATGGGAAAAATACGAAACCAAAGGATTTGGGGTGCCTCATTGACAAAAACCATAGCCTTTCCTATTGAAACCTTCATTTATAAAGGATCTTCCATTGCAGTGTTTGATTGCCAAAGGGTATTTCACAGGTATTGCAGCCACTTCCTAAGATTTCCTTGCAACCATCTGGTTAAAACACTCAGTAAAGTCAAGCCATCATCTTTTGCTATGGTTATTTTCCAGCATAAAAGCAAATCAAAAACATATGAAAAAACAGATAAAAACATATAATTAAAAACCTACAAAACCAGAGAAAAACATATAAGCACATAAAAACATATATATATATATCCTATAAAAACCATATATATATATATATCCTGTATGTTTCTACCCATCCCGGATGATCCCAAATGTCACGGCACTCGTCTTGCTGCGACGTCTTGTCCTCCAACAAACGGCTGAGATCCGTGAAGTGCTTGTCGTCCTGGCAAAGTTTCGGAAGGTGACCATAGCTTTGGTGCACCAATAAAAAAACAGGGTTCTACCACTAAAAGTTTGAATTTACCAATAGAAATATAGGATTCTACCACTAAGAATTGGAATTTACCAATAGAAATATAGGATTATACCACTAAAAATTAAGAATTTACCAGTAGAAATATTGGATTATACCACTAAAAAATTAAGATTTGCCATTAAAAATATGGGATTCTACCACTAAAAATTGGAATTTACCAGTAAAAATATAGGATTATACCACTAAAAATTGGAATTTCCCAGTAAAAATATGGGATTATACCACTAAAAATTAGGATTTACCAGTAAAAATATGGGATTCTACCACTAAAAATTAGAATTTAACAGTAAAAATATTGAATTATACCACTAAAAATTAGAATTTACCAGTAAAAATATGGATCATACCACTAAAAATTTGGATTACCAGTAAAATATACGATTATACCACTAAAAATTAGGAATTTACCAGTAAAATATTGGATTATACCACTAAAAATTAGGATTTACCAGTAAAAATATGGGATTCTACCACTAAAAATTAGAATTTAACAGTAAAAATATGGAATTATACCACTAAAAATTAGAATTTACCAATAAAAGTAGGAAATTATACCACTAAAAATGGGAATTTACCAGTAGAAATTTAGGATTATACAACAAAAAATTGGAATTTACCAGTAGAAATATGGATCATACCACTAAAAATTTGGATTACCAGAAAAAAAAAAGATTATACAACTAAAAACTAGAATTTACCAGTAAAAATATTGGATTATACCACTAAAAATAAAGATTTACCAGAAAAAATATGGGATTCTACCACCAAAAATTAGGAATTTACCAGTAAAAACATGGGATTATACAACTAAAAATTAAGATTTACCAATAAAAATATAGTATTATACCACTAAAAATTGGAATTTACCAGTAAAAATATGGGATTATACAACTAAAAACGGGAATTTACCAGTAGAAATATAGGATTATAGCACTAAAAATTGGAATTTGCCAGTAAAAAATATGGAATTACACCACTAAAAACCGGAATTTACCAGTAAAATATGGGATTATACCACTAAAAATTTGGATTTACCAGACCAGTAAAAATTGGGATTTACCAGAAAAAATATAAGATTCTACCGCTAAAACTTGGAATGTACCAGTAAAGAAAAATGATTCTATCACTAAAAATTTGAATTTACATAATTTACCAATAAAAATATTGGATTATACAATTTACCAATAAAATAAAGGATTATACCACTAAAAATTGGAATACCAGTAAAAATACAGAAAAAATGCAATTAAAACGTTGTCTTTTTTGTAAACATATGGGGTTATACAACTAAAAACTGGAATTTACTAGTAAAAATATTGGTTTATATCACTAAAAATTGGAATTTACCACTAAAAATATTGGATTCTACCAGTAAAAAATTGAATTTACCAATGAAAATATGGATCATACCACTAAAAAATTGAAATTTACCAATAAAAATATTGGATTATACCACTAAAAATTAAGATTTACCATTCAAAATATGGGATTCTACCACTAAAAATTGGAATTTACCAGTAAAAATATGGGATTATAACACTAAAAATTGGAATTTACCAGTAAAAATATGGGATTATACCACTAAAAATTAGGATTTACCAATAAAAATATGGGATTCTACCACTAAAAATTAGAATTTACCAGTAAAAATATAGAATTATACCACTAAAAATTAGAATTTACCAGTAGAAATATGGATCATACCACTAAAAATTTGGATTACCAGTAAAATATTGGATTATACCACTAAAAATTAAAAATTACCAGTAAAATATTGGATTATACCACTAAAAATTAAGATTTACCAGTAAAAATATTGGATCATACCAGTAAAAATTAGGATTTACCAGTAAAACATTAGATTATTTCAGTAAAAATTAGGATTTACGAGTAAAAATATGGGATTCTACCGCTAAAACTGTGAATTTACCACTAAATATAGGATTATACCACTAAAAAAATGAATTTACCAATAAAATATTGGATTATACCATTAAAAATTGGAATTTACCAAAAAAATACAGGATTATAGCACTAAAAATTGGAATACCAGTAAAAATATAGAAAAAAAAACAATAAAAAAAATGATTTTCTTTGTAAAAAAATATAGGGTTATACAACTAAAAACTGGAATTTACCAGTAAAAATATTGGATTATACCACTAAAAATTAAAAATTACCAGTAAAAATATGGGATTCTACCACTAAAAATTGGAATTTATCAGTAAAAATATGGGATTATACCACTAAAAATTGGAATTTACCAGTAAAAATATGGGATTATACCACTAAAAACGGGAATTTACCAGCAGAAATGTAGGATTATACAACTAAAAACTGGAATTATACTGGAATTTAATGAATTTACCAGTAAAAATATTGGATTATACCACTCAAAAAATGGATTTACCAGTAAAAATATCAGATTATATCAGTAAAAACTGGAATTTACCATTAAAAATATGATATTATACGACTAAAATATGGGATTATAGCACTATCGGGATTGTTCAGAAAAAAGATCATGTATGGGATTACAAAAAATTATAATAGATGTTGTTCATCATGTATTGTCATTTATGGGATTACGATTACGGTGTTCATTATCATATGGTTCATATCATGTCCATTGGAAAAAATATTGGATTTGAGATTGGCTCTATGGGATTACGATCTTCCGTTATATTATTGGGCTCCCTGCAAACCAGCTAAAAGAAAAATTAGAAAATACAATTTTATAACAATAAATCCATCCATCAATATCCATTCTAACCAGGTATAATTAGACTATCAATCAATCCATCCATCTATCATTACCTATATGAATATGCATATATCTGCTACAAGTCACCAGGTTTGGGAATGTGACGTGACATTTCTGAAAACCAGGCCTTTGCGGCTCAAAATCATCTGATTGCTGGTGTCAAAGCTGATGATTGGCATTGGGGTCCCAAAGAAGATGGACAATAGCTGTTGAAAATGGCCCATTTATTACCATCTAACCAGGTATTACCAGAGGGTATTCAAATAGCCCAAAGGGTATTCAAATAGCTATTGAAGATGATTTAATTACCGAACTTATTACCAGAGGGTATTCAAATTCAAATTCCACTAACCAGGTGATGATCCACCAGCATGAGTCCATAGCCTGCAGCCTCTGACCAGTCATACGGAAAGTGATTAGCTGCCTGACTCTCCCACTTCCTTGGCCTTCTCAACCGAGATTGCATTCCAATGCTCCCTCTGGAAACTACCATAACCTCTCGAAATGTCAGCAGGTTGGAAATATGTGAAGTATGATTGTGGCATCTTGGGAATTGCATTGCGGTGGTGTTCCATCATCAATATCATCATCACCATCACCATCACCATCTATATACCATACCCTCTGGTAAACTAACATAACTATGGAAAATCACAATTTTTAAATATGTAAATCAACTATTTCGACTGGGCCATGTTCAACGTCGCATAGGGTAACAGTCATTACCATAGTGTAACCCACCATAAACCCAGAGATCCCATAAAAACCACCATCCCCCGCATCCAGTTGGCCACCCAATCCCCTCCTGCTGCTGCAATCTGAAGACTTCCGTGATGCCACTCTTCACCTATCAGCGGAGCGGAGCGTCGGCCGATCGTTTGTTTTTTAAAAGTGGCGTTTTCCCAAAAACGGGGTTGGTGGGAAAAACGGGGAAGTTAACATGTCTTAACTATGAAACATATGGACAATTACATATATATATATATGTGTGTGTGTATGGAGTTATGTATATATATGTATATGTATAATATAGTTGATATCTTCCGTGGATATTAATTGATAAATGATGGTTGGCCAATGATAGCATAATTCTTCTGCTGTGGTGGTTGAGCCAACCCCCCTGACAAATATATGCCACTGTGGGGATCATCATGCCAGACATCAGCAGAGTTCAGAAACATCCAGAGCTGACATCCTCAAAAATCGAGGATGCGAACACTACCATCATGAGATTACTGGCTGGTGGTTTCAACCCCTCTGAAAAATATGAGTTCGTCAGTTGGGATGATGAAATTCCCAACTGAATGGGAAAATAAAATTCGTGTTCCAAACCACCAACCAGGATTGATTACTTGATGATCTTGCTTGTTCAAAACCTGCCTTAAAAATCACTTCTTTTGCTGCGCCCATTTCTCTGGGCAAGGAGTTCCAGGACAAAATTATCGACGCACTTTCTGACACAACAACACCTGAAAAAAAAATGACAAACACATTTCATCAAATACCCTCTGGTAAACTAACATAGCTATTATTAGCTATTGAACATGGCCATTTATAGTGAGTTTTCCCATTAAAAATTGTGATTTTCCATAGTTATGTTCAATTACCAGAGGGTATCATATTCTCAGATGGGCTTCACATAGTCAAAAGCCATGACTTTTTTGACCGTGACTTGGGCCAAGGTTGGGTCACCACCGGACCCCTCCTGAGTCATCAGGTCTTTCTCCATGCCCAAGATGTTGGTGATACCTTAGCGGCTTGGGAATGTTGTACCGAAGGAGGCCAAATATACTAGAAAAAAGAGTAAGTACCTCAAATATACCAGAAAACTCATCAAATCAATCAGTTTCTGCGAAAATAATCTAATGGTCTCAATTTGTACGACCATGACAGTGAATAATATGGAAATTATTCCATTAAAGGTAACTGGTGGGATCGGGGATGTACACCCAATCAACCATTGGGCGACGCCATTTTTTGGATGCCTCTGGCAATTTGACATATGGAAAACTACCTATCTTTTATAGAATGAATCGTCTACACACGGGTCACTTTCCATGGCCAAATTGCCGGCATTGATGCTGACTCCACCCGGCCGATGATCAGGAATCCTTCGGAAACCAGCGTATGGAAAATCTATATACAGAACATCCCTGAATTCCCAGGTAAAATCAGATATGTTGCTTGTCACAAGTCCCAAACCTTGTTGGCTGGGTCATCAAATTCAGGATTTCCACTATTTCATTATTTAAGCATATGTTAACCGCCATTTCTTGGTGCTTGGTCGCCATCTAGATCACTATAGATTATCCATATGCTACCCGAATTGGTCTAAGGTACAAACTGCAGGAACCATGAATAAATCAAAAGATCGATTGGTGAAAAAATGAACAAAGAAATCGACAATAAACAATTTAATAATGCATGCCGCATGCATCCGCATGCCCTTCTTTTTTGGCTGATAAATTAAATGGTATCCTCTTATCCGTTTATTGTCCGGAAACACTCCAGTCCCCAGTGACATCCCCATCTGCAGCCCATGCGGCCCTCTTGGCATCGCCCCTGCTGTTGCTGCAGATCTTGCAGTGCCAAAGTCGATTGACTGGAGGAGATTTGGATCCGCTGTTCCAACTCCTCTCCTCAGTCGTTGCAGCTCACCAGGAAACACTTGATGGCGCTCATCTTACCTGCATACGTCTCTGTCTCTAGGTCCCTCTCTCTCTCTGATTGTAAATGTACACACACACACATATATATATATATATAGTATTCATCCTGGGACTTGGATCCTATCTATCTATCTATCTATCTATCTGGGACTATCTATCTGGGACTTGGATCCTTCGTTTTCTATCCTGGCTAGAATCAGAGCTCCCACTTCCGCAGATCGCTGTGGAGCCATCGGTGATTCAGATGGCTATTACCCTCTGGTAATTAGTGACATAGCCATGGAAAATGGCCCATAGAAAATAGATGGCTTACCTATTAAAAATGGGTGGATCTTTCCATGGGATCTTTCCATGGCGAACTGTTAAATAACCAGATGGTGACATTATTAACTATAGGTGAATTTAACTATATGACAACTAGGATCATGTATTTTCAGAATGTTTCGAAAAACTCCTAGTTCCCTATGGAAACCACACGCATCTACCAGCCTTCTCTGCCAAGCATCGCATCGAGCTGAGCTGTTGCACCATGCGACCCTCGAAGTTGCTGCTCTGTGAGGCGGTATGACTTTGAACCGCCTCCAAGGAAAAAAAAAAACTCCAGAGGTTAACCAATGGCGAACTGGAGATTTTTGTGGTTTGGAAAGGTTTAAAAACATTGGGTGCCTCAATTCCTTTACAGCTTATATTTTGTTTTATAATCCCCTTCATGTATATATATATATAAGTATATATTGGAATCCTGCGATTCCAGTATGTAGAAATGACAAACTAATTATACCAATCTGGCTGAGAACAAAATAACAACTTGACTTTGTCCATCCAGTCATTTGCTGAAAACATTCTCTGGAGAGTCCAGAAAGATACTGTGGCTGGTGGAGAAATCCTGCACCAGTTGAGAGGTGGTTTATCCCATTATTTATAGGGTTTTAACATGTTTTAACCATCCAAGGTGCAAGATTCTTCCACCCACCGTAGTAAAGTATGTAGAAAGTGGCTGACACAGATTTGTTGAAGGCCCGGCCGTGGGGATGAACATCCAGCCTGCGATTCCACGTCCACCTGGCCAGGGGACATCTGTGCAGAACAAAATCGAACCACTGGAAAAACTGCTTGGCATCTTTTCTAGGGTTGCTACATAATGATCATAATGTTGTTTCTCTCTCTCCCCCTCTCTCTCTCTCTCTATCTCTCTATCTCTCTCTATAATGATCAAAACATCAGAATTTTTGATGAAGACATTTCGAGATACGTTCATATTATTTCTGTTTTCTTTGGGTATCGTCTACATGGCTATGGGTGAGGAAAACCTATCCTCAGCACATATCCACCGCAGTTTGAACCATTCACTTCCCACAAGCCACCGATAGGTAGTCTGAACAAATAGCCGTGCACCAAACATAACCTAGACTACAAAACGCATATGCAATACTAGACAACAAAGTACGTTTCCAAATCATACGAAAACAAAGCGCTTTCCAGTCTAAAATCATGGGGCCTGCCCAAGGGCGTGGTGGACTTATGCGGACACTGAAACTAGAACAATCTAGTAATTATTCCAGGGACGTTCACAATTGTTTGTTTTATTACTCCATTAGGTTCTACCTTTGCAGAATGAGTTTGTACTTGCAAACATTTAGGTGTCGGAATCTTAAACAAGTAATTCCTGGCAGCACAACAGCAGCACAACGATAACATAAGATAGACTAGCATAACTAATTATATATAATATAAGTAATGGATGGCAATATAATATAATATATGTTTATATGATTGGATGATTAATTGGGACTACTACTGGGGTTTGGGACTGGGATTAAAACCAGACACTTATAGTAATATCTGAGAAAATGAACGGATATCAAACACTCCCCGAATTATTACCGGGAAAACAATGTCATAAACCATCAATTGGGACACAATCCCAATTTAACTATATCCGTCAACAACAATGGTTAAGTCACGTTACATCCATCCCTTTTTCCATTAACGCCCATGGTTATAACATGGTGATATTCATTAATACACCATGGTTAAGATCACGTAATAACCTCTGGTAAACTGTCAGATAACTATGGAAAATCAATGGGCAAATCAACTATTTCTATGGCCATTTTCAATAGCAAACTGTTAGTTTAGCAGAGGGTATCATATATCCCAATTCTTCCTGGTATTCCCCTGATATTTTCAATTGGGATTTTTATTCCCAATACAGTATATGGAAAGTCATAAAATTTCATGGTTCCAAACCACCAACCAGTATATCATGTTACATCTGTCATGGATAAGATCACCCAAGTTGCACGCACCTGTGAGGAGACATTTCTGACAATCTCCTTGACTTTGTCCAGCTCGGAACGCAGCCCAGAATACTCCTCGCACTCTCGGGAAACCCGGGGCCGACATGAGGAAATCACACAGTTTTCAAGGTATTTTAGAAAGAAATCAAACACAACTACCAAATTTCAATAGGGAAATCTCAAGATAGATTTGAATAGGAAAACTCATGGAAAGTAATTTGTAGAACTTTCAAGGGTTCAAGGGCAATGATGCCGTACTTGATTCATACATTCTATGTACATATTATATATTCACAAACGCCAGTCCATCAACGGCATATATATATATATATATGGGGTTGCGTCAAAATTCGGGTATGGATCGGCCCGCGGTGATCCAGACGTATGGATCGGTCTGGATCACCTGCGTTTTGGTATGGATCGGGGGTATGGATCGGCCTGTGGGTTCAGGGTATGGATCGGGGCTTTATATTTTGACTCGCAGCCATATATAGTACATACATACAATTAAATGCTACCTCTTAAACAAAAAATACCGCATGTGTAAATTCATATAGCACATATTACAGTACAATTAATAGCGCAGAAAATATGCTGCACATATTACACTTAAATAAGACACTACGATACATGAAACATGCTCTATCCGAGCCCATTAAATCAGGTAGGTTAATAAGCCCAATACGCAATCAACTGCGGTATTCTTACTGCCTCCTATGTATATACATATATCCACAGGTCCATATCCACTGTTCTTCTTTTCAAATCCTACCTTGGTTACTCTTATGATCATGCTTATTACTACTTCATATTTATTGAACTACTGCTGTATTAGTGATAAAACGTACCCAACTTCTTCCATGCTCCATTATATATATTCCCCCCTTTAGAATTGGAACATATGGCAACCATCAAATATGTGGGCACCACAATAAAATCTCAAAAAATGGGAGCCGTACTCTCATTATCCATCTAACCTCATCTGATCTGGCATTATCTACAAATAGCTATTAAATCATCTATCATCTATCATCTATCATTGTTGCTGCATTCCAGTATTCACTTTGAACAATTCCTCGGATTTTCCCATATATCCAAGTATTAGTCTTAATTAATCATCTAATTCAGGGAAAACGATATCCAATTATGGTGGTCTATGTCTATACTCATAAAGTGTCGCAAATCTGTCCCGTAGTTCATCATATATCTTTTCCCCTAGCTCTAAAATGGGAACCATCAAATACTAGCTATTATTATTATCAGTATTTTTATTTATTATTGTTGTTGGTTACGGTATCCATCACAACATGAAAACCATCAACAATTTCCACCACGTTTCCCAATTAATCATCTAATTGGATTGTTAATCATCGCCTAGCTGTTGGGAAATCCTGGGCAATTCAATTTTATATATACCCCCTGGTAAATTAACAGTTGGACCCTGAAAATCACCATTTTTTTAAATGGAAACTAGTCTTCCAACCCCGATGACTGCCAGGGTCTATGTTAATTTACCAGAGGGCACATATATCACAACTTTCCCCAACAACTAGACCAGTCCAAATCCCCCAACTATTGTCTATTGTTCCTCCAAGTATTTACATTGGACATAGATCACTATGTTTGCCTATTGTTAAATATCACTACTATGCTTTTTTCGTATCACTATTCTTATGTGATATATCACTACCATTGTCTATGTTATATATATATGGAAGTTTCCTAAAATATCGGTACCCCAAATCATCCATCTTAGTAAGACTTTCCAGTAGAAGCCATCCATTTTGGGGTATCCCATCTAAGGAAACCCGCATATTATATCACTATTGATTGCCTATCATTATCTAATTACTATATTGCTAGGCTGCTAGTACTATTGCTAATGATGTCCCATTACTTTTACTAGTTACTATTGTTATGTGATTTATCTACTACTATTCATAGAAAAAGTGAATTTTCCCATGAGGAAATTGTGATTTTCCATAGTTTTTGTATGTTTACCAGAGGCTAAATCACCATTAATCATCATTAAATCTCACTAAAACCCATTAAATCACCATTAAACCACCATGGTTGGAGATCTATGGTTCATTTCCCCCAGCTTTTCCCCGGGACGCTTCCGTAAGGATCGTCGTTTCAGGCCTGGCTCATCTGGCGCTCCAAGCGCTCACAGGCGCATTCGATGCGCGTCACCGTGTCCAGGGTGAGGTCCCGGGAGGCGCCCAGGTGGTCTCCCAGCACCGCGTTCACCTCGCCAAAGGGTGGTGAAAACTGGCTGATTAGTTGGGTGAATAGTGCGGTTAATAGTGATTTTTTCGTGACTAATAGTGATTAATGATGACATAATAGTGGGATTAATAGTGATTAATAGTGACTCATAGTGATTATTTGTCTTAATAGTGATCTGGTTGGTGGTTGAGCCCTACCCCTCTGAAAAATGATGGAGTTGGTCAGTTGGGATGATGACATTCCCAATATATGGAAAAAAATGTTTGAAACCACCAACCAGTGATTAATAGTGACTAATAGGGATTAATCATTCGTTAATTGGTGAATAGTGCGGTTAATGATGTGTGAATGATGGTTCATTTTGGGTTAATATTGCTTGATGATGGTGAATATTGGGTGAATAATGGGTAATAAGGGGTTAGTAAGGGGTTAATGGTGGTTGATGATTGTTAATTGTGGTGAATGGTAAAAAAATATGGTTGATAGTGGGTTAATCATTCGTTAATGGGTGAACAGTGGGTTAATAATGGGTTAATAAGAGGTAATAGTGGCTAGTGGTGGTTAATAATTGGTTAATAATGGATGAATAATGAAACTATATGGGATTTACCCTGTGGTAATACGTTCAAACGCTGTTGACTTTGGGATTTTTCTGTTTTTTTTGGCACCAAAACATCAAAACATGGGTGGTTTTTCAGGCTCAATTTCTCAGGGCGGTTCCTCGCCTCCAGTTGCTGATCGAGTCTTTGTCCCAAGTCCCAGTGGGAGTGTGTCCTCGGCGCGGAAAAAGGCGGAAGGCACAAGGTGGTCTCTCCGGAAAGCGTTAAACATAAGGAACCAGAAAAAGGTGGGGGAACGATGGTTGATTTGTTCATTGTGATGGTTGATGTTAAGTTGTATGCGTTTAATGATGTAAAGTTGCTGTTTTATATACATATATATATACGTGTATGTGTGCCTTTTTCTACCATGGCCAACCTTGGCACCCAAGGTTAATCAGTGGACACGAGATTGGCAGGAAAAGGGAGGAAACCATCGGAAACCTATCTTGATTTCTTGCTTAAACAATGGGGAACAAACACAAACCACCATCCCCATCAACATAGACCCCGAGTGGAGAGTAGTCCTTCAGCAGCCAGAACTGTCGGTGTATAGTGACAGTTTGAGTAAATGGTCACAATTCTAGGGCTTATGTTTCGACTTACAGTATGGGTAGTTATTACCATTCATAGCCATTAGCAACTTCAACTGATACCAGTAGTACCGCACAAGGCGGCGGCGGAAGTTTCAAAAACAGGAAACCTATAGGAGAGCTTGGTTGTTGTGAATGAGGGATGGCAGAGCGAAGCCACTGATGGACCGAAAGGTGCTTGAGGTCTCCTCTCTTTCTCTCTCTTTCTCTGACTATCTACTTACCTACCAGCCTATCTTCTATGTATCTATCTATCTATCGGTCTATCTATCTCTCTCTGTCTCTCTTTCATCTAATTACCTATCTACCTATCTACCTATCTACCTATCCACCTATCCACCTATCCACCTATCTACCTATCTACCTATCTACCTATCTACCTATCTACCTACCTACCTACCTATCTATCTATCTATCTATCTATCTCTCTATCTCTCTAGTTGTAGTTGTAGTTGTAGTTGTAGTTGTAGTTGTAGTTGTAGTTGTAGTTGTAGTTGTAGTTGTAGTTGTAGTGTAGTGGAGTGTAGTGTAATGTAGTGAAGTGTAGTGGAAGGTAGTGCAGTGTAGTGTAATGTAGTGTAGTGTAGTGGAGTGTAGTGTAGTGTAATGTAGTGTAGTGTAGTGTAATTTAGTGTAGTGGAGTGTAGTGGAGTGTAGTGTGTAGTGTAGTTGTAGTGTTGTGTAATGTAGTATAGTGTAGTGGAGCGTAGTGTAGTGGAGTGTACTGTAGTGTAATGTAGTGTAGTGTAGTGAAGCGAAGCGACATCTGAACCTCCAAAAGTGGCGCGAACATGTGGTGTTTTGTACATTTTGACTTGGAAATGTGCTTCGCGCCACAACGCCGTGCGCTTTTTCGACATCTCAACTTCCAAAAGTGGTCCGGACCTGGTGTGTTTTGCACATTTTGACTTCGAAATGTGCTTCGCGCCACAACGGCGTGCACTTTTTCAACATCTCAACTTCCAAAAGTGGTCCGGACCTGGTGTGCTTTGCACATTTTGACTTCAAAATGTGCTTCGCGCCACAACCGCGTGCACTTTTTCAACATCTCAACTTCCAAAAGTGGTCCGACAATGGTGTGCTTTGTACATTTTGACTTCAAAATGTGCTTCGCGCCACAACCGCGTGCACTTTTTCGACATCGCAACTTCCAAAAGTGGTCCGACAATGGTGTGCTTTGTACATTTTGACTTCAAAATGTGCTTCGCGCCACAACGGCGTGCACTTTTTCGACATCGCAACTTCCAAAAGTGGTCCGACCATGGTGTATTTTGTACATTTTGACTTCGAAATGTGCTTCGCGCCACAACGGCGTGCACTTTTTCGACATCGCAACTTCCAAAAGTGGTCCGACCATGGTGTGTTTTGTACGTTTTGACTTCGAAATGTGCTTTGCGCCACAACGGCGTGCAACTTTTCATCTCTCATCTGGCCAGCTGGCTCCGCACCCGCCGCTTTAGCGAGCCTACTTTTCGACCCTCCGGAGCCCCAAATCAGGAAAAACACAGTGTTTCGCGACTTTCCTACCTTTTCGCGCATCTCCATCTTCTTTCTTCTGACTCTTTCTCTTCTACTCTTCTTTCTTCTAATCTTTCTCTTCTCTCTGCCTCTTCCCTGCTCTGCTTTTCATCTGTCCACACTGTCGGAAGTTTGACTTCTAAACTTCCTTCGATCATATAGAAACCCTTAACAACTTAAGGGTTTTTGTTAATATTAATGTGATCAAAACAATAATCATTCACCCTATGTTTGATGGTCTATACCACCAATTTATGGTGATTTTGGGGATGGTTTATTATTGTTTGATCCACATTATATCCATTTATATCCACTAAAAGCCATTGATAACCTCAACTGCAACCCCCAACCATTGCCGCTCGCCAAGTTGCAGCAATTCGCGCATCTTCGTCAGCGCATCCTTCTCCGCGTGTTGAAGATTCTCCGCCACCGACAGCCTAGGGCAGCAGGCACCGGTGGCTGCAGCATTTTGCTGAGATCGTAGCATGCCCAATAAATTGAAATAGTTTATTTTCTGACTATAACCTATTTCACAAGAAGTAGTCTATTTAGATAGAATTGGTAGATTTGGGGGGGTTGAAAAATAGATAGATTTTTGAAAAACACATTTAACTAATAGTTAGATTTTTTTGAGCCTATTTCCTAGGAAATAGTCTATTTCCTAGGAAATAGATAATTTCTATTTGGGGCCAAACTTCGACCAAAGTCTGACCAAAGTACGACGCCAATGCGTGGAAATGCTGAAGGGGTTGCAAAAATCAATCTTCAAACCTTCACCAAACTCCGACCCACGCCTGCAAACAAGGGGCGAAAGTCCGACCGACTTTCTACCAAACTACGACCCCCCTGTCCCGGGAAAAATCTGCCCATTATGTAAAAATAGACCGATTTCTCAATCATAGATTTAACTAAATAGTTATTTTTTTTGTAGACTATTTTCTGTATATAGCCTATTTTGTGAAAACAAGGAGAATAGTTAGAAAATAAGGGTATCTCATCTATTGGGTGACATACCAAAATGCGCTAGGACTATGAAAGGATATATATATATAAGGAATCAGCCAACAATAACGGGAATATGTTTTGGGATATCAGAAATTTGACTACAATCATGGGATTTCTTAACGGAATGTTTTACGGGAGTGCTCATGGGAATCCAAACGGAAAATTGATGAGCCAGTTTTACATCCCGGATCAAGGTGGTGCCCCCCAGTTATATATAAGATGGTTTACAAACCCCATTAACTAGTTCGAGATACATATATATATATATGTGATTATGATATGTCTAAAAAATGAATATAAATATATATATATATATGCCCTGAACATCCATGAACCCATGAACCATAGTTAATCTAGTCATGAACGAACTTACAGTAGCTATCATAAATCGGCTATAAATCCCATGAAATCATATTTTTCTTGGTCAAGCAACATGTTCCTATGGTTTTTCGCTATGACGGGGGGGGATCAGCTTGTATGAAAATGGCTGATTTCCATTCCCCAAGGATTGGGATGACGTAAATATATGTGGCCTTCCAAACAATGAAATGTTTCAATCATAGCATCTATGATTCCACCCAAAATCATGCGAAAAATCAGCAGGTTTTTTGCGATCCCCCCACGTGTTTTTAAAGGGGGGAGGGGGTCCCATCTACCAGCTCACCATGCACAGCCGTACGGCAATTTGGGTGCGACCCCCTGGTGCTGTTTGTTGCTGGCGTGTTGTGCCGCGGAGGCCTCCGTTTTCCTGGGACAAAAAAAATTCTGGCAAGGCAAAAGCCTGGCACCTGAAGTATCCTAAAATAGTTGGATATTTTATCAACCAACTATTCTATGATAGATTTATGATAGATCTTTATTTTCTCCTGATAAAATAGTTTTATGATAGATGTTTATTCCCCGAGAAATACTTCCATAGGTTGATAGATCCATCCCTAAAAGTCAAAAATCTGAGCCAATCTGATTGATGGTTTCAACCCAAAAAAATGCTCGTCATTGGGGATCATCATCCCAAATATGAAAATATGGTTGAAATGAAACCAAATATGGTTGAAATGGTGAATTTTTGGAAAGGACATGAATAAATAAACCATGATCAATTCTTTTACCCTGGTTATATAATATCTATCCCTTATTCTGACATGACAAAGTTTGTCAACCCCCGCAGATGTTCTTCAACCATCTATCTATCGTTCTATCAATATCATGATCTATCTACCTATCCATCCATCTATCTATTTACCTATCTATCTATCAATCCATCTATCTGTTTATCTACTTATCTATCCATCCATCTATCTATTTATCTACTTATCTATCCATCTATCTATTTATCTACTTATCTATCACTATCATGATCACTATATATGACAGCGCCACGATCAGCGCCACGGCGCCACGGCTTCGCGCTTCGCCGAGCTTCAGCTGTCCAATGGCCTCGTGGATCTCCGCGCGCACGTCGCCCACCAGCAGCGCCACGGCCTGCTTCAGTAGCTCCAGGGCGTCCTCGTGACGCGCCATGGCCATGGGAGCTGGGCCGGTAGAATATCTATATAGTATACATATATATATATAAATACTCTACTATGTATGTCTTTTCTTTTTCTTTTTGTGGAAGATAATGAGTTAATATGAGTTCATCAAAAACCTTCAAATAAATCATAAACCATTGAATCTTTGGGTGTTCCCCATAGTTGTTCATAAACCATTGAGTGTTAACACTGAACAGGAAAATCACCATTTCTCATAGCTAAATCAACTATGAATATGGCCATGTTCAATAGCTGCGAAACAGATTGCAAAAGACTATTTCCATATTTTCTATACCCATGTTTGTTGCTTCTCACCAAACCTTATCCCAGTAAATCACCCAAAAATCTTCATTAATCCATTATTCATCCACTATTTATTGGTTGGTTCTACCCCCGCATCCCAAAATTACAGGAATTCCCATGGAATTCCCATCCCCGGCATCGCCACGGCTCCGTGGCGGGGTTCACCTCCTTCGGCACCGAGAGCGGCACGCCGCTGGTGTTGGCGTTGGCCATGGCCAAGGCCCGCCGCGAAGGCGCCGAAGGCGGCACCGCCATGGCGATGGGAAAGCACCACGTCGTCAGTTAAGATGGACATATCTCTGGTTGGTGGTATACTTACCCAAACATAAGGGGTTAACAGTGATGATTAGTGATGGCATAATAGTGGGATTAATAGTGGTTAGAGGTGGTTAATAGTATATATATATAACTATAACTATAACGGTCATAAGTTTGGATATGATATAAGCATAAGTTTGGTAATAATCACCATAAGTTTGGTAAACCGTTGGTAATCATCAGAACGGTAATTTACCAAACTGAGATTGATTTATAAACCACCATAAGTTTGGTAATCTCCATAATTTATATAATATATATATAACGGGACTATGGTACTGATCTCTATCAGGACTTTTCCTGTCAGGAGATGTCTATGTCTATGTTATCTTAAGACACTATTGTCTGAAACAATCTAGAAAGCACCTTTGATGGTTGAGATGGCGAGGTGTTCAGTGAATTTATTGTTCCTTCATCCGATTGTCTGATTGGTGCTGGAGAAATCTACGCAGAAAATATGTGAAACCACCAACGCGATAGTCATAGATCAGGGGCCCTGTACGATTTTGAGGTCGCCGTCATGGACCAATCCAAATTAATCCAATAGCCAATAGGTCCGATTTTCCTTGACATTCCTTGACATTCCTTGACATTCCTTGAAGCCCATCCCCAATCTGAGAGTAGGCAACGTTCCCTACATGGCATCGATCCCACTGATCCACCGATCGTCTAAGGAGGAAGCCGATCATCGGGCCGATCGAACGACAAAAACTAACTGGTTGGGATGATGAACTTCCCAATATATGGGTTATTATTCCCAATATATATATATATTATATATGGCAAAATAAAAAATGTCACAAACCACCTACCAGACAAACTACATTAAACTACCTCTTTTGCAGGATAGCAAGTTTGCGGAGACCTCGTGGTACTCAGGAGACAGCTTCTCCTCGAGGCCTTTCACCCTGCCGTGGCCAGGGCTGGCATCATATTAACCCCATGGGTTGATTGATTCCTTCATAAGGAGTTTCAGAAATACAATTCTAAATTACGGTATCCTCAGTTTTTCGACGCACCCATCTATCATATTGTTGGAGGTATACCTCAATTATATATATATATCCACTATCTTCCCATATTATGTGTGGGCACCTCTATTTTCTGCGGGCAAATCCACCATTCTCAGACACACCCCCACATAGCATTGAGTTTTATAGTTGGTTGCAAATTTGGCTTTACATCATAATTAATTATCATAATCAAATCTATCATAATCATATCATAATCGTATCATTTATGTCATAATCATATCATAATCAAATATCATAATTCTATCATAAATATGGCATAATCAATTAAATTAGCTATATATATATATATCCCAGTCTCCTTCCATGAATCTCCCATGACATCCCCATATTGTCGAAGGCCTGGCTGTGTCGAAGGCGCCGTTGCCCCAAGCCGCTGGGAGTTGGCTGGCTAAGTCCGCCCACCATTCCGGATCCTCGCTGGGACCGCTGGGACAGGGCTCCACCGCAGAAGTTGCTGGAAAAAACATGCCAAAAAACACGGAGATTTATATATATACCCTCTGGTAAACTAACATAACTATAGGAAATCACCATTTTTAATGGGAAAATCCACTATTAATGATTGATTGATAGATAGATAGATAGATAGATCGATAGATAGATAGATAGATCGATAGATAGATAGATAAATAGATAGATAGATAGATAGATTTATTTAAATCATATGTGTGTGTATATATATATACACATATTAAGGGCCAATCATTAGGGAGAGATCCGTATGTTGTAGATTTGTTTCAATGTTTGCTTTCCAGCTACTGGGCTTACATTAAGGTATTCACACTGAGGTGCATTAGTGGCTAGTGATAGTGGCCACGTCTGGAAAATCCCCCAGTTAGTTCGATGTTTTTTTCCAGTTATGTGTGTGTGTTACCAATATGCTTGCAGTGGCGGTTGAATTGGGCAGCATACCCGTGCCGCAATGATTTACGAAGTACGATGTCAGCTTTAGTTTGATCAGGGTGCCATCAAAACTGCTACAGTTCGTAAACCCAGCTGCTTCCGTCTTAAAACTCGGCGGTCTGTGTATCTAACATATGAAACTCACCAAGACCAAGAATTAGGGTCCCCAATGCTGCCTGAGCCCTTTTTCATTTCCGCGACGATTTCTTGTCCCAAACTGGGTATGTCTGAACAAAAGAGGATACCCATAAAATAGGCATGTATATGATGAAATATGATGAAAAAGATTGAAAATGCCATAAATACAACAGCATCAAGTCCAATAATGTCTTTTTGGTAAAAATAGAGGGGCCGGTTTGGTATACCATCTATCATCATTAACCTGTTCTTAAAGGGGTAAACAAACCCCTCTTTTTTCATCAACCAACCAATGGGAATTTGGGACATCTACGATCAACCCAGTTTCTGGACACTCCTGTGGGGGCCACGGGACTGTTGATGACCTTGCCGTGGGCGGCAAGGTAACTCCCGATTTCTTCTACTGCCATTCCAACAAGACCATAGCTAACCATAGCTACGAAACTTCATTTTCTGACATTCTATGTGGAATTTCTGGAATGTCTAGTGTTGATCTTGCCCCTGTGGTGCTAAAATGTGCTGAATTCATCCATTCCCTAAGGTTTGCCTGGGCCGGACTTACAGCTGCTGACCATTGGTACGGGGATGACTGGAGATATCACCAGGGCAAATCCACTGAAAGAAGCACATGCATATGACCATGAAGAGATAAATTCATGAACAAAAATCATCCACAGTCTGTATCAGAGAGGATCACTTGCTAGGGACTTGTGGAAACGTGACATTGGATGTCATGTCACGGGAGCCGGAGATGTTTATGTCTACATTCGCCACCAATCGTCTGATTCCTGAGGCATCCATGGCTTCATAGGTGGTTCAGGTCAGCTCCAACACAAGTATGCCCCCAACGTGGCGCCCTCTCCCCAACTCTACATGCAAACAAAAAATGTCTCAAAACCCAAAACACTAAATAATAGGACAGAGGTATGACATAGAACTACCAAAAGAGTTGGTAAGAGAACAGAGGAAGACCGTAAACTACATAAAAAGAAGGGGATAACATGGGATTATATATATATATAAACATCATATACGGCCATGTGCACCGAAAAATATCGTAGACCCTCTATAGACCTGAAAAAGTGGCCTCTCAGTATCCGGGCGGCTGGAAGAACAATATCAATAAACATCTTTAAAAGTTAGCCCTAAAAATCCCAAAAATGTGTTTCATTATTGGCTTCAGTTGTTCCAACTAGCTCCAATATCATACACCCTCTGGTATCCTCTGGTAAACTAATACCATGGAAAATCACCTTTTATAGCTAGTTAAATCCAATATTTCTATGGCCATTTTCACCACGGAACGTAGCCGGCTCCGGAACATCGTTTCGGTAGCCCTCGTAGCTGTCGTAGCCATAGCCGGGCTCGCCACGGGCATGGCCCGCATGGCCCTTTCCGGCCTGGAGAAAAATGATAAGACAAGAAGTAAATATATATATCATATTATATAAATATGTGAATAATATCCTATATATATATATGCTACTTATGAATAATAAACTTATGATATTGGATGATTTAGTTTTAAAATGATAGTGAAAGGTTCACTTGTGACCAACAGGCGGAAATGACCAAAGTCAAGGGATTTCACCAACAACTTATCAGCCAAGATGCTACGCCCTACAAGACACCCGTTTGTAACGGGTCGGAAACCAAACGTCCAAAAAGACAGGGAAAAATACATCCCCAAAAATTGGGAAGATAATAAATCAATAATTCATAATAATGCATAAAAACTCTCTGATTGATGTAGCTAGTTACCATTGATAGGTAAATCATCATAAATATTCTACTAAAAAAAACTACATTATGGGCCATCTAACATAGCTATATGAGCGGACAAAATTACTTACTCGCAATGGACATGGCCAAAGTGGGCCCCCTATCGGCTGTGAAGCTTTTCGCCCAAATTTGAACATCCCAAGTCTACAGATGTCTACAGTACTCTCTACTGGAGTTTCCCGTGACCACTTTGTCGCTTACTATGCTTCAATTACCAGGTAATCCAGGTATCATGATTTTTACATTTGATACATATACATGAATAGATATATATATATATAATATATATATATATAATGTTATATCCCATCATGATTCCATGATTATCCCATCAGTATCTGCAAAAAAAAATCTGTCGCGGCCTCCAAGGGCGGCCAATTTGAGCCTTTGCCCCACCTGAGGATCACCCCGAAGGGACACCGGACACAGGGGATTTTTGATCCAAAAATCTAGCTGCGTTTCAGATATTTTTAGTATATATCATTATAGTCGTTATATATCTTTAGTACATATCATGATCTCATATTTTTTCATATATCTTTAGCTGGTTGGTGGTTTTAACACCTCTGAAAAATATGAAAGTCAATGGGAAGGATTATCCCATATATGAAATGGAAAATAAAATTCATGTTCCAAACCACCAACCAGTTAGTATATTATAGTCATCCCCAGCTGGAAAAGGAAATCCCTACGAATTTCATGGTGATAAAAACTTTTCCATCGATGACTACCCTCTGGTTATTTGTTAACAGTTAGCCATGGAAAATGCAGCCATTTTATAGCTAGGCAAACCATCTATTTCTATGGGCCATCTATACCATGGCTATGTAACAAATAACCAGAGGGTATGTTCTTACCAGGACCATTTTACATCGGACGATGTTCTTCACCAAGATTCCTAGGGCCGACCAAGCCACAGTGTGAGATGGAAAAATGTGATGAAAAATTGCCAAGTGCCATGGCTAAAGCCACAGCAATACATATATCTATATATATATATATATCATGCACTTATTATATAATTATTTAGTTATGTATATATATAGTCATATATATATATATGGGTATGGGTTAAACTGGCTAATTAATGATCAAATCAGGCATTTCTCTGCATTTTTTTTAAAGTGTCACTCCCTTGCACTCTTCAGAATGTAAACAAGATATCAAGCGAAAGTGAAAAGAACCACCAGGATTTTACCATCACAGCTCAGCTACGCCCTCCACCCTCTAAGATTCTGGCGATGACATTGCGCTTTCGCCCCGAGCTGCGCCTGAGGAAGGAATTTGTTCAGCTCGGCATATCAAGGGATGTAAACAACACCTACTCCACCATAAATTTCATTGACCAAACAAGTGTTTAGTAAGCTATAAAACAATATTGACAATATTACTGGGCAAGAAAAAGAAGTGCAATCAACTATGATCAAATATTCATCATACAATATTAACCGAATAGATGCTATAAATTTAAAAAAAATAAAAATAGGTATAAACTATAAACATGGACCAACATGAAAATACTAAACCCTGATTCCAGGTACAAAATTCGGGTTCGCCGCTAATCGGGATCTTTCTCTGCCATTATCGGTATGGTCTTGTCATGTCGTAGTGATCTGATATAAAAAAAGAGCTGGCACTTGTAAGCTCCGATCTATCAAGATGCATTCAAATATCATACGAGTACACCCTCTGGTAAACTAACAGTTACTAACAGGTTGCTATTGAAAATGGCTGTTTAGTTAAAGTTGGTTTACCTACAAAAGATGGTGTTTCCACAGCTATGTTAGTTTACCAGAGGGTGTAAAATGTATAAAATATGTAATAAGGATCATGTACCCAGATCAACGACAGAGCTGGGGTGGGATGTGATCTCAAGCAGGGATGGAATTCAAAAAACGAGCTTCGCTCCCCAACGACCAACAGGCAACCGAACTCTCAGGAAGTCAGCCCGACAGTGTAGGGCTCATGGTTGGCTTAAGCTGGGTATGAGATTCCTTCTAGCTGCTGGATGACAAATTAGCGTAGTCAAGAGCTCCAGTTCCGAACAACTTCGAGTTGGGTTGGAGCTTTGCCCTTTAGTTGTTTTTGCATGTTGGTTCAAGGTATCCTTGTAGGTATCTACCTGTGCTGACCTGTGTTGGGCTGAAAAGCTCCAAGCAGACTTCCTTCCTACAATTTGAGTATGACAGTGTGCTGCGGCCAAACGAAAAAACCCAAGAGATGAAAGTTCCGCAAAAACTGGATGCTTGTGATGCACATTTATGACTTTGCGTGACCCGGGATCCTACCTGTGCTTTGGGTGAAGGGATACATTTACGTGAGGATTGGGTCTGGTAAAATTGGTTTTAAAATGGCTTTAAAATTATGGAAATCGTCTGGAAGAGGGGGGACGCACCCTCAACTTCTAAACTGAGATATTTCAATGGGGCATCTGGAACTCCAACGAACTCCTGGTCGCCCGCAGTTGCGCCCGGCTGTAACCTCATTAAAATAGCATCCATAGTGAAATTGTGGCCCAACAAGGTAAAACAAATGGTGGGAGACTGCTGTCCAAGTTCAGCACTTGGAGACACTTGTGAGGCCGAGAACATAGATTAACAATAATTAACATGGAAATCCAAAAATGGAGGTGTCTTAAGTAGGGGTATCCCCAAATCATCCATTTTTTAGTAGGATTTTCGATTATAAACGATCCATTTCGAGGTACCCCCATTCCAGGAAACCCCCTGGGAGCAGGAATCTGGCCGCGCCCTTTCGAACCGCTTAGGTCCCAACATGGGCAAGAACATCACATGGCTCAAAGGCTCATGTTAACCCATTTTTTTTTGGCCAGGGCTTCTCAGAGGATTTGCCCCACCACACTATCTCGATCCAAATAAAACCAAATAAATAGAATCAATGGAACTAATTTTATCATATTTTGTCTAATTTAAATCAAATGCAAATTGGAAAATGGAACAAAACAGAGCCATATGGTTCCATATAGTAAAGTTTGTTTTCTTGGTGGCTATACCAACATCCCATGGTCGATGCCAAGATTACCCTGTGGCTCTGGAGGTCCCCATTGGGATCATGATTTCAGGGAGCAGAATTGAAACCCACCAGCCAGTTTGATGTATAGTTCAGGGCGGTCGGTAGGCAGTGTTCCGCGCGGATGACTTAGTAAGCAGAAAAGGTAGACATAAGTACCCCCATGATAGCAAATTCTGAGGTACACTTCTGCCTACTGGGATAGCGGAATCTACCTACTGGTGTCGGGGTTCCCACCATTATGTATATAAACAGATTAAATATACCTCAGAATTTGCTATCATGGGGGTACTTAAGTGTACCTGCCATCTACCATGGAAGGTCCTGGGGGTGGCTTTCTCCCTGTGAAGGGAATTCTACGTCTTTGCTAATTCTATCAGGATTGCACCATGACTTTGGCACATTTTTTTCCGGGGAATTGGCTGTTGCACTGTTCAAAACTTTGCCCAAAGCCTTCCATGCCATACTACGCACATGAAAAAGGCCCCTCTACTATGGCAGGTCCCCAAAGGTATGAGATATCATTGGTATCGTCGACAAAGGGCTTTACTGGGGGTGGGTTTCTCCCTGTGCAGGGTTGTTTTTGCGTTGGGTCAGGCTAAATTCTGTGTCTTTGCTAATTTTATCAGGATTGCACGGTTATTTTGGCACTTTTCCCATGGGAATTGGCTACTTTCACTGTTTTCTTGCGTTGTATTCAAGCGCATGCAAAAAAATGTGAAACTAGCCCGTGGCTTTATGCTTTTGAACGTACCTGTTCTTATCAATTTTCCTTGTGGGAAACGTAAAAAAAACAGATCATTCACACAGGCATCTTGGATTTCTGGCTTTTAGCGGCTCAATTTCCCCAATCAGTCCCTGCCACTGCAAATGCCTCTCAAACGTGATTTTTCTCAAATACTGATGAGCGCCAGGAGAAGTGAGTAAATGTTTTAAAAACAGCGTATTTTTTTGGCCAGGCCCCTCATGCCGCCCTACTACGCACACAAATAAATCCATCTACAATGGCAGGCCCCCAAATGTATGAGATATCGTCGGTATCGTCGACAAAGGGCTGCAGTAAGCAGATCCACGATCTGCTTACTGGGGGTGCAAGGTTGTTTTTGCGTTGGGTCAGGCTAAATCCTGTGTCTTTGCTAATTTTATCAGGATTGCACGGTTATTTTGGCACTTTTCCCAGGGGAATTGGCTACTTTCACTGTTTTCTTGCGTTGTGTTCAAGCGCATGCAAAAAAATGTGAAACTAGCCCGTGGCTTGTGGCTTTTGAACGTACCTGTTCTTATCAATTTTCCTTGTGGGAAACGTAAAAAAAACAGATCATTCACACAGGCATCTTGGATTTCTGGCTTTTAGCGGCTCAATTTTCCCAATCAGTCCCTGCCACTGCAAATGGCTCTCATTTTGATTTTTCTCAAATGCTGATGAACGCCAGGAGTAAGTGAGTAAATGTTTTCAAAACAGCGTATTTTTTGGGCCAAGGCCCCTCATGCCGCCCTGCTACACACACAAAAAAAAATCAATCCACAATGGCAGGTCCCCAAATGTATGAGGTATCGTCGAGAAAGGGCTGCGGTAAGCAGATCCACGATCTGCTTACTGGGGTGGGCTTCTCCTTGCGCCAGGTTGTTTTTGTGCATCTAGTCTATTTTTATCAGGACTGCACCATGATTCTTGGCACATGTTTTAATTATTTTCTTGCTACTTTGAGGCTGCAGGAACAGAACAATGTTTTTTTGGATGAAATGCCGTTCTTTCACAAGGTTTTGATGGTTGTATGAATGGGTCCCCACGTGGACATGCATTTTTGTGGCAGCGCCCATCATGACGAAATCAGTTGCATGTTCACAAGATGGGGCCACGAACTGGACTGAGGTGTTGTCTATAATTACATGTCTATGCAATTCTATGTATATACTCATTATATCCTCAATGGAAAGGAGGTGCAGTAAGCAGAAACCACAAAATGTTTCGCACACATCTGAGGTACACTTCTGCCTACTACCCCTGGTTGTCCGAAACCTGCGAAAATAGCCCCCCCGACGAACATGCTAAAAACACCCCAAATCGGACACATTTTTAAGCAGTAGTAAGCACTAAATTTCACGCCTACCGGGTGACCTCAACTATAAATGCTCCAATAATTTGAAATAGTGGTAACTGGTAGGCCCGGGGGTCCAATCGGATTCGAGGAATTCTCTGGGCGTGTTGAGCCATTGCCATGTGACAGAAGATGACAGGGCCCCTACGGGGCCCTGCAACAAAACGATTCGGCGTTCACACCACACTGAGTGGTGATTCTTCAGCGAACTGCAGTGCCGATCCCAGTACTTTTGCCCTTACATAGTATGATAATATATGTTGATTGACTTGACACCGGCAAAAACTGAGTTTCAACCGGCGAAAATTGAATGTGTTGCAAAATGATCTCTAAATTTCAGCCATCTGAAACCCAAATCTCAATAGAAATGGGGCTCTGGCTGCCCATAACCGCCATAGAAGCTGATGGATCACCTGATTCTGAATCCAGAGTGGTTCTCACCGAAGTATTCCACAGATTTCAACCTTGTCAGTTCGACAAGCATGGGCCACCTCTATCTGATTTTGTGTCTGATTCAATCGGGTTTATCTGCTTGAGCGTCTGAGAGATGTGCAGATGTGTTTGGCACTGCTCAGTGGCGCCGAGCTAACTCATTCCCAACGGAATGTAAATTTCAACAGGATGGAACACGGAGGAAGAGCTCATGTCAAATCACAGCACGTTGGATTCTGCATTTGGCCCATTTTGGCCCTCATTTTGCATGATTTCGACATATATCAATGGGATATTCATGGTATAATATTTTCGCCTGTCAGTTACCTCCGAATCCCGGCGAAGGCCAGAAGCTTTTGCAATTGCAGAAGCAGTTTCGGCAGATGTCGACCATCTGCGCCTCAAAGTTCCTCACGATTGGCCATGAAGGGCCGCACTTGTGAGGAAAACAAAATGGCCACGTCGTGGTAGTTGGCCCACATCTTTCCCAGCATATGGCGACTACCCTGTTGATTTATGGCCTCCTGCACGTTTCCCCTACCCTCTGGTAAACTAACATAACTATGGAAAATCACAAGTTTCAATGGGTAAATCCACTATAATGGCCATTTTCAATAGCTATGTTAAATTACCAGAGGGTACTTAAAACTGATCAGTCTTCAATTGGGAAGATTTCCCTTGGACCCTTCTGGTAGGATCGTTTGAGGCACCAAGCTCCTGCACGCCAACGATTTATGAACGGGAGCCCTGGCCCTGGCGAATGGCCAATTGCCAACAAACCTCGACGGCTTCATAAACTTGAATTCCCTACCCCATAGGATCCATGGTGCTGGTATATATGCTAACATAAAGGGGGTATATTGATGGGATGTTACCGTATATAGCACCACGGATCCAATTCTCTACGGGAAAAAATGTGATCTTTCAATGGAAAAAACCTGGGTTTTCCGCAGAGGTCCCAGGAAATGAACAATTCAACCTAGGGGATGTCACGGCCGACCACAAGATCCCACTGGCTGCCACCAGCCAGTCCTGGGCATGTCACGACCTTGCGGAAAACCGTCGATGCAAACAAGTCCCACACTATCCAAATCTCTCATTTCAATGGATTGGTTTGCCGGGGAAAATCTTCACCGGAAACCATCGAAATTTTCCCATGAAAAATTATATTGGTGTTCCTGTAAATTGTCCTTTAAACCAATCAATTGATCACTAAAATGTGGGACATGTGTAGGCTATCACTGCTACGACTGAGTCATAGTGCGATGATCCCAGGCAAGGAAATCCCATGGAAGATCCACGAATCTGCTTTGAACAACGCGAGGCCAGCAGCTAGGAGTCATGCTAAATGGCTAGGGAAGGTCCTAATGCGCACATAGATATGCATATACAGACAGAAAAAAAGGAAGGTACTTGGTGGTAATTGTAAAAAAAATATACGTAACAAATGCTTAAGTATAAATATATATATACGCATACATAACATGTATATCTCAAACGAATCTCAAACATTTTTGATACAGGCTCCAGCTGAGCAAAGAAAGTCACTTCACTTTTCCATCCCAGCGAATAATTCATCAAATCCCAAAACCTCCCCAAAAAAATAGAGAAAAGTCCTGATAGCATCTCACTAAAATAGTGAGACATCACTTTTCTATGTGTTTTTTTGGTGGTGCTTCCAATTATTCTAATGGTTGATTTCCCCCAGGTTTCGAGTGGCGATACGATTGTCTTCGGACCTTTCGGGATCGATGCCTGGGGCGCCGCAAGAGGATCCGGCGATCAAAAAAAAATCCGGGGGCGGGAGACAAAGTGACCATGTTTTTCACAAGTTCCATGTGTTTTTTTGTTGGTTTCTCCAAGTCAACTGGTCTATCTTGAGGTTTTTCATATTCCCAGATTTCCCAAATGTTGGATTTGCCAGGGAGATGACAAAAATCCAGTTCAGCAAATTCAAGAAACCTGGTGTTTGTTGATTCTCTGCTGAAAGAAATAATGGTAAAAATTGGAAGTTCAGAAAGCTCCTTCCCTTGAAATAAATGTCAGGAAACAAGCAACTTTGGATATGTGTGGGATGATTCTCCATACCACTCATTTTCATCATCATCACCATCATCATCATCATCACATATCTGGGCAAATTTTAATAATTCACTAACCTGAAATAAGGTCATTTGGGGATAGTCACCCCTACTAACCATTCATCCAGTGAGGTCGCAGTGAGGTCGTTATCATTTACCCATATATATATATATATATGTGTGTGTGTGGCTTGAACGGCGAGGTCACTGTTCAATGCAGCTTTTTCCATTGCTTTTTCCATGGCGAGATTTCGCAAATGAACATCGGATGCCATAGGATGCCCATCCACCATCAAAACAAACTGCCCATCAATGCTAATCCGACTTCCAGCCATCAATTACCCTGTTCTTTGGTCGCAAAAAAGAAAGTGAATTCAATCCATACCTTCATCCAAGTTATATAGTTATCATCATTCATCATCCCTTCAACAAAGACTTACAAACCACCAGCAGCATTTTGAAACCACCAGCATTCAGCAAGCCGGGGTTCAAATTTCTTCGTCTCTAATAATTCCCCAATTGCCAGCATTTCATGGCCATGATTATTCTGGGTAAATTATAAGAATCACTGACCTGAACAGTTCGGCCATTTTGCGACGTTTCCGTGACATCGCAGTGAGGTCGTCATAATTTATATAGATCCACTATGATCCACTCATTATCCCATGATATCTCATGATGATCCACAGGTCATGGTTGGATTCCCCTGCGATTTGGTTGGTTCAAAAAACCCATGAAATCCCGCAAATAATCTTATAGAATTATATAGATATATCATGCGTATATATATATACATATATATATATATATGTGTGTGTGTGTATGTGTGTGCGTGAGAGAGAGATTTCCCTAGTATTCCCTAGTATACTTCGAGGTTTCCTAATGGCTGGCATCCATTTTGATTGGATTTTCCATCATAAACCATCCAGTTTCTGCTGGATCTGTTCGGCCAGTTGCCGCCGAAGCCAATCGACTTTGGCTCATGGCCTTTGTGAGGTGCCTCAGATGGCAAAAGGGTCAACCAATGGGTTTAATATGGTTTAATTAGCCAAAAGGGGGATTCAGCAGGGTTTTAGCATCAAAAGTATTACCCTCTGGTAATTTAACATAGCTATTGAAAATGGCCATTTATAGTGAGTTTTCCCATTAAAAATGGTGATTTTCCATAGTTATGTTAGTTTACCAGAGGGTACTATGTGGTCTTTCGACTGGAAAGAAGATGTTTTTGTTGGACCTGTGGGTATCAAGTACATCAAGTTGCGCCGTTTCGGCAACGTTTTCTCCAAGCCTTTTTGGTGAGGAAACCTTGATACCAGATTTGTCAGCAGCAGTGAAATTATGGGCGATGCCCACCTAGCCCCCCGATAGTGACAATAGGTATGCATGAACATGAGAGTTGGGAGAATAAAAAAATGATCAAACATGATAAAACCACATGTGTCTTCCCTTTCAGAGTGCATTTGAATGACGGAGAGTGAATTGATTGATTCATGTAGATTGTCAAGGTAATTACCCTCTAGTTCGGAACGTTCAGACGCACCCTGAAGACAAACTCCCGTTTGGAAATTGGAAATCGGGTTCCAATCGGCAGATGAATATAGGGCGCCACCTTTTTGGAGCAATATCTTCGTGAATGGAGTTGCCAAAAGGAAGAGGACATTCCAATTTGAATTGTAATGAAAAAGCTTACAAAATCTTAATGGGGACAAATCTTAAAATTTACACACCTTTTGAAAAGACCGCGTGTAAAACTGCAATTGTATCATTGTTGCCGTCACTGCTTGGCGGGATGCGAGCTAGCGCCATATGGAGAAGCCTCGTTTTGGTAAATGATTTTCTCAGAGCGCCTCTTAAGTTAGATCCAATTCTGCCGTTCATTCAAACTCCAACTTGGATTCCAATTCAAAGCCGAGTCTAACGCGGTTCGATTTCAGTTCAATACGAGTCAAAACTCGATTCAACTTCAAACCAGTTGAATTATATAGATTCAACTTCAAAGTGGAGAGGCTTATTTCAATTCAAATGAACTTCCCTCGAAAGTCACTCCGAGTTCAATTTGAGTCCAATTTAAATATCTAAGTCAGTTCAAAATCAATTCATAAACCCAAGTCCAGGTCAAGTAGGAAGCAATTCCAATTCCAAAACGAAAGCTATCTGCACTCCCAGTTTTCCATGAATACATTTCTCAACTGTACCCAAAACGCTTCGCGTGACTACGTCTTTGGGATTGGTCAAAGCCTCTACAGACTCTACAGCCAGCTCCGTATTTTCACAGTTTGTTTGTTCAATGGGAATTTCAGGATCCTAAAATGGAGGTACTGTACCATATAAGGCCATATTTTATGGGGATGTTCCCTTACATAGGCCTAAACAATAGGCCTTATATATGGTAGGTACCTCCAATTTAGGATCCTGAAAATCCCATTGATTTGTGCTAATCCCATCCCGGGTGGAATCTATCGGTCCCTGATTGGTGGTATTGAAATACTGGATCGTCACCTCCATTACTTTGACAGTTGAGGTATGTTATCACCTCCATTTATGCTTTCATTAGTCATATGTTATCAGAAATAGTCTAAGTTTGGGTATGCTAATCCCAATTTGCTATAATACTTTGGGTATTATAATCCTATTCCAATACACCATTGTATAATTTACCGACGATATCTTCCCATTGGACCAGTTGCGGCTTCGCTTGTGGCGTTTCATCTGCAACGATGATCTCTAAATCCGACACACCTCGGCGGCGCCCAGCGGCCGACAAAAGGATTGACATCACCCAATATGGGCGTATGATACCACAGTGTTTATATTATAACTTTATAACATATTATAACACATCACATTCTGCAAAAAAAACATATGATATCACATGATATTAACACAACATAACTAATTCATAAACAGTTACCCTCCAGTAAATTAACATAGACCCTGGCAGATAGGGGTTGGAAGGCTAGTTTCCACTATAAATAGGTCATTTTCAGGGTCTATGTTTATTTACCAGAGGGTACATATTATGTTATACTGCATTTTATACATAATATAGTTACACAAAAATAGCACTAATCACCTATCCAAGGTTGATCTGAGGCACTCCGCCCCCACACCTGGCGAGAATGGCAAGGCAGTGGACTTTCGCAGTTGCCTTTCAAAATGTGGCTTAAACATGGCTTAAACATGGCTTAAACATGGCTTAAACCATCTGAATCCTATGATTTGTTTGGGGTTCAACTCGACAGAATCCAAGTTTCTGGGTCTAATCCGGCGTTGGTGGTTGAAATTCCCACTTTTTTGCGGGGTTGAAGCACCAATTTGATCTTGGCAAGATAAGGGTTTGTCTGAAAATATGGTACCTGTTCCTAAATCCATTGCTTAATCACCATTTACGGGGGGTCAAAGTCCCATTCCCCCATTTTCAGGCCAAGAAACAACAACACCCTTGCATATCTTGCTTCTTTATCCCAAGAATACCCATGAAATATCATGAATTCTTCATAGAGTTTCATAGATAACCCCCAATTTTCATGGATCAATCATGGGTAAATCACTCTTTTTCATGCTGATTCATCTCCGTATTTTAGCTCAGCGAAGCTCCCCAAGGGCTTCTGCCGGCCCAACCGGCGGCGCCTTCTCGGGGCATACGGGATTCAGTGAATTGGTTTCCACCGGACGACGACGGCAGATCCTGGCGACCGTTGGCGACCGGCAATGGGGACCCATGGGGACCGTGACCGGGGGGGCCATGGATGGTGAGAATTCGAGAACCATTGTTGTTATTATTATCTGGGTAAATTATAATAATAGTGGTTACCCTCTGGTAAACTAACATAACTATGGAAAATCACTATCTTTAATGGGTAAATCCACTATAAATGATGATTTTCCAGTTCGCGATGTCAAAGAACCAGAGGGTAACCACCAAGAATGAGGATTTATCATTGATCTGGGTAAATTATAATAATTCACTAACCCGAAATGTTGGGCCATTTGGGGATGATTTCCCTTACTAACCATGATTCCAGTGAGGGGGATCAGTGAGGTCGTTGTAATTTACACAGAATTATGATCTGGTTGGTGGTATACCTACCCATCTGAAAAATGACATAATTGTGGGATAAAAAAAAGTGGTTAGTGGTGGTTAATAGTGATTAATCATAATAGTGATCTGGTTGGTGGTATACCTAAAATATGCGAAAGTCAGTTGGGATGATGACATTCCCAGTATGGAAAAAGAAAACATGTTCCAAACCACCAACCAGTGATTAGACCAGGTGGAACAACATATAATAATGAAACCATTATGATTAGATTATTGATATAAATGTGTTTCATTATTATGATTACTGTTGTTATGGCTATCTAACATGATCATTTGTTTTGTTGTTGTCATTTTAGGATCATTGCTATTGTTGTAATTCGTGTTAATCAACTGTGCTATGGATGTCTGTCAATTCACGGCACGAAGGTGCATGGCGGGCATGCGATCATCAAATCATTCATTCTTGTTATTGTCAGCACTCTTGGATTTGCTTCAGGGGTTCCAAGAAAAATAGATAAATAATAAATAAACATAAATATATATATATTATATGTGTAATATGTGTTTTCGGATGTATTTGTACAAATGGATGTTTCCTAAAATTGGGGTACCCCAAATGGATGGTTTATTTAGTGTAGAATCCAGAAATAAAATATGGATGATGATTTGGGGGGTACCCCCAGCCATTAGGTTTCCCCGTCAAACCATTGCGGCATTGTGACATCTGAACTTGGGCTGCGGGGATGGCTGACACCCCAAAAGGTTTAAGTATGTTTCAGTGTTTACCCTCTGGTAAACTAATTATATATATATAACTGGAAAATACTGGAAAATTACCATTTTGTAGGTAAATCATCTGATAGCTATGGCCATAGCTGCCATAGCTATGTTGGTTTACTGGAGGGTAACTCTGCAATTTCCAACAGTAGAACCATCTACTGCAAGAATTTCAATGGGATAGTTGTCCCATCTTGACGATAACTTGCCACCCCGAAAAAGTGGCCTGTCCTGCACTGACATCCGCTCTTCAACAGCAACCTAAGGGCAGAATTCCAGCCTGGTAACCTAGAACCTTGATGAAGTCGGTGATTTAAGGGGGGTTCTTCCAGTTCCATGTTTGGAAAATATCTATATCTTTTGGTTAAAAGGTTGTTCCAACCCCACTGCAGGAGCTTTTTTATAGATTCAAACGCATGGTATATTATGGTATGTTGGGCGCCCAAGGCGCCATCAATATCCATCAATCTCAGCTTCGCGCTTAGTTGTTTAGGAACCCAACATCTAACCGGTACACAGGGACCAATTCTTGAAAACTGCCACAGTATCTGATTGGTGGTATACCTACCCCTCTGAAAAATATGCTCGTCAGTTGGGATGATGAAATTTCCAATATGGAAAAGTAAAACATGTTCCAGACCACCAACCAGTTATTTTTGGCCACCAATACCACGTTCTACCGACAGTTGCAGATCTTGCAGCTGGATTGCGACCGAGGAACAACATCACCAGAAAGATGGCAGAGACCAAAATGACCTGAGGTTCCGATCGCAGGAATCTTTCGTCTAAGGAGATATTTACCTGTGGGATCATCAAGGCTTACTTGTGAAAGTCTAATTTTGGAGAAATTTTGTGAAAATTTTGTTGGGTTCATGTTGGGTATTCAGGTGATAGCCATTGAGCCATTGAGCCATTGAAGGGAAAACATGTCCCAGAACTGCCAGCGCTCAACGACTTGGCCCGGAGCCATTACCCTACTGACGGCTAACCACTCCACAAAACATCTTTCTTTTCTCATCATGACCACGCCTTAATTAGTATTGAGGGGATTATACCCAAAAAAAACCTGTTCATGACTAGGTTGGTACCAATTGTAATGGCAATTTATCATTCTTTTGGGGTTACCCTACCAGCCACAGCTACATCTCGTCAAGTGACGCTGCAGAGAACCACGATCAGAAAAACCTTGGACGGACCATTGCGGGCGCAGTGAGCATTTCAAGGCATACTGGGCTACATGACTATCTGGTTGGTGGTTGGGCCCTACCCCTCTGAAAAATATGAGTCAGTTGGGATGATGAAATTCCCAATATATGGAAAAAAAGTGTTCCAAACCACCGACCAGCTATATGTACCTCTCTGAAATCAAGGATTTCCCATTGCCATGCTTGCCATGCTTGCCATGCTTGCCATGTTTGTGCACGGGGGTAGTTCTTTTTTTCTGTTTTTCCCCACCTGCCAGGTGAGGGTTGTTAGATTTTATGTCAGTTGCCTCCTCCTCCTTCTCCTCCTCCTCCTCCGCCTCCTCCTGCCTCGTCCTCCTCTCCTCCTCCTCCTCCTCGTCCTCCTCGTCCTCCTCGTCGTCCTCGTCGTCCTCGTCGTCCTTGCTCAACTGTGACCCGCGATCCACAGTGTTCTCTGCCGGACCTCAACCACGACCATCCACGCCCAGTGTTCCCTGCCGGACCTCAACCACGACCATCCACGCCCGATGTTCCCTGCCGGACCTCAACCACGACCATCCTCGCCCAGTGTTCCCTGCCGGACCTCAACCACGACCATCCACGCCCAGTGTTCCCTGCCGGACCTCAACCGCGAGTATATCCACGCCAAGTGTTCCCTGCCGGACCTCATGTAGGAAGATATGGGACAAAGAATGTGCAGAAGAAAGTTAGAAAGAATGTCAGAAAGAATGTCAGAAGATATGCCAGAAGATATGCCAGAAGATATGCCAGATAGAATGCCAGATAATATGCCAGAAGATATGCCAGATAGAATGCCAGATAGAATGGCAGAAGATTTGCCAGATAGAATGCCAGAAAATATGCCAGAAGATATGCCAGATAGATATGTCAGAAGATATGCCAGAAGATATGCCAGAAGATATGCCAGAAGATATGTCAGAATATATGCCAGAAGATATGTCAGATAGAATGCCAGAAGATACGTCAGAATATATGCCAGAAGATATGCCAGATAGAATGCCAGATTGAATGCCAGAAGATATGTCAGATAGAGTGCCAGAAGATATGCCAGATAGAATGCCAGAAGATTTGCCAGATAGAATGCCAGAAGATATGACAGAAGATATGCCAGATCATATGCCAGAAGATATGCCAGATAGAATGTCAAATAGAATGTCAGAAGATATGTCAGATAGAATGCCAGAAGATTTGCCAGTAAGAAAATGTATAAATGTCATGGTGGGGATCACACGAAGTAAAGTAATTTTGAGGTTTGGAACCATCCATTCTCTGGTTGGTTTCAAAAAGGGATGCTGTAATGGTTCAAGGTTTTTTGCTGCTGAGAACTTGGTGTTTGAGATAAAATCTCCATGTCCCTTGCGTAAAAGCATCATTTGTATCCATGTTTAGGAGAACGACCCAGAAAAAAATAGAAAAGTAAAATCGCAGTGATGAATCGTTTTTCTATCTCTTCTTTGGGGTACCACAAATCGCAGTTGTTGCAATAGACCAAGTCCCGGATTTCCACATGACCCACATCGCCAGGGAACCTCTGTCATTACCTCTCCATGAATGTTCAGCGAGTCCTGCAGAGTGAAGGGATACGGTGTCATCATCACACGTGGCTTGTTGGAAAATCCACTATAAAAGGAGGCTTTTTTCTGGGAACATCATCTATAAATGGTGGATGTTCCTATTTAAAGCCTCCATTTATAGTTAATTTTCCCAGCTAGAAACCTGCGTTTATGTCCTGGATGTTCCAGCGGATTTTCCAGCTAGCCAGGTTTGATGACCGGAGGATACGTATTAGCTATCGAAAATGGATGACAATGGACAATGGCCCATTCAGTTTTTTTTGATATATATATATATATATCTGTATACCTATTGGAAATGGTGATTGACAATAGCCATCTGAAATTACAAAAGGGCATATATATATATATATATATAGCAGTGACACAAAAAAAAATCGTGAAAGGAATATCATTGCCATTTTGTGAAGGAACATCTCAACAAGTACAAAATGCATGCAATTTCATTGACTTTTCAATATCGTTAAGCATATTTTCAATTTTGAATGAACATACAGGAGAATTGAAACATCTTCAAACATAGATCTATAGGGGCACCCAACTTTATCCCATGATCATTAAAATTTGTGTTTGGCTCTATGTTGACTGCATGGCGGTCAAAAAAAACAAGGTGGTTACCAATAACATGATTGAAATCCAACACAAATCACGGTAAGATAAAACATATATAGTTAAAACCAACCACCATTCATGAAGCATATCATATCCCCATCAACTTCCCTGGGGGTCCCACCAAAAAAAAAACAAACACCCAATCACAAGACAAATGAAGAATTGGTGATGGGTGATGATGGGTGATGATTAGAATGATTGGAAAACCAGTGATTATTGGTGATGATGCATGATGAACCCATCACCAATGAAGAATCAGATCTCCTCAGAATCCCGTAACGATTACTCTCCGGTACTCAAACGTGGCAATTTAAAATCCTCCATTTAGTTCGATGAATTTCCTATAAAAACTTCCATTTAGTTCGATGGTTTTCCATTGCCACATTTGATGAAACCGGAGGATATATCCATTAATATCTCATTATGATTCCATGAGTCCATGATTATTTAATTACTATACCTATTAAACCCTATTAAAAGCCATATTATTCGAATCGTTTCCCATCCGCCAAGTTTTGCCAAGTTTTCCAACGTCCCACCGGTCCCACTCTAAAAATCGTTCGGTTTTCAGGCCCTTGTTGACTGCCTGGGCTCATCTGGACGGTGCTGCCGGGATGAAGCAACATCTGAATATATATATATATATATGTGTGTGTGTGTAATATATTGTAATATATGTGTATATTTATATATTTTATATTATATATAAATGTGCGTGCGTGAAGATGAATGTACATATATGTGTACATCCATGTATGCACATGTATGTGTAGCTTTGCCGGTATATACAACTCTTTGTTATGCACAGTGCTCTCAAACTTGGTAGAGGATCATATTCTGCGGTTTCTATGGCAACTTCAAATCATTGAAGGGCTGAGGCTAAGGGTGCAGATATGGGACCCACGATAAAAAAACCCTCAGAATATGGGTTGAATCCAGTACTATCCACGAACTCATGGAATTTTTTATGGTTCATTTCATGTAAATTCCATTGTCCATGAAGTTCCCTGGGCTGCAATGCGAGCCTCAGAGCATCTCAGCCATATCCGGGATAATGTTTAAGATATATTAAAATTCAACACATTTCTGCTACAATTGGCGCCGGTCTCTTATTTGTTTCCGCATTTTATGTTAAATGCGACCCATGCATATGAGACTTCTCAAGTCAAGGGAATAAAATCCACGTGTTAGTTCCAACAGGCATTCCCAAAGCAGCAACATGTTTAGAGACCACAGGCCACAACTTTGAACTCCGGAGTTCGTCAACCGGCTCCAGTGGCTCCAACACTGAAAAGGGCGGTTCAGTTAGTTCAGTTCCCCCGGGTTAAGACTATGCCTGCCGCAAAAGCCGTCGTACTACTAGATGGAATCTATTCATTTTGGGGCTCCTTGGGAAACGAAACTTCATATGCTGTCAAAAAATGGGCTACCCCTGAACTCCAATGCCTTGTCAATATTTCCCTGTGATATAAATCTCCACTTTTCGGGGAAGAACCCAGGGTAGTTCCATGTGTTGCCACTTAAATCACTTGGGTCCCCATTAAAATTGACATCATATCATCTTTGAATCCCCCACTTTATCATCATTTCACCTGGCGAAGCCCCACATGTTTCCTCTATGATTTTCCTGTGATTTTCCTATGGTTTTCCTATGGTTTTCCTAAAGTTTTTCTATGATTTCCTGAGGTTTTTGTCTGGTTTCCTATGGTTTCACCATATGCGTCCTTCCAACCTACCTTCCCCATGCCACCAGAGGTGCTTTGTAAAGGTCGGCCCAGAACTGCGTGGGATCCTCGTAGAAGGACTGGTTCCAGGCCCAAATCTGCAGCATTTTGTGGCATGTTTGTTGGTGAAAACCCCTCATTCATCACCATTTTGCACAGCAAAACAATACCTGGGACCTGGTTGGTGGTGCAATAACCATCTTGAAAAATATGAGTTCGTCAGTTGGGAAGGATGACATCCCATATATTATGGAAAATTAAAAATGTTTGAAACCACCAACCAGTAATTTGTTGCTATTGAAACTCACCATGTTTTCATAGAATCAACTATGAATGGCCATGTTCAATGGCAAACTGTTATATAGTTTACTAGAGGGTAACCAAAAACCATCGATTTACAAATATGTGGAAAGATATTTGGGGATGGATTTGCTATGAAAACAATGCCAAATATGATGAAATATAATGAAATATGCCTGTTCCGGCTGACATATTATTTGATGCACAGAGGGCAAATGCGTGGTGTGAATTCGAATGAGATCAGATGAGTAGTTGCCAAAACCTCTATTGATTCATGGTGCTCCCTTCATGGTTCACCACAGGACTGGTCGGGAACAGGGGATCATATCATATGTTTTGTCAAAAAGGCGGCGCGACAAAGAAAATAGTGAAGCTGTGTTGCCTGTATATCCGTGTCCTACCTTCTAAAACGAATGTATGATGGAAATATCGTGAATTATTGTATCCCTACAAATTTTATGGTGTTGCTTCATTGCTGTATTTCCCGGATAATGAAGAAAACTAAACATACTATGAACATGTACTGTATCTATTTCGATCTCCTGGTTGGGCAAAAACAAATGGAACCAAGCCCTTAATTACTGCAAATGACAAGGGAATGTTTTTTTATGTTTTTCTGGAAATTGGTATTTCCTGGCCAGCCATGTGGCCAGCCATGTTGACTCTCCGGAAAGCAAACCCCAGTTTCCCGGAGTTACATGCGAATTGTGTTGGTGAAATCCTGAATCTGTGTCAGCTAAAATCGGAATGTGTGTCATCAAAATCCATGTGTTGCTAAAATCCATATGTTTATCGCTTAAATCTCCATGTGCAAAGTTTAAATCCATATTTTAAATGCTGCATCTTGCATCCGTTTTTTCTTGGCTAAATCCAATGTGTTGGCCGTAAAATCTCCAATTTTTGGTGGGAAGTTCCGAATAGTTCCGACATGTTGACGAATTGCATTCCTATTTTTGCCGGGCCAAATCCCAAAAACGTCCCCCGAACCTCAGGCAGCTTTGCCAGGCCAATAGGTACATTGGCCTCGAAGAAGTCCGAGCGATTTGAAGCGGGGATCATCCCTGAAAATGGTTAGTATGCCCGGTTAGTCCCCGATTCTTACCCATCTGGATAGTGCTGGATACTGCTGGTTGAAGGGAAAACCGTACCCTGAAACCTTGGTTTTTCCGATGTTTCTCCCGGTGAAGTTGTGCGCGTGTTTTTACCAACAACTATTAGAATCGTTCATGTTTTTTTTGTTGGTTTTACCAACAGAAAAAATGTGATTTGACCAACATACATGTTGATTTAATCAACAACAAAAGATGTAATTGAAGGAACGATGTTATGAAAATACAGTATTACAGTTCGCTATTTGTTTTTGTCTTTTCAGCGGTTATATAATATTAATATATATGTGCGTGTGGCTATATGTGCGTGTGTGTGTGAATATGAGAGCTGCTACCCCAACAATACAAACGACAACGAGTGAGGGATACAACTTAGGAATATCATCAAGAATTCTGGAGACGAAACAAACCTTAAGCAAGACAAATAAAAGGATACAAAAAACACCGGGAATGTCATCATGAAATATCAAGAATCATGGAGGTGACATTTCCTAACATACCAACCGTTACCAAAGTCAAGGAAGCAAACAATACGGAAGTGGAAGAACCTCAACAATTTAGAAGATAGAAGCAACAACATCATGGAGATAACATGATAGAACCAACAAGATCCAAGTAGGAACAGGCATCAACAACAACTGATGATGTCACCAAGAAAAACTGATAGCTGCGATCATCCATCCTATCTCCAAAACAACCATGGGCCATAGGATTGGGGCACACGATGTTTAATTAAGACAAACCCAACTTGGATAGAGTTGCTTAGATATCCCATTGGAACATAATATGCCCTCATTAATATCCCATTAAGCCTTTAGTTCTTCATGGTTAAGTCCCCATATCAACCTGCAAACATCCAACGTTATCCACATCATCCCGTTTTATATCCCATTTAACCACCATTCAATCACATTTAAACACATCTGTTATCAATGTTTAGTGTTTAAATCATTAACCTAACTGAAAAATCACATCTGATATATGATTAATGTTTAGTAAATTACATCACATCTGTTATATCATTCAGTCCTCATTTAAAAATCACAATTTCATCTACTCAGCTTCCAGTTCCCCAGTGCTCCAACTCCGCATCTCCCCCGGGCGCCTTAATGCCAAGGAAGATCTGCGTATCTCGGGCCACGCAGTCTGTAGTGATCACAAAGGACAACTGGCGCAATTTCGGCAGATTTAGGCGGATTTTTGATAAATCTGGGGAAAAACCATGGGTTCCAGATAAATGTTCATGATTTATTCTAATTGATCCAGATGTTCTTGGAGAATTTTTGCAAAGAAGGATGATCATCACCGTGATTGGGGGTACTAATCTTCTATCTGCTTCGATCTACTTGATGACTGTATACCATACTATCTTGGTAAAGTAGAGGGTTTCTGGATAATTCACTGGCCGGTTTCTTGGATTGATGAGTGGACAAAAATCTTCGTTTATGGAAGATATATGAACTAGTTCTATGGGCTATATAGACCAACCAACATAACTGGCCGAATTGACTATGCAATTCACAAATTAAAAAGTTCGTCCATTTGGGGTAGTTGACCTTTTCAACATGCAACCAACATCGACAGTGACTTCGCAGTGAGACAATGCTTGGCATTGTAGGGATTTGGGGCCTAGCTTTCAATGCCAACAAAAAACAATAAAATTAAAGGACCGGATTCCGACCGGATAACCACACAAGTCAACTTCTTCCAATAATTAGAAACAAAAGTTGAAGCGGGACGGGGAAGGAAGGAAAGACAAAGGAGGTGGTGGGGGATCGATAAGTTTAAAAACAGTTGTATGTGGAAGAGTTGTGTGTGTGTGTGTTAGAACGGTGTGATCTATGACGGTGAAACAGTTGTGTGTGCAAGGGTTGTGTGTGTGTGGAAGTTGTGAAATAGTTGTGTATGGGTGTGAACGAGTTGTGAGTGAAGTTGCGTGTAAAAGAGTTGTGTGTGTGTGTGTAAGAGTTGCGTGTGCCAAAGTTGTGCGTGAGAAAGCCGGCCTCCCAAGCGATGCGGTGGAGAGCAGGGCGGGGCGTTCGACAGTCGCAAGGACGTGAACTGACTGGCCAGTGCCTCGGTGTGTGCCCAGCAAGGCTCATTAGCCCATAGCCCTTGCTGTCATACCCGGTGGGAAACCGAGCGTTGGCCCCAAGCACACACAACCGCATCATCCCGCACCCCCGGCCAACGAGGTGACAGATGACATCACGTCGGTCTGCTTGATACAGGAGCACGCAGCAAAACATGATACGAACCAGAATTGACACAACAGGCACATGCGATTGCAGCAGGTCGTGTGATTTGAGAGCCTCCCGCTGGACGTTGCCAAAGTGCCACGCCTGCCACGCAAAGTGCCGCGGCGCCAGCGACTAACGGCGCCCAAGCGTGCCACCAGATCCAACCATATCCAACCCAGGATGTCGCCAAGTGCCACGCCTGTGACAAAGTTGTATAAAGATGGTGTGCGTGACAAAGATGGTGTGTGACAAAGCTGTATGTGAAAGATGGTGTGTGTGTGTATATGACAAAAACGGTGTGTGATAAAGTTGTATGTGACTAAAGTTGTATGTGAAAGATGGTGTGTGACAAAGTAGTGTGTGTGCGACAAAGTTGTGTGTGAAAGATGGTGTGTGACAAAGTTGTGTGTGACAAAGCTGTATGTGAAAGATGGCGTGTGACAAAGTTGTATGTGAAAGATGGTGTGAGACACAGCTGTGTGTGAAAGATAGTGTGTGACAAAGTTGTGTGTGTGACAAAGTTGTATGTGAAAGATGGTGTGTGACACAGTTGTGTGTGAAAGATGGTGTGTGACAAAGTGGTGTGTGACAAAGCTGTGCGGAGGAGGTGGCGGAGGAGGCGGAGGAGGAGGAGGAGGAGGACGGGAGGAGGAGCGGACGGGATACCTGAACAAAAACCAGATCCCCATAAAAAGATGCGGGGAACAATAAGGTGAAAAGTTGGAGACAGCTGGTCCCAAGTCTGGTTGGGCTCACGAAAAAGTCTCTTCACCTGCTGAATGCAAGTGATGTTTGGTTGTTGTTTTAAACTAAGGGTTCTGTGAACTCATGATGACGTCTCTGAGGCGCAAAATTTGAAGATCGCATCCATACAATGGCAATTACGGCGAGGGCTTCCTGATTGATGTTTCTAATCACGTTCAAAATCGTCTAACAGCAACAAAGGGGCAAAGGGAATCCTGATGAACCCATGTCATTCTTTGGTTGCGATCGTTCGCCTGTAGTTGCCACCATCATCAGTATACACTGGTCACCAGTTGTTTGGATTGCACAAGCCTAACCATGTCGATCCAAACAAGACGATAATTATTCAGTACTGTATGGCAACCCCTCCAAAGTGATTGAAAAAATGAGCACCTGGAAATTACTGTATATGGTAAATTTCATCTATGAAATCCTGGATGTTTTTGCCTCTGTGTCTGGGCAGCTACAACAAATCCCCTGGTCCCTTGTTTAGATTCCGACATCCCATCACTTGTGCAATAGATAGATGGAAAAAACTGCAGCCGCCAGCCATGTTCGCCAGCGGATAAAACGTGACGTCATTCCATGCTATGTCCATCCGGTTGCTCCCGGCCCATCCCGGCGACGCGCCGTGACCACTGCGTCGGCCAGGCCAACTCGTCCCATAGCGCTGTTGATCACGGTGTCTGGCCGGAAACATGGTGACATGGAAAGGATGTTTACCCAAAAATAACCCACCGTGGCTAGAACAATCTCCTACACTTGAAGTGCCATCATCTATAAAAGAAGGGGTTTTCCATTGCCACGTTTGATTGCCAGATGGCAATGGTGATGTATTGGCTGTATTGGTGGTTGATCTAATTTGTTGAAGCGGGATACAAGGGGATATTCATTGGCCTGTTAAATTGGCACGTCTCAATTGAACATGGTGGTTTTATTGGAAATACAATGAGATACCCAACTATAACTACATCCAATTTGGGTCTCAACATTTGGGATTTACCAACAAACATTTGGGATTTACCAACAAAATGATGTGCAAACACATGCTATGGGTTTTATCATGGATAAGAGATAGATGCCAAGAATATGATAGATGGGCCTGTAGCAATTGCAAGATTTGGGTAGGTAGCATGTTCATTTCTTGCTTTTCAACCGAAAACAGTGTCAACAGCCAACACCGGGATTTGGATGGATTCGGATGGTATTAAAACACAGCTCTTGGTGATTCAAGTGGGAAATGCTTACTTCAGATTTTTAGTATAAACTGATTATGCTGTAATATATAAATACACACGCATATGTACATTTATATATATATATACACAACAATATGATAAGTGTGGCTGTCTGAAAATTGGCCATGCCACCATTTGATGGCATGTTCACGGGGAATGCTGATTCACTAGTGAATTTTTGAGTATCATATTTTCAGACAAACCCAGTTAAGAATATTTGAGATGAGTTCTTTTGAGTACCTCCTCCCACTACCGTAAGCATTGACGGGCCAAAACCCTGGCGCCCCGTTGTGTTCACGTTGCAAACTAGGACGCACTCGACCAAATGGGATACTAAAGAATACCAACTTACCAAGCTGCCACTTTGTGGATGTGTTTTTTCCAGAGTGGGGAAAACCGCGCCAGTAGTCGTGCACGTTTTTGAAAACACACATTTTTGACCGGGCTGCTGGGGAGGTGTTAACGTTCATGTTAAGTTGCGTCACATGCACATGCTACGTCACGTCACTGGGTGGGGGGGTGGTGTTAACGTTCATGTAAACTTGCGTCACATACACATGCTACGTCACGTCACTGGGTTGGGGGGTGTTAACATTCATGTAAACTTGCGTCACATCCACATGCTACGTCAGGTCTCTGGGTTGGTGGGGTGTTAACGTTCATGTAAACTTGCGTCACATCCACATGCTACGTCAGGTCGCTGGGTTGGGGAGGGTGCTAACGTTCATGTTAACTTGCGTCGCATCCACATGCTACGTCACGTCACTGGGTTGGGGGTGTGTTTACGTTCATGTATACAATGTAAACTTGTGTCACATGCACATGCTACGTGTTGGGGAGGGTCTTAGCGTTCATGTTAACTTGCGTCTCATGCACATGCTACGTCACGTGACTGGGTTGGTGGGGTGTTAATGTTCATGTTAACTTGCGTCACATGCACATGCTACGTCACGTCACTGGGTTGGGGGGTGTTTACGTTCATGTATACAATCTAAACTTGTGTCACATGCACATGCTACGTGTTGGGGAGGGTCTTAACGTTCATGTTAACTTGCATCTCATGCACATGCTACGTCACGTCACTGGGTTGGGGGGTGTTAACTTCATGTCTTGGGTTTCCCCTTGCTGGCATCAGAAATGTAGGATGGGCACAGAAGTAGAAACATATATAAAACAGATGTTGGTATATATGTAAAACAGATTCACAGATGTTGATACATTTGTAAAACTGTCGACCCTGAGCTTCATGTTGTCAATTGTTCTTCACTTTGTTGTATGTCTCTTCTTCATTTAGCCTCAAGGGTTCCTGCAACATCTTCTGGCAGTTCCTTGGCCAAAAAAAACATGTTGATCACCGATGGGGCATCATGCTATCCATCTTTAAGTCACAAGTTTGGTTGGCGCCATGAAGCTTGCAACCACTCTAAAGGGGTGTTTTGTATAAAGAAACGAATTAGAAAAAAACATGTTCTGATTCACACAGGTGGGGTCGATGCGATGTGGCGACTGTCAAAGTCGGCCATACCATGTAGTCTCTCGACCAGAACCAACCGCCATGTGAACCCAAAATTGATGCGAAGCATCAGGGTGTGGCAATGGCGTTGGATGAACTCCAAAACCAAAAGCCTTTTGGAGGTCACCGGTCGTTCCTTGATGAAGCGCATGGCGATGTGAGAGGGAAAAACATCGCGCACCTTTTCAAGAACAAATTCCCTTTTTTTTGCAGGACATCATAGGACATCATCAAAAGCACTTCACAAATTCCCAGGGAAATTTAAGCCTATTTTGGGGAATGAATCAGTAGTTTCGCTATGGCGAAAACGACATTTTTTCAAAATGTTCAAAACACTGGCGCGGTTTTCCCCCCGACGGGATGTTTTTGCCCATCTAACTTTTCTGTATGCAAATGTTGATCGGCATTGGCATCTGCTCAAGACCATGTTTGATCATTCATAATACCCCAAAGCCAGCATGGAACCCCAATAGTTCCAGTGAAAAAGTGTTCCCAGTGGAAACCAATATTTGGTGTTTCCTCATTTGTTGATGTTCTCGGGGTGTAACCTACATCTGGCCCTGAAAAGTGGGACGCGCACTCCAAGTGAAAACAGAAGGTTGGAAATCTACGATCCCAATGGAAACACGTGACTACTGCAACACTCCCACAAGGTTTAGTAGCACAAGTGCAAAAATTGGTATGTATATATATATATATATTTATTTATATTATTGTTTTTGATATTATATTATTTTATATTTTATCCAATTATAATATAATATTATATTTGTTATATCATATTTTATTATATTATATTTTATTATATTATATGTTATTATATTTTTTATGTTATTATTTTATTTTTTATTTTTTTATATTAGTTTACATTTTATTTTATCTTATTGTTTTTGGTATATTATATTATATTATATTATATCATATGATATTATATTAAATTATATTAAATTATATTATATTATATGATATGATATGATATTATATTATATTATATGTAGTCCGAGAATTATCCCATGTTTCCATGTATTTCCCATGCTCCGCTTTCCAAACCAGTCGCTAATGGCAGGTAGAACCAGGTTGTTCCAGTGTTGCAGCACGTTGTAATCGATGAACATCCTGGGCTCAGACGGCGTCAACAATGATCTTCCCAGAGGCATGGAGTAGAAGCAGTGACATTTTAAAAGGTGGTCAGAATTACCCTCCGGCAAATTAACATAGCTATTGAAAATTGCCATAGTAAGAGTGGATTTTCCCATTAAAAATGGTGATTTTCCAGTTCGCTATGTTAGTTTACCCGAGGGTATCCAAAACCTGGTCATGTTAGCCCCTCAGACTTTTCAATAAACCCCGGTTGGTTCAATCCTAGCGACTCGCCCACGGTTTGAGGCTCCAAATGGATGGGTTGACTCAAATCGATTGTGGCAAAGACCTGGCCAGGCATCGATCGCTGGGTCTGTTGCGGCTGTTCTAGCATCATTGGTAGACCGGCTGGTAAATATCTAAGCAGTTAACTGCCAGCTGGTAGAGCCAAAACCTGTTTTTAATAAACAGGAAACCAAGGTACAAATAATTAGTAAAGCTATGCTTTGCAAATAATTGGGCCAGTATATAATTTGAATTTGTAACCTCTAACCACCAAGAACCACGAAGAATCACATGGGCACTGCATAGTGGCTGACCCCTTTGCCTCCTGGTGTCATCTCCGAAATTGATTCCTACATGTCAGTACTTTTACCAAGAATCACCGACCTGGAGATCATTGAGATCATCAACCACCATCGGCAAGCGTTTTTAGTCCAAAAACAGATCCAACAGAATGCGACTCTGCAGCACCGGCAATACTCAAAGAAATGTTGCAAACATGTGTCAAAAACATGGAATCCGCAGCCACCCATCGCCGACCTGGTTACTGAAGACGCAATCCACGCCAAAGCTTCGCAGTTCAAAGACGCCATCTGAAGTTCAAAGGCCCCCGAGCGAATGGAAAAACCAAAAACTGGAGAAAAAAAACGCCAAATCAAACGTAGATATTCTTAATACTGGATGATGATGGCTTATATAATCAGGTTCTGAAATGTGGGCTGAAAAATATTTATGATATTCTTTGAAAGTTCCAACCATTTTCAACCTGTCCCATAAATGGTGAAGAACCCGCATTTGAGGCATGGCACCTGGCGCTCCTATGACTTCGTACAGACCATTTGAGTTGAGCAAAGAGGAATGGAAAATGAAACAAAACCATGGTTATCTGACAGGAACATTATGTTTGTTGGTTGACTGGGATTCCAACAATGGCTGGTTGGTGGTTTCAACCCCTCTGAAAAATATGCTCGTCAGTTGGGATTATATAGTATTCCCATCCCAATATATGGAAAAATAAAAAATGTTCCAAACCACCAACCAGATGGGTTAGGATAATGCCAAACATATTGGACAGTAGAACCCCCTTTTTTGGCACCAATCAACCTGGGTTGGTGTCACTGGGAAGCTGTGGGATGGAAGAACCCAAGGGCCTAGGGCACAGCCATACACAAGGGCCGCATGTTGAGCGGATTGGATCGGCCTGTTCGGACATTTCCACATGGGTTTGTTTGTCCAGAAATCGGACGTACTTCAGCAATCTTAACATTTATTTTGTGTGTTCTTAAGCCATTCGGTTTTGGGATTTCTATTTTCAGAAATTCTCGAAATCGTCCATCAAGATTTGTCTGAAAAAGGCTACCGCAGAATCTGCTTTCACATTGTTGGTTTTGATCCTTTTTCTATCCCATTGAAACTGCCATTCTGCCAGCCCTATCTTCGGACGACCTCAAACTGGATATAGTTGGTTCTTGTATCATTAATTCTCGGCATTCCAATCCCTACCCCTATACCGTGAACCTCCCATGAAACATTTTGAGCACCGATCAACGAGCAACCTGTAGGGTTGCACAGGTAGGAGCCAATCTGCACCTGTTTCCTGACACAGTCTGAAGATCACATCCCAAAATCAGCTACTGTATGGAAATCAAAAAACGCACAGAAATCGAACAAAAAAATATATGTTTCTGCTTGCCTCCAGATTATTTTCTAATTTCGATGTGGTACTTGTTCTAAATCAACCCGTGTAGTGTAGTGAAAGTGGGGCGGCCCACACAGTTCGGGTGATCCTTTTCGGTTGTTTCGGTTCCACGAACCTGGGCCTTCAACCCATTGAAGCTCACAACCAGCATAGGAATATCCGGCCAGAGTCCATATTTTGTAGCAAAATCTCTCCAGAGTGGACGAGTTATTTTCTCATGTCGGAGCTGCAGAGCAATTCTGGGCATGTCTTGCCCTCACCTCTTCTGTCTGCAGTTCCTATCGCGTTTTTTCACCATACCACCTGACATGAAGATGATTGGGTCCCCAAGGGTTTCTTCATTCGCTGCGCACTTAACCCCTCCCATGCCGCTACCCGATGTTGTCGGTGGTGAAATGGTCAAATTCGGAAATGGCGATGTCCATGAGCCTGCGCAGCCAGCTGCGAAAGAAACATGCAAAATCATGAATGAGGCCAAATTCACATAAAACTATTGAAATGGCTATGAATGAAGTCTCACCAACGAAAATGATCGAACATGATTGTTTTACCACCAAGTGAGGACTTTACACCATCAACAATTGAGATGTCATCGGTTTACCCCGGAACCAAACATGGCAATGGAGTATAGCATTACATCATGTTCGATGGGGAAATCATCTACACATGGATTTTTTGTGGGGGCATTCCATTGACTAGCGGGATCGCTGCAAGGTATCTGTAATGTGGCAGGCTCAAACAATCAGATTGATCGAAAAATACTGATTGCAATCTGGAGAGAATATAAATGTATAAAGGCACATTCATTATGTGTGTAGAAACGTATGTGGAAAAATGCCCAAACATGAATCCTGTGGCAATTCTGCAACGAAAACTGCCAAACCAACATGAATCCTATAACTTATATATTTATAAATAGTGGTACTCAGACCCTTTGCAAACCTTACGCCGCGCTTTCGCGGCCTGTCGCCACCGCAGCAAAACACACACATCCATATCTGCAGATGTCACTCGGATACTAAAAGCCTTGCATGGGTTTTAGGACGGCTCCCATCTGTAGCTCAAATTTTTAACTGCCCATGTTTTCTTGGACAGAGCACGACAAAGCCATCAAACTCTTGATGGATGGTGAACTGTAGCATTAACTGACACATTCGTTGGGCAATTGTTTTGGGCAAGTCTTTTTTTTGACCTTGGATCACTTTTTTTTGACCTTACCTCTTTTTTTTGACCTTGGATCCCTTTTTTTTGACCTTGGATCACTTTTTTCTGACCTTGACCTACTCTTTCTTAACCTTGGCATGTTCCTTTTTATTCTTGGCCTACTTCCCCATACTTGTTTGGAACCTTGCGCCATCTTGCACTTTTTCTCTGTGTGTGTGATTCTGGAGTGTCTAGAGTGCGGAGGTAGGCATGTGGAATGTCGAGTTTGCATCTGGCGTGCGGGGTGTGGCGACTGGTGGGTGGAGTGTGCATGGCGTGGACTGTAATGTTTGCAGTGTATGGTTTTCATTTGTAGTGTTCAGTATGCTGGATGTGAAATGCAACGTTGGGCGTTTCGTGCCCAATGTGAGGTGTGGAGTTTGCAGTGTGAAGTGTAGAGTTTGCAGTCTAATGGAGCGTGTAGAGTGCGGAGGTAGGCATGTGGAATGTCGAGTTTGCATCTGGCGTGCGGAGTGTGGCGACTGGTGGGTGGAGTGTGCATGGCGTGGACAGATAGGAAATTGATGGATGGAAAGATGGGTCAATACGCAATGGAAAGATAGATAGATCGATAGATAGCTATCGGCAAAGAGACATTGCGACATAGAGACATATAGACATAGAGACATAGTCATAGCTAGATAGATGGAGGCAAAGATAGAGATAGATAGATATAGATAGATAGATTGCTAGATAGATCAAAATAGATACACATAGATGCAGATTAACCTAGTTTGATATAGATAGAATTAGATGAATAAAGGTATATAGATAGAATGAGAAAGATAGATATGGCGAAATAGATAGTAAAGATAGGATACATAGCATAGATAGGATAGAAAGGAGAGACAGACAAATAGAGAGATAGAGAGATAGATGGATAGATAGATAGATAGATAGATAGATGGATAGATAGATAGATAGATAGAAAGATCGACAGATAGACAGATAGGCAGATAGACAGATAGATATGGTGAAATAGCTAGTAAAGATAGGATACATCGGATAGATAGGATAGATAGGCTAGATAGGATAGATAGGATAGATAGGATAGATAAGAATAGATAAGATCGATAGGATAGATGTGATAGATAGGATAGATAGGATTCAAAGGATAGATAGATAGATAGATAGATAGATACATAGATACATAGATACATAGATAGATAGATAGATAGGTAGACAGATCGATAGTCAGATAGTTAGATAGATAGATAGATAGATACATAGATACACAGGTCGATGGAAAGAAAGAAAGATTGATCTATAGACAGACAGAAAAAATGACAGATTGTGAAATAGATAGATAGATAGATAGATAGATAAATAGATAGATAGATAGATAGATAAGTTGATGGATGGAAAGATGGGTCGATACGCAATGGAAAGATAGATCGATCGATAGATATATATAGGCAAAGAGGCATTGCGACATAGAGACATATAGACATAGAGACATAGTCATAGCTAGATAGATGGAGGCAAAGATAGAGATAGATAGATATACATAGATAGATTGCTAGATAGATAAAAATAGACACACATAGATGCAGATTAACCTAGTTTGATATAGATAGAATTAGATGAATAAAGGTATATGTATATATACATAGAATTACATAGATAGAGTGAGACTGAAATAGTTTGATATAGATAGATAAAAATTGAAGTAGGTTGATATAAATAGATTCAAATTAGTGTAGTTTGATATAGATAGGTCTGGAAAAAATAAATACAAATGGATCTGTATAGATAAATCCGGACTGGTATAGTTTGTATACGGATAGGTAGAGAGATAAACAAATAGATAGATAGCTACCTAGCTAGCTAGATAGATATGGTAGAATAGAAAGTAAAGATAGATAGGAAAGATCGATAGCAAAGAAAGCTAGGAGAGTTAGATAGGAAAGATAGGATAGATAGGGTTGAAAGGATAAATAGGATAGATACGATAGATAGGATAAATAGGAGAGATAGGAGAGATAGGAAAGATAGGAGAGATAGGAAAGATAGGATAGATAGGATAGATAGGACAGATAGGATAGATAGATAGATCGACAGATGGATAGGTAGATAGAGAGATAGATAGATAGATAGATAAGATAAGATAAGATAAGATAAGATAAGATAAGATAAGATAGATAGATAGATAGGTAGATAGATAGATAGAGAGAGAGATATATAGATAGATAGATAGATAGATAGATAGATAGATAGATAGATAGATAGATAGATAGATAGATAGATAGGTATATAGATAGATAGATAGGATAGATAGGATAGATAGGATAGATAGGATAGATAGGATAGATAGGATCGACAGGATAGATAGATCGACAGGATAGATAGATAGATAGATAGATAGATCGATGGATAGGATAGGATAGGATAGGATAGGCTAGGCTAGGCTAGGATAGGATAGGATAGATAGATAGATAGACAGATAGATAGGTAGATAGACAGATGGATAGACAGATAGATAGATAGACAGATAGATATGGTGAAATAGCTAGTAAAGATAGGATACATCGGATAGATAGGATAGATAGGCTAGATAGGATAAATAGGAGAGGTAGGAGAAATAGGAAAGATAGGAAAGATAGGAAAGATAGGATAGATAGATAGATAGATAGATAGGTAGATAGATAGATAGAGAGAGATAGATAGATAGATAGATAGATAGATAAGTTGATGGATGGAAAGATGGGTCGATACGCAATGGAAAGATAGATCGATCGATAGATATATATAGGCAAAGAGGCATTGCGACATAGAGACATATAGACATAGTCATAGCTAGATAGATGGAGGCAAAGATAGAGATAGATATACATAGATAGATTGCTAGATAGATAAAAATAGACACACATAGATGCAGATTAACCTAGTTTGATATAGATAGAATTAGATGAATAAAGGTATATGTATATATACATAGAATTACATAGATAGAGTGAGACTGAAATAGTTTGATATAGATAGATAAAAATTGAAGTAGGTTGATATAAATAGATTCAAATTAGTGTAGTTTGATATAGATAGGTCTGGAAAAAATAAATACAAATGGATCTGTATAGATAAATCCGGACTGGTATAGTTTGTATACGGATAGGTAGAGAGATAAACAAATAGATAGATAGCTACCTAGCTAGCTAGATAGATAGATATGGTAGAATAGAAAGTAAAGATAGATAGGAAAGATCGATAGCAAAGAAAGCTAGGAGAGTTAGATAGGAAAGATAGGATAGATAGGGTTGAAAGGATAGATAGGATAGATACGATAGATAGGATAAATAGGAGAGATAGGAGAGATAGGAAAGATAGGATAGATAGGATAGATAGGGCAGATAGGATAGATAGATAGATCGACAGATGGATAGGTAGATAGAGAGATAGATAGATAGATAGATAGGTATATAGATAGATAGATAGGATAGATAGGATAGATAGGATAGATAGGATAGATAGGATAGATAGGATAGATAGGATATAGGATAGATAGGATAGATAGGATAGATAGGATAGATAGGATAGATAGGATAGATAGGATAGATAGGATAGATAGGATAGATAGGATAGATAGGATAGATAGGATAGATAGGATAGATAGGATAGATAGGATAGATAGATAGATAGATCGATGGATAGGATAGGATAGGATAGGATAGGATAGGATAGGATAGGATGGGATAGATAGATAGACAGATAGATAGGTAGACAGATAGATATGGTGAAATAGCTTGTAAAGATAGGATACATCGGATAGATAGGATAGATAGGAGAGGTAGGAGAAATAGGAAAGATAGGAAAGATAGGAAATATAGGATAGATAGATAGATAGATAGATAGATAGGTAGATAGATAGATAGATAGAGAGAGAGAGAGATATAT
>CAMXCT020001313.1:307500-345000 GCA_947184155.2 Cladocopium goreaui
CTACTGGAAATTGATGAAAAAGTCAATTCCAGACAGCATTCGTTCCCAAGTCCAAGGCAAACGCAATGGTTTGTTGTTCAAATACATTCGAAGTCACCAATGGAGATGGGAACACACTGGCTTCGACTTGCTGACCGCCACTGGCGAAGCTGTAAGATCTCTCATGCGGTGAAGAGAAAAGGCCACTTTGATCGTTCGCCGGGTTTTGAAGCACAAAACCCTGTAAGGGTTGCAAACCACACCAAAACGGATGTTTTTTTTTCATGGTTGTTTCCCACATGAAATCGAGCCGGCGCCACAGCGAAACAATAATTTTTAAGCAATCATGGGTTGGTGCCAGGTCCGCCGGGATGTATATGTATATGTATATGTATATGTATATGTCTGTGTATGTCTATGTCTATGTCTATGTTTATGTCCATGTCTGTGTTTATGTCTATGTCTGTGTTTATGTCTATGTATGTATATATATATATGTGTGTGTGTGTATGTACATATATATATATATATGTGTGTGTGTATGTACATATATATATATATATGTGTGTGTGTGTGTCTGCGCGTTTATATTTGAAAATGTTTACCTATACTTATATAAGTATACACACACATATGTGTGTGTTTGGTTCCGGTCATGTTCCGGTCCAAAATTTCGAACGGATTGAAGCTGCGTGAAAAAAACAAGTTTCATAATTTTGAATCCTCTGAATCTCCTCCCTTGCCCGACAAGGAACCACTTTCGAAAGGTGCTGGAATATCGATACAACATCATCACCAGCAGTGGCGTTCCGAATGTTAAGCACAGGAGTGTTGCATACACTCGTACTTCTAACCTCGCATGATGGAAAATGATATGAAACCAATGGTTTGCCAGATAAAAACGGGATAGCCAGCTTAGCTTGTCCTTCCAACAAACAAACGTATTTTCGGTGAAAACTGATGTGCATACAACGCACTGTTTGTCATAAAATTTGTTTTTTAAATTGATGCTACAACAAATTCCGCATCTTAGCACAGTTTCTGAAGTGACACGGGCACCAAAAATTAATTGCAAACAACTGCAGACATATTGCGTTCTCTTTCGGGCAAACGTTTGTCTCTTACAGGGAGGCCCGATGCAGCAAGGTGAAAACTACATATAAAACACCGCGCAAATTTCTTCTCATTTCAATTTTCAAATTTAGCCACATGAATGAAAACATATGAAAACGCATGAATGGCGACCTTACCCGCGCGGGCGACACGGAGTATGCCGAAATGAAGGTGAAGACCATGTGTTGGTGTTATTTTTCTTCAAATCCTCAACGAGATGGGTCCAAACAACATCATGAAGAAAATGTCGGCCTAAGCAAGGATGCTGAAGTTAAATGGGCACACCATCAATGTACCAAAACCCTGATATTATTTGTTAAATCCTGGGCATAGATATTCTCAACAGCGCATTGGCATGCATTGGCCAAGTTACATCAAACGAGGACAACAAGGGACCACCCACACCTTTGTGAGTTTCCAAATCACCACTTCAACAAATTTCCATGTTTGAGGGCCAAGAGCTGGTCGCAGGACACAAACATTACTATTTTTAATAATATAACGTTTTGGAAATATTTGCGGCAGCTCCGCTAATAAAATCATGTCATGTAACAAGTATTGTGATTGCAACAACATGTGGTGTCACTTGTGCATGCAACATCGTGCGATTACAACATCAACCAGCAGAACATGTGTCATGTTTCTGTATCTAACATCAGGTCAGCTAACGTCCGTGGCGTAACTGTAAATTCACACATGGGGCGTGCATTTCTTCAGCGTGAACCATACCTGCTATACCTCGATGCTGCCAAACCACCATGCTTGAAACTCTTCGGCCATGAGCCAGCCATCTCTCTTGACATTCGCTCGAAATTGGGCCCGTTCCTCCGCCAACGCTATGTCTGCGCTGGTGACAAACCACGGTGTGGATGTGGTTGCCGTTGAAATTCCCAATTTATCCTCGGTTCTGCATATGTTTTTTTTTCATCATCCACTTTCTAAGCTAATTATTTTTTCCACATCACCTGCTGGTAGTTCAATAGCTGCCCCTCGAGATCACCTACGCAACACATGATGCGTACATTATTGAAGTTCACGACAAACAAAGCATGACGTGTTTACCCGATAGTGTCAGCACGCTGCGGCACAGAACAAAATAGTTGCCAACAAAATTTATTGCATTTAATCCGCGGGGAACTTACAATAAAAGTGGCCGCCAGTCAATGTCCGAAGTGCAACCCTTGCTCCGTCAAACAAGGCCGAGCAACGATACACCACAAATCCAAGTCCGTCAGCTGGTACACCGTAGCGTTTTCCGCAGAGCCATGCGCGAGCAAACCCAGCAAAAGGTAGCCGAGCATAGCTCACCAAACCAGCGAAGAAAAATTGGAATAAGTATGTTGTGTTATCACTGCGAATTATTGGCGTAGTTTAATGCATTTTTTTTTGCCGCAACTAGTTCGCCGCCGTTTGGCCCTGGCATTTCCGAGGCAAATCAAAAAGCTGCGGACACGGCAAGCATCCTGGCAATCATTTTGTGGCACATTCATTTGGAGCAGGGGGCAAACACACCTGGCATGATGCAAAAATTGTTTCAACCAGTTGCTGTTGCTGCTTAACGCCGGAGGAAACTGTTGCACCATGTTATCAACTGGCAAAACTTAATGCAATAACCTGGCAAACCGTTTTTTCTGTGACGGCACATGTAATGTGAGATCGACTGATTAACCTCACCCAACCAAATTGCAACTCCAATGATGAAATGAATAATTTTGACACAAAAAATGCGTGACCTTCATTTCGATTCCATTTCCTCTGCTTTACAAGTGCGCTAAAAAATTTGAGGCGAAGGACCCGTCAACATCTGACATGCTATCCAGCATACTTTCCAAAAAAAATCCTTGCTATGCATCCTGGTAAATATTCCGGCATTCACGTTAGTATTCTATCTGATTCAAATTTTGGCATTCTATCTGGCATACTGTCTGCCATTTTACCTCGCATTTTATCTGACTTTCTACCTGGCATTTTGTCTGGCATTCCACCCGGCAATCTGCCTGGCATTGCATCTACTAATCCATGTTATATTTAATTCATCCAAAAATATAGCACTGTATACTTTAATGTTCTGTCCGGCACGCTCCTTGCAATCTGTCTGATATATGTTTTGGCAATATATTTAACAATTTCCACTTAATCCCCACCTCGTTCTATCAAACGTACCCTAAATAATTATATACTAAAATCTAATGTTTAAATTTTGTGAAATTTCAATCCTGCCAATCTCATTTTTAATTGAGCCCCTTTCGAAACCAAATGAAAAACTAAAGTTCTATTTCAGGTTTTCACCCCCTAATAATAAAAATTAGTCAGCCCCGTTGTGTTTTTCATGAGGGTCCGTCTTTTAAGGTCAAATGTTTTTAAATAAATATGTTTTTGACTTAATATTAAGGGATATTAAGGGTAAATTTTAAAATCCAATTTTTGGCAATATTGCTCACTAGGTTTTAAAGATAAATCTAACTGATTTTGACACATAAGAACATATTTTTATATTCAATGTTAAATTGATTTAATATTAAACTAAAAACAGTTCCAAGTGCTTATTATTTGGGGGGGCGGTTTAGTAATAGGGGGAAAGGATTAAAGGCGAAAGCCCGCGCGCAGGGAACGCTGGAGCTGAATGTAGTTGGGTGCCACGACCCCCGTCCAGGCACGGGCCTTGCAATGTGTTAATCCCCCATGTAAAGGCCACATTCACGAAGACTTCCGCCTTACTTTGGTGAAATAAATTCTTTACATGTCACGCGTGTTGTGCCGTCTGCAAGACCCTAGCGAGGTGAACGTGTAGGGATGCATCAGGTCCGTGAACCTCTTCCACCGGATTAGCTCAGCGACACAGGACGGCACCCTAGGGTTCAAATCGGCGACGACAGGGGGAACAACGCGGCGTAACACCTTCATGTACATTGTTTCCCCCCTTTCCTCACACCAATGTTTCAGCGGCACTCACAACAGCAACCCAAGTTCCGCACAAAGGAAAATCAAGAAAATTACCGCCACGTTTTTGTTTTTTATTTTTATTTTTATGTGTTGTTTTTTATTTTTAAGTGTTGTTTTTACCGGTTTGTTTTGTGCGGTGTTTTTATTGTTCGTTTGTTTTTTTAATTTATGTTTTGTTTCCTTTGATTTTCCATTTATTTCCGTATTATTTGTTTATTGTTTTTTCATTTTGTTGATTTGTTTTTTTTATGTTTTTGTTTTGTTTTTACTATTTTTTTAATTGGCGTTATGATTTTATGCGATTTTTTTAAATCGTTGTTTCTTTGTTGTTTCCAAAGCACGGTGCAACAGCCTAGGAAGGTCAGAAGACACAGTGGTAAAATGCCAAAGGGATTTCAAAAGGAATAAAAAAATAGGAAACAGACCGAGGTGGTTTCGGCAAGTGGGGAGAAGGGTAGGAGGGCAGGATGGTAGGATAGCAAATGCAAAATACATTGCATATATGGGTTTTGATCAAAATTCCTTTATCCGGGAACGGCCATTCCTCGCGAATAAAATGTTTTTCGCGAAACTTTCGCGAACTCCATGTTTATCCTTTGCGGGGCCCATGTTGGCCAACAACACCTCTTATAAAAATTCGTTCACCACCTGGCAAATTACGCCCGAGAATCACGGATCACTTCTTGATAGCCTTTTTTTAAAACATGCAGCTAGTTTCACGGAATCCCTTCTCAAGGCAGGTTGTTGTTGACTAGGTTTTTTTGGCAAGGTTTACTGACCCACCCCTTTCAACATGCACTTGGACTTTCGCCCGCTCTTTCGCATAATTTTCGAAGAATGTTTCGCGAAAATATCCCTATTCAGAGACCCCGGCCATCAGCAGGGGGTGCATTGAAGGAAAAGCGAACACCAGGGGCCTTGGTGTTTGGCTCTCGGAAAGCCTCACTTTTGGAAACTTGGCTTCTGCATTTGGAGTTTGTTTCTTGGGATTTCAAACATTTCAATAGGCAGTGACAGCGGCAGGTGCAAGGATGTGCTTCAGGACCATGGCGTTTGGCTTGTCGCGAAGCCTCGCCTTTGGAAGCTCGGCTGCTACCTATGATGGGTGTGATTGTCCACAAGCAGCAACACACAGGGAACTGAACCAGAACCAAACCGAAATTCTCTAGTGCCCTTCTCCTGCCGGACCCCGGGCGGCAGTGGGTGGCAGCCTTTTACATAATGATTATAATATCCAATTTTCGCGAAACGTTCGCGAAAAAAAATGTTACTTTCGCGAATTCGGAAAAAACTTTCGCGAGGGTTTCCAACATAACATGCACGGTTTGCGCAATTAAAATCCTTACAAGGACCTTTATATTGATCACCATAAATAATATATATATATACACATATATATTTCAAAAAAAAATTGGACCTCACTAACAATTAACCTTCGTAGGTAAAAACGGGTAGGGTAGGAGGGCAGGAGGGTAGGAGGGCAGGAGGGTAGGAGGGTAGGAGTCGAGGGTAGGAGGGTAAGAGGGTAGGAGGGGAAGGACATAGGAGGGCAGGACACAGGAGGCTAGGACATAGGAAGCTAGGAAATGGGAGGACAGGAAGGTAGGAGGATAGGAGGATAGGAGGGTAGGAGGGTAGGAGGGTAGGAGGGCAGAGTGTACAAAGAAGCAGCAAGTGACCGAGGGTATGAGGGTAGGAGGGTAGGAGGGTAGGAGCCCAAGAGGGTCAGACGGTAGGAAGGCAAACTCAAGAAAAGAATCTGGCACAGCGTCCGCAGAAAAACTTCCAAAATTGTTCGTGCGTCAAAGACAAAATAATAGCAAAAACACTTGTCTAGGAGTAAAAATTGGAAAAAAAATGTTACAAACAAACATTTTGTGAGTTGCTGGTATTTTTTCCGTCTGGACGCGCTGTTTGAACTCTGCCAGCGCAGTGCGCCGTATGTTGATGGATTTGCAGCGGTACGCTCTGTGGTACTTTCATGTTCCTAGCCAGGCCGCAGCAGCTCTTGTGGCAAACATTGTGGTGGTAGCACCACATCTGCCCCTTGTGGCTCAGGTGGTGCGTCTTCTCTGTCTCTACCTGGTGGCTCATGTTTGGTGGCAGCCTTGCGGCGGTTTTCCTGGGCGGTGGCGCCATGGACGACGACTTTGGAAGTGCCACAGGCGATCGCGATCTCGCGAGATGCCCTCCGGTTTCGCTCGATGACAGCAGCACGGTAGCAACAAATTGGCACGCTTGCGGATGGAACCAATGGCATTACCAGTGGTTTGTGTTATGCCAAACGTTCCGGGTAATAAATCAATTTTTTGTTATTATTTTTTGTGCCGATAATTTTGCAGGAATGGAATGGCGGGTCTAGGTTCATATCTATGGCTGAAGAAAAAATCCACAAAATGAGTTCGGGGATATCATTTCAAAACCTTTGTGTACAATTCAATCGTTTCCGACTAAAAAAATCAAATTGTTTGCACGTTTTGGTTCAGAGGGTTGTACAGGAATGGCGGGTCATATCTATAGCCCTGGCGAAATCGAATTCACAGAATGAATTGGGAGAGATATCATTTCAAAACCGTTTCCGGGTAATAATTCAAAATGGTTTCATCTTTTTTGATCATTTTTGTGGAAATACATCATTTTTTCAAAACCGTGTGTAAAATTCAACCGTTTCCGAATAATAATCCAACTTTGTTGCTTCATTTCTGTCCAGACGATTTCGCAGGAATAACGGGTCTAAGGTCATGTCTATGGGCCTTGCGAAGACAAATTCACAGAATGAGTTGGGAAATGCCATTGATCATTGCAGTTCCTTGTATACCAATCGTTTCCGAACAATAAATGATATTGTTTTGCACATTTTGGTCCAGGAGGGTTGTGCAGAAATGGCGGGCCTAAGTTCATATGTATGGACCTGGCGAAGATAAATCCACAGAATGAGTTGGGAGATATCATTTAAGGACCTCTTGTTGCATTGGCGAATGGCACCTGGCATCCCTTTTTTTTGATCCGCGTTGATGCACTTTGCATGTTTTAGTTCAGGAGGTTGCGCAGCCAAAGCGATAATTTCATATCCATGGTCCATGGCCCATGTGAACATAAAACGTCGGTGTGAACTGGGGTAAATGGTTCACGTTCAAGATCTTAAGGTTGCATGGAAACCACTGAGCCTTGTGCTCCAACAGAACTATGCAAAAAAAAACAAGGAGAAAACTTGAAAGCAATTCAGGTTCTAATGTCAAGCAGAACTTTCAATTTAATACCGAATCCCTCCCAAAGATATCAATGATAGTTTCCGCATAAGAAATTTAATGTCCAGGAAACCCGGGCCAGGTTTGCAACAGAAACCACCGTAGCATACACCACTAGTGACATCAACAAGGTGATGTCGCGCGGCAAGGGCCGCCCATCGCTTTCCATTTTGAACCCCTGGTACATTTGAGTCGGAATGTCATAAGTACCCATTTTATGGGCATAGAACGGTGGTTTATGACCCCCCGCCCAACCGGGTCTTTTATATATTGGGAACCCATGACCCCCCCGGGGGCGCCAATGACTCCACACCGCCGGGCCTAGCTTTTCTCCCACAAATTTACCCACACCTCACTATAGAATGAGGGCCTATGACGCTCGCAACTACCTGGATGTTTTCAGAAATCTTAAACCTACAATGTTGTGCCTTGACATCCAAATCATTTAATATGGTGCATCCTTAATTTTAAACCATGGTTCAACTATATTTATACATGGTGGTAACTTGTATAAGTCATGTTTAAATCATATCAATGGATAATGAAATATAGCATCGGGTAGCAGATACATCAAAAAAACTCCAAAAAATTAGGAATTATATTTTTTTTGGTTTGGGCACCGATATTTTGTATGGCAGGACAATTTTTCAGCTCAAGCGGGGCACAATTTCACGGGAAGCATGGCAGCAGTGCAGGATTTCAAATCCTGGCGTTTCCTGCTGTGGTTGGCGTGGAACGCGAGTCTGTTTCCTGTTGTGTATAGAGAAAACACGGAAAGGCGCGTCTGTTTAAAAAAAATATATATACTTCCAGCATAAATACGTTTGTGTTGTCACACAGAATGTAAAAAAAATTAAAAAAAATATTGTAAACGCGTATGTGTTAAAGATGTGTTTCCACATCTATACAAATGGTGCTCAAAAATTTCGACGTTCGGGATGTGTTTCCACAAAAACATGGGAACGTGCATGTGTATCCTCATGAAAATACCACAATGGCAAGGGAACGCGATTGTGTTTCCAGTTCCTATCACCATCGTGCTTGGAAACGCGTATGTGTTAAAAACGTCTTTTTTTTGTGTCTCCTCAAGACTAAAATCCGTAACGGTTTTTCTCGCTCAAACTCACCCGAGCCGTTGTTTTGACAGAAACTCTTCACATTTCGAGATCAAAAGCTAAGGAAACGACATGCAGCGGGAAAAACGGAACTTCCCAAAATCACCTGACAATTGAAAAAAAAAACAATTTTTAACGCCAAAAAAAATACAACAAAGGATACAGTTTAACTTACAAAACCTATAACATAATTTAACATAACTTCAAGTTAACTTCCCTAAGTTCCTTTATAAAACCCCTAAATCCATCTTAAGTCAAGGCACATCTTTGTAGGGTTTTCTTGACGTCATGGATTCCCATTCTATACCGGTTTTATACCCTGAAAGACTTTGATTTGGGGTTGCGTCAGAATTCAGGTACAACTATGGCCTTTGACAGTTGCAGATGGGTTTATAATGATATGTAATTTTAACCATAAAAGCTAATTATATTCCATCATATTCCATTATATTTTGTTATTCCATTTATAGTCGTTAAGGGGCCATACCTGTATAGATTGACCCGCAGTGATCTGGACATATAGATGGGATTGGGCCACCTGTGTTTTATACGGGTTATGCCTCCATCGCATATTTGTTTTCCTTCCGATATTTTTTCCCTGCATGCTGACATCTCCATTTGCGATATGATGTTCTTCAAAATCGTGACTTGCCAATGATTTTCCGTTGCTAGGTCCGTTGTTCCTTCTATAAAATGCAAAAGAATGTTCCAGAACATTCCACATATTCCAGGTATATACAGGTTATACTTCCATTGCAAGTTTAATATAGCTCAATAAATTGGGTATCCTGAAGTTTTGGGTTGTATTTTGGAATATGTGGTTAAAGTTGTAACATGTGGTAGCAATATGTATCAATAATTATGACATGCCTATATTTTTTTTATTTTTTATAATACCTATAAAATAGAAAAAACACAAATGCCACAAATGGATACAAACAGCCATTCTTCGCGAATGAAACAAATACTTTCGCAAATAATTCGCATTTTTTTTCGCCAAGAAAATTACCTTCGCGACCTCAGAAAAAAAAATCGGAGGCTGATGTTGAAACCCGGCGGCCTTGGAAATTAAAAATCCGTACATGGACCTTTAGAACGACTCCCAGTTGTATAGTTTGGATTTTGATGAAATGGGAGGGTAGGGTATGGTATGGTGTGGCATGCTGATATATGGTATTTTTCACTATCATAATAACAGTTTCGGCCACTATAAAACGGGAACCCATGCCGTTGGAAAATTGCGGTTTTCCACAGTATTTAGTCCCCATAGAATGGGAACCAGCATAAAATGTTGCTCTGATCCCAAAAAAAAAAAAAACGTATAAAATGGTGGACTCACTCGAGCCCTAAGAATGAGAGATCAAATGTGTAATTATATTCAAAGAAATTGTTATCCCGGGGATGTCACTCCCATTCTATAGAGGAACTTCCTCAGAGGATACATTATACATATATATATATTATATTATATTATATTATATTATATATATATTTGTAATCATATTAATTGGTTCTATTCGTTTCTATTTTATTAAACGTTTGTATGTTGAAAAACGTTAAATATCTATTCTTGGGCGCACCTTTTCCTGCGTCGAGATGTCCATAGAACCAGCTTAAGGGGATTGCGTTTGAAGAGAAAATCCAGGGCCAAATCCACGGCAAATCTAAATGCCTTACGCGTGAGACTGCTAGGAGAGGCGACTGATAGGGAAGGCGAGACGAGGGGTTGAAAAGCTGAAACTCTCCGACATGACACATTGAAACTACTATACCAAACAAAGGTTCCTGGCCGCAATTCGCGTATTCCCAAAAAGGAATTTTCAAATTTGCCCCTATACCGGAATAGAAAAACTATTATTTGTGGAAGTCCCTCTATTGCTGTTCAATATCTGGCGCCACTTTCGACATGTGCATAAAGAAAAATATCAAAAAATTGTACAGTGGCCTCTTAAAATGTTGATATTTTTTGACTAATCAGACCTCATGCGTCTTGCAAACCCGAAGTTACCAGCGACGCCACAAGTTACGTGCCCAGACCGAGCTTCCGGCGCACGCCCCAACCCTGCACATCCCATCCCATCCCACCTCCCAACAAAAACTGGTTGGTAGTTTTAACCATCTTGAAAAATATTAGTCAGTGGGAAGGATTATATATTATGGAAAATGAAAAATGTTCCAAACCACCAACCAGAAAATGTGGGCCAATGTCATCCAAAATACATCTACAGCCATGGTTAAAACGTTAAACCAATGCGACCCTGGCCCAAGGTCTGAAGATTTTTAGCAACGGCAAAAACGAAGAGCAACATGGACAGCGTCCGCAAGCGTAAAGGATGCGTCACGAAAAAAATGTCAAATGTCCCTATTCATGGTGAAAAGTGGATCTTGAGACCAAAGGAATTATCACATGTGGATGACATTTATTTACAAATGTTTCAAATGGTTTACTAACACCCACAAAACAGATCAAAACAGCGCGCCAGTCATCAAAAACCAGCCCTGTAAGCGCTATTCCGCTATTCAATGCAAAGATGGCCTGCGCAAAGCGCGCACCGACATCCCGTCGAAGGCAGTTATTGCTAAGCTCATGAAGTTTAATTTGAATGTTGTTGAAATAATTTCGGTTCGTGGAATTATGTTGGCAGTCTACTGATGCCCCCGATGCATTTTTTTGAGGACCAAAAAAAGGGCCATAAGGCGATACCCGATGTTGTAACATTCTATGAATGTTTCAACAAGGCACATGTTTCCCAAACGCGCACAGCAAACTCCAGAGACCGCAGGCGAAACAAACTATACCTGGATAACCCATCTGTGCAAAATTATCGCTCGAAATCCGAAACAGCAATAATTATCGCCGGTTGCCTAAATTTTCGTTGTTTCCAGTTTTTTTCGCCGTTTCAGTTTCCACATTTTGGGCTCTTGATTTTTGTTCGCCGTTTCGTCGGGTTTTTTCGCCGTTTCGTTGGGTTTTTTCGCCGTTTCAAAACCGGCAAACATATGCAACATGAGAAACATGCAAAATCTGTTCGGAGGCAGAAAAAAATGCCGCCAGCAATAATTCCTGAAAAGGCAATAATTTTGCATACATTGGAAGACGCAGGTATATGTATATATTATATATATAATATATAATAAAAACACAAAAGTAAAATAGACCATCTGGTTATTTAACATAGCCATGGAAAATCCCTTATAAATGGAGGTTTTAATGGGAAAATCATCTATACATGGGTTATTTTCCATGGCTATGTTAAATAGCCATAGGGTACCTATAATATCCTATAATCATATAGTTTGGTTTGCACATTTCCACGTTGTCTTCGGCTTGTCTAAACGGTATCTGATAGTCGCAAAGACGCCTTGATGCCGTTGATGCGGTATACCCCCATTTTTGGACATCATGAAATAGGGAATGTTGTGATAAACCAGTGGAGTATACTGGATTTTTGTTGGGAAATAGCTGCTTCAGACGTATATCAGCTAGGCAATAGCTAGGCTATATCCATGTAGTATCTACTGTTAACCGGCCTCGCAGTCTAATTGCCGCCGCACTTTCCTGTGGCCTCCTGTCGAGGTCACGCGGTCACGCAGTCCGAAATTGGCGATGTGACTTGGAAGGATGGAGTTCCGCAAAATTCTTCACAATGAATGTTGGGGGTTCGTTTCGCGCCGGCTTCCTTTTAAAAAAATGCGGTAACTTTGGGAAAAAAAATGCAAAAAACCAGACTGTGGCGGACGAAATGTCGCCGAATTCGCCCGGGGTAGCTGATTTCATGTTGAATGGTGCTGTCTCGTAACCTCTGTCGACTGGGCTGAATCTGATTTCAGATTTTCAGCCAAAAATGCCGCAAGAGAGTATCATGTTTTTTATACTTTAAGGATCTTTAAGGTTTTGAGATTGAAGCGTAACTAACAGTGCCGAAATGACGTGAGTTTGCTGTTGGTTCCGAAGACGCCATGCTTTCAAATGTGTCGCCGAAAAACGGTCGTCTCCCTCCTGTCTGCAAAAATGTTCCTGGTGTTTAAGGGCCGCGTTCGCTAATTCTAATCTGCAAAATAGAATTTAACTCGTAATTCGCGGTATAATGTTAATTGAATTTAATTGATTTTAATTGTCTGTATTCTTTAAAGGGCTCAATTTGGAATGAAAAAACTTGTTACCTTGACAAAAGTTGTTTTCCACGGTCCCTCGCTATGTTCTTGTTAATGTGAATCCGACAGGTCTTTGCGCTTCTTGCGCTATGCCGGTGACATCTCTCCCGTTATAGAGGAGATGCAGTGCCTTTTCTGGTTCATGTTTCACTTTCCGTGAGGCCACGATTGGTTCTGTTGCATGCTGGGGCTTGGTTTAAAATACTTGCTTGGAATAGAGTAATAACAGTATATTATAAATGATTTTAATAGAGGTATGGGTAGGCCCTGCACCTTGCGCCTGCGCCACATTTCCGATCCTCGTTTCGCTCAGCGATGGTTGTCGTGGGTTTCTCCATAGTTGTCATAACAAGTCGCCACGCGCTGTTGCGCCGGTATGCTTCCCGAAGTTGGTTGGTGTTTGCATCAAAACATCGACATGGATCTTCGCGTATCGGACGTTGTGTATACAGAGGTGGTCAAAGTTTGCGCCAATCTTGGGGCCGCTATTGCGCCTCGCTGGTTGGGTGAATTATCTGTCTTACTGTGCAGAATTGTCTAGGCGAAGCTTGTCTAGACTTGCATTTTGTGTCGCCCGTTCCATATGCGCCTTGTTCCATGTTTGATAACGTTAACTTTTTTCGCAGATCAATGTGTTTTCTATCGGTCGCCCTTTCGGGGGCACGTTTCAGATGTTGTCCTTTGCGCATCGAACTCATCGGGTACGAACAGTTCGCCACAGCTCCGCTCAGAAAAAATGTGGGTATCCGACATGTTAGGTACACTCACTGGATTCGTTGGATTCTGTGGATTCTGTGGGAAAATGATGATTTCTGCGATTTTGGGGGTTACCAAAATAACCCCTAAATCTTCAGACAAAGCCTGGCTGTGGATTGGTCGCTGCTTTGAAAAGCAAGATTCCAGACGCCCGGAGGGCTGATCTTCAACCCTTTAAAAGCCTCAACAGATCCCTGAAAATGAGAAATCAAGGGGATCCAAGTAAAATCAAATATCATCAAATATCTAAGAAGTAAACCGTAATACTTGACCCATCTGGTTATGACTAACAGTTTGCCATGGAAAGATCCACCCATTTTATAGCGAACGGTAAACCATCTATTTCGATTAGCCATCGAAAAACCATGGCTATGTTGCATAACCAGAGGGTAATACATCCATATACATCCTACTTATCTACTTCATCTCACCTTTTTTTTTGCCCCAAATTCCCTCGGACGTTCCATACAAAACCACTCACCGTTCCGCCGTTCCGCCACGTTTTCAGTCACTTTGACGGGCCGTCTCTGTGGGGTCGTGGGGTGTTCATCACCCCACGTCGTGCGGCGATTATGGCGATGAGAACCACCAGACGATCCAGTGTCGAATATCAAGGCGCCTTTTGTACCCTCTGGTAATTTAACATAGCTATTGAAAATCACCTTTTTAATGGGAAAACTCACTATTTCTATGGCCATTTTCAATAGCTATGTTAAATTACCAGAGGGTAAAGTGAAAACCTGCCATTTTGGGATGATGATGATCCATGATTATCCATAAATTATCCATGATTATCCCATGTTACCTACAAAACAGCCTTTTTATTTGATGGTGATGACTTGCTTGGGGATGATTTATGAAATTGGCTTTACCACAGGACAACAATTAGAGGAGACTTCCATATTTGGGGAAGTTAAACATAGTTAAACCATGGTTTCCTCTCCCCAAAATCAAACCATAAATTGCTGTGATACAACCTCTATCCGTATCTGTTAAAGTTTCTGACCATCCCGAAAGGCTGTTTGTAGATCCCACAATAGGTTTGTTGATCCCACAATTGTTGTTGCCATTACCCTCTGGAAATTTCTTACATAACGAACTGGAAAATCACCATGCTATTAATGGGTAAATCAACTATTTCTATGGCCATGTTCAATAGTTATATTAGTTTACCAGAGGCTTAGTGACCAATGCCTGCCCTCCCATTCAGATAATGTCATAGGTCATCAACAGTGAGACTCTGGCCACAAATTGCATTCATGAAAAGCTTCCGAAAAGAAGGACGCACGAATCAACCATAAATAGCTGGTGATTATAGCTGGTTTGTTCATCAAACCTTCAAATCATTGGACACTTCTCCAATTCCGAGCGCATCAGATTTTCTGCACATGTTGACCACCGTGGACCGTGGGCGTCTGGTTGCATCTACAAAGAACGAGCAAACAACGAGCATGCCACTACTCGCAGGGCACAGCTGGGGGCACAAACAGATAGCGAGCTAAGGCTTTGCTAATTGTCACCATGAAATGGCCACTAGGTCATTGATCCGACTGCTGGGTCAAACCCAAAAACGAAGTAAGTACACAGCATTACATGAGTGAAATGTGCCTATTTAATGATTGTCTCGGAAAACCTCATCTGATCTTTATCGATAAACATCAACTGCCATGTGGGATAAGGATAGCCATACCTCCTCTAGACGGGTCCTGGGATTCGTAAGAACGTATGGCTTGTAACTGACTCAATGGATTCCAATAATTCCAACTCACCCGGTTATAGCATGTTGAAGCTGTAATAATGATTTACCCGGCCTGGTAAACATGCGAAAAGCTATTGAAAATGGCCATAGAAATAGTGACTTTTCCCGTTAAAAATGGTGATTTTCCATAGTTATATGACAGTTTACCAGAGGGTACCAATCACTGAACTAATCCCATGGCACCACTCCATCTAGCAGATCAATCAACCCCTGTGCCAATGCCGCGAGCCTCATGTGTCCGCGCCGCTCCATGGGAGCAAGGCCCCCAAAACGGCGGAAAAATTCTCGAAGCGGTTGACCGTACAGCGCGAAGTTGGTGCGGCTTAGATGTCTTGAAACTTATTTTCTACTTCCAAGATGCAACCAGATTATTGGATTTATATATATATATATAGAGATTGATAATGATAAGGAAAGGAAGTGGTTTTGAAAGCACCCAAGATGCAGAGAAACAGAAGGCTGGTGTCGTGGGCCTTCAAGAAATCCATGGGGAAAATGCGATATGATACCAGGTTGGAAAATGGTGATCATGTAACATCTCTGAGAATTGGGCGATATGGGAATTACATATGTTTATGTAGAGTACGTATCCCACAACCTCCCAGGATAGTACCCAATGACCTGAAGCGCAAAGCTGCTTGTTTTATCTTGAGCCAAAATAATCAGTTGCTTTACAAGTTGAAGTACAGCAGTGCAAAAGACAAGACGCAACATGACAACATGGAGGGGTGCACAGTGCTATGTACATGTATGTTTTCAACTCCCCCCTCACGCTGAACATGTTGGCCCTTGATGCAATTCCTGGCACTGTAAAAGAGATACAGTGCTATTTCAAAATAAACTACCGTAGGTCATCCGAAGTCTCTCACGCAAAGTTGGTCCAACGCTTCGCTCCATTGAATTGGAGGTAGTATCTTGGTCAGAGCATTCGCCAGTTGGTGTTTCGTATGGCAATAGCGAAGAGCCAAGCTGTCCTCCTTTTCTAGCAAATCGATGATAGACGCAATGTTCACGCGATGTACGCGATTGCAATGCCTCAACTTCACCGAGTACTTGTTCTGAATGATTCGAATGACTGCCTCGTTGTCTTGTTCGAATTTGACAGGAATTGAAATTTCAAATAGATGTACCAACATCTCCTGGATGTGCAAAGTTTCCCCAAATAGAGCTGCAGCAAGAGCGATTGATTCCGATTCAGAAGTGCTTCTCGCCACTGAGCTCTGCTTTTTGGATTGCCAAAACAAAGGAAAAAATGCCTCTCCGGTTTGCACGCCGATGACAATGCCGCTTGTAGACTTTGCTGTCCAAGGACATGACGCGAAGTCAGCATCGCTGTAAGCACGCACGACGGGGCCATGGCCATAAGAAACCTTCCCACAACACCTGTATGTGTATGTGTGATGTATGTAACTTACAAGTCTATGCAGCTGGCTATCATCCCAACGGCTCCATCTGGATACATTGGCAGCCAATCGGCATACAATGAAGGAAATGTCTGGTCGTGACAGGCGACTCAGCCACAGCAACCTCATTAAGGCTTTAGCTGCGTCTTTGTGAAGCCAGCCCTGCTCGTCAGCTTCTTCGTCACTCATGTTGGATTCAGGTAGTGCTGGGGACGGCACAGCTTTCAAGGAAGATTCTGCGATTCCGCAGAGCTCACAGTAGAATTGGACAATGCTCTGAGCATATGAAGTCATTTCAAAGTGCAACTCTGCTCCGTTTTCCCTTTTGAAAAGCTTGTGCGTTCTACCCAAAATCAAGGATCCTTGTTCGTTGATATAAGCTTCGGGATCTAGTTTGACATGTTCCCTAAGCTCTTTCCAGAAAGAACTATGAAGATGAGATCTGCCACACAAAGTCAAATCATCAACATAGATATTCAAGAAAAGAATGTGTCCATTGCGACGAAAGAACCAATTAGATGGATATAACTCGCTTTCAACACCTCCTAGTTTTGCCAATCTTTCTGAAAGGTAAGACTGCCACAACTTTCCGGCCAATGGGTGGCCGTACAGTGATTTCAACAATCTTACTACCAACTTGGTACCTCGAGGATATTTGGTTTTCCAACTGTCTAACCAAAGTTCAAACGGCACCAGGACCCAAGTCTCTTCCTCAAGAGGTGCTTGAAGGAATGCCTGAACTGCATCCGACAAGGAAATGGTGTTGTCTTTGCATGTTCCGAAGAACAATGCGAGGTTGAGTGCGACCAGGGATGTTGGAGTCGTCGCTGTGTCTGCATACAACACCAATTCATCTGACTCATTCTTTATCAGGCCACCTCTATATACAATACGTCCTTTATATTTGTGTTGTTCGATGGGTTGTTCCCAATGCTTTACCCCGCATAGGGTATGTAATGAAGCAATGTGGACAGTTATTCCAAGTTCTTTGGCTTGGGATTTCAAGTTTTCCAGCACTGTGACTGAATTGTCATCCCATGTTTTATTGTTTCGCAAACCTTTTGCTTCATCAAGCACTGCTTGTAAACCTTTCGGATCTTGAAGCCATTCTGAGCGAGACAAATTCTTTGTCACGAATGCACTGGACGATTCGGACACATTTGGAATAAACTTGAAAGACTGCCGTGGATACACTGCTTCACACAAAACCTCAGCAAACTGTGGTGTGTAGTAGGCTGAAGCCGTGGCATTGGTGCCTTGTGTCGGCTCGTGCTCATGATTCCCTGGACACTGATGCTGACCAAAATACTGCAAGATCCTAAGATCATTCGTAGTAATACACCAAGGCTTCTTTAGGTATTTTTGCTCTCGTCCTTTTAGACCTAATGAGCACTCATCAAAATGAACATATTTGAGATTGTGTTTGGTCATGAAGGCAATCCATTCCCGTGTTTCCCAAAGCCCACTGCTCCTTGGCCATTCAACTGCAATACGACCGTGGTTCTCGATTGCAACTTCCAAGAATTTGATGGCTAAGTTCAACATTTTGATGGTCTTCCTTCTGGATTGTTTCAATTTCTTACTAAGTTCGTTCCCGTGAACTGCAACATTCAAGTGCTGGAGTGGCGAAAAGTATGTGCATGTCAGTGAGACGTAGACATCTGCGCCTGGCATCTGCTCGAGTTGTCCAATGGCTTGTCTAACAAGGATTTTGTCAACCGTACAACTTTGATGTCAAGTTGCTCTGCCCTTTTACCTATGATGGACTCATCTGAACATGCATATTCGAAAAGAAAGTCTTTGCCTTTCAGCTCATGCAACCTTCTCGCCTTACCTCTGGCAAGATTTTCTTCTATGAATGCTGCATCAACATCTTGATTGACTTTTCCGATCATGGCCTCTTCTGTACCTGGTGGTATACCTGCACTGAAAGGTAAACTGGATGGGTCTGCCCTTTTCTCAACATTCTCAACTGCTTCTTCGACCAAAACCGGCGGCAACGACGGTGTCATTGGAGCAATAGATGAAGGGGGCAATGCAGGTGTTGGAGGCATTGAAATAGCTGGGCTCAAGGGTGATCTCTGTCTTCCCTCGGATGCAATCTTGTCTGCACGAATCAAACTAGTGAATCTTGCTTTGCATGCAGCGTTATGAACTCCTCCAGCATTTTCGCAAGCCTTACAACCAGGTGAAGCACCGTATCGAATCAACCTATCTAAGGTTATGTACTCATTCCGTTCTCTGGGTGTCGCACTGGATGGCAGCGATGAAAATGGAAAATCAATGTTTGGCACACCTTCTAATTTCAAACCACCAAACTCAGCCAGTGCTGCTTGTGAAGCTGTGAACAAAGGCATGATTGGATCACCCTCCGGAATGAAAACCTTTTCAAAAGGAACGCTAAGGGGAATATTATAACCTGGAGTCTTATCTTGAAGGGATTTATAATCCAACACCAAGTGCGCTCCTTTGAAGTGCGGTCCCGTATCGAGTCGATAGCCCGCAAAGATTGCGGGTTTGGCATTTGCTTGGAACTTTTGCTGATTCAAATCACGAACGTAAACAAGCTGACCCAAGAGGATATCTCTGCCCGTCCAAGGTTTGCCTGTCGCAAGCTCCAATCTGGTCACTTCAGAACCTGGTGTCTTGTGGAAGCATGAGATCATGAATGCTGCATGCGACACTGACAATGTCCAGAGGTCCTGAAACATGTGGAAACCTGCTTGTAAGTGAACAGCCCGAGTGATTTCTTCTATTGTTCTCAGCTCCCGTTCCAACCTGGGATTGTGGGGCCAGCGGTTCTCGAGTGTGGGCTCGTGTTGAAATCCAAGCTGTGAACATGATGCCTGAAATTCATGTGCTCGATCACTCTTAACCATAATGGACGGTTGCTTATGATAACTCGGTCCTAAAAATGCCAAAAGATGCTTATTGATGTTCTCACTGCTTCTGGATCCAAGCGGAAATGCTCGAACAAAACCACTGAATTCATCGCGAACAACAAGGACAACATTGTCTCGACCTTCGGTCCTGGACTTCGAGACGATGATGAAATCACATGCCAACCGTTCGCCAAAAGCAGTAACTTCTGGAAGCATCCCTCTCGACTCAAGCGGATCCTGTCTCTTTGAATTAGTCCGCCTACGGTACATACGACTCCTTTGACATACTTCACATGTGGGATTCTTAGGAATGTGCAGTCTTTTGTGTTCAATTGATGCAGCATCTTGCAAAAGTCTGGCATACCTATCTTTTGGTTCTAGGTCCCCATCTTCAGAGTCCGCATCACCACCAGGATCATCAACGATTGGAACCTCAGGTGGTTGGGGCTCTTCAACGGAAGGTCCATCTCCATGCGCTGCATCGACAGCAGGAAGTCCAAGAGAATATGGTGCCTCGAATTGCATGGTTTCAGAAAAAATTGGAACGTGATCATCGACTTTGTCGGCCACAAACAATCTTTCTGAATCTGCTGCGAGCTGAACTGCGTCCACATCTAATCCAAAGAAAGGCAGCTGGCCTGGGAGCCACACAAACGGTTTGCCTGTTTCAACAATCTGTCCCAATGATCTCACCAAAGGACAGGACTGCATGACATGGAATGAGGCATCACCGAATTTGCTACCATTTGCATTGATCGACGTGTTGCTATTTACGCATCCATTACCAGTTTCAAACTTGACGCTTTGCGAACTTTGCAGAAACTGATTCAGACTTTGTCTTGGGATGCCCTGATCCTGAAAAGCTTTCATGGATGCTAGGTCACGGCCTGCTCCGGAGTCGGCTATCCAAGATATTTCATACACACCCCTTTCATCATGTTGTGCTATCATAGCATGTTGGTATGACAAAACAGCAGGCAAACCTTGGGATGCTTCCGGGGAAGCAAACACCAAGGGACCATCAAGGGATTGCTGCACAAAGTTGGTCAAACATGTCAAGGCTGCGATGCACTTGAAGAATGACTGGAACGGTCTAGCACAAGCTACAACAGCATGCTTAAACCCCTCGAAGATGGAAGTTGACCATGCGCGCTCTGATCGAACCTCCGATGCCGATGCCTTTGACAACGACGACGCAACAACTGCGGCGACAGTGGCCTTAGAAGCTGCATTGGAACCTGCTGACCCCCCTGATGCTCCACCCTTTGGGTTTGTTGTTGGTGCACCTTTCGCGGCAGCGGCTGACGCCTTTGGCGCAGCCTTAGGATCATGAGAAAATGGACATTCACTTCCTCTATTACAAGTTCCTTTAGGCCAGAAAATGCATGGAACACTTTGTGTATTTGGCTTGGGCTTTGCCTTCGCCTTGGCATCTCCTTTACCAGTGTCTTTTCCTTTGGAATCCAACTTTGTCGGGACACTTGGGCCATTTTGATTTCCTTTGGAAGAACCCTTTGGGTTGGTTGCAGGTTTGGGTTTTGGTTTTGCCTTCGGCTTTGCCTTGGCTGCTGCAGCATTTGCTGTAGCATCCTCATCCTCGCCTGCTTGTGCAACAGTACCTTTAGACTTTGTCTTGGCCTTTGCCTGTGTCTGAAGTGCCGTTCTGATTGACTCTTCGTTTTGGTCTTCCTTCATTTCCAACAACGTGGTCTTCAGTTTATTGAAAAGCCAATCCCAACATCTGACGTGAGACGTTTGTTTGGAATCTTTGATTCTGTCAATGTGTCTCTGCATCAGTCTTACTTTCTTTAGTCGTGAGTACAACCATGTGTATCGTGTCAACTCTGAATGGCTGCAAATCAGGAGGGATTGAATTGAGAACGAACTCAATGCGATCAACAAAGGTGCGGAGGCCTTCATAAGTATATGCGCTGATGTCGAGCTCTAACAAGCTTTGCTGTGTCAGATTGGCTCCACGGCTCAAGTCTAAGAAGAATCTCCTGGCTACCATGTTGAGCAAAACCCTTCCTAATGGCGCCCTACCCCGCAACTGCTCTTTCTCAGTATAGGCCTGAAATTGTAAACCCAATTCACCTCGGAGATGTTTGGGTTCCATCAGCTGACTGGCAAGGTATGCATCAAGACGAGGCATTTCCAGAGAAGTCTGCTCTAAGCACTCTACTGAAACATCTGCTGAGAAGGATTCCAGCAACCAAGTCATGATACGGTTCTCACCTGTCTTGTCATATGATGCGGCTTTGGTAAGAAAGGAGTTGCGCCAACCACGGAACTGCGCGGCATCATTGGGGAGTGTTGGCACTGACACTGATTGAAGATCTTTTGTTTTATAAATGGACGACTCATCATTGATTCGATTAGAACCTGCACCGACCGACCGAAGACCATCTTGCCTACGAGCTATTGGGCTTCCTCCAACCCCACTGCCATCACCTGGATTACTAGGCCACGATGGATCATGAGTACTAGGTGGAGTATTACCCCCCTTACCTCTGCCTGGGTCACTAGATCTGGATGACGTGGATGATGATGGAGTTCCCGGCTGTCCTGGCGGCCGAAGTTTCTTAGGTGACATGCTCATGAAATATGGTGGAACATACCCTGCACATGCGGATTGGTTTGGCGAAACATACGGGGATGCTGCATGGACCAATGCATGAGGGGAAACAACCGGCGACCCTGCTGGAAACTGGTTCTGGCTGACTGGGATGACTGGAGTGGAAATGTTATATTGACTAGGCGTGGCAAATTGCGATGAACTCTGCATCAAGGATTTCCTTTGTTGGTTATCCTCTTTCAACTGCCGTACCTCATTTCTCAATGCCGAAATGCAATCCATCAAGTCTGATTGATCCGTGCCATTTTGGGGAACGATTGGTGGACTTGATTGATGATGGACAATGGTCAATTGGTGTTGCAATGACATGACCACTGCTTGCATTTCTTGAAACCGATCCCTTTGCTCAGCCAATTCATTTTGTTGGGATTCCAACTTCTCAAGCAAAGTCTGGCTATATTGTTCCGATTGTCGTAACTTCAAACCCAATTCTCCATGTGCTAAGTTTGCCGAATGCTGGATCCTAGAAATCTCTTCCTGATGCCTCGCATTCAACTGGGCTACATGGGCTGAAGCTTCTGAGTGGATTTGCGATACCCTATGTTCAGCACCCATCATACTAACCTCTGCGACCCTTTGAGCTTCTTGGGATTGATGATGGTATTGGGCAACCACATTGTAAGCTTCTGCACGAACTTGGGATTCACGAGCATGTGCAACTGCAGGATTAACACCAACACTCAAAACGTTCAACTGCTGTTGAGTGCGATGATCATGATAAGTCTGTTCGACATGTTCTGATCTTTGATCAAAATTGTCACCTTCCATTTGAACATCCATTTGTACATCCATGCGATTCATTGAAACAGATTGTGGAAATGAGCCTAGTCCCCGATGAGATGCATCCCCGCTGGAACTACCCCGTTGGATACCTAATGGTGGTAGTGAGGCACGACTGGAACTGCTAGAAGAGCGACTTGCAGGTTTACCAATCTTCCTAACACTAAGGGCTTTGCTCCTAGATGGTTCATCACAAATCTCGGGTGATGTGGACGAAACCTGAAGGGAAGTCTCGGGACTCTCTGCTCCTGGAACCATGGATGAGGATATCTCACTGATTTGTGGCATGTCATATGCTCTTTCAAGGTATGAACTCAACTTAGCAAAATGCCGGACCCAATGAATTGTTTTACAAATCAAAGAGGGTTCAAAACCAAGAAACCAATGTTAATTATTTGTTGATGTGAGGATGCACCCTGGTCAGCGCAAACACTCACTTTATAGCGCTCGATTTTCGAGTTTGCGGTGTGATACCTAGGAAGACACTCGGATTCGACAAACTTAGCAAGGACTCAACAAGTGAATATCCAGTGGAGGATACAATGGATAAGCAGAATTACTGGCTCTCTTTGAGACGATATTCTGATACCAGTCCACCCCTGTCACGGCCCTCTGCGTTTTCCAATGTCTCGGAACCTTGATTCCAAAAATTCCCAACTGTTCGTTGTGCCTTGCAGTCAGGTCCCTCCACTCTGTCACAACGTCGACACTATCGTCAAAGTGCACCAAGACGCACGAATCGTCAGCAATCTCAGTCAAGGCTGAAAATTTGCCTTTTTCGTTGACCCGGTCCTCTGTTGTGATTGTATGTGACACTGAAGGATGATTGACTGAAGCCACTCCCTTCCTATAGAATTCTGAGCAGCAATAACTGTTGATGACAATCAAGCACCCTGGAAATTGATCCTGTAACTGATGAAATGAATCTTGAACCTCCGGCAAAATGCGATATGTGTCAGTCCTCAGAGTCTCTTTGCGAAATCTCACTGTGTCCAACACTTGATGCCAATCCACCGAGAAGATCAGTCGCTCTGAATATTTGAACGTTGGAAGATTGCTGATGCGAAATCCCAAGTCCCTTATCTTCTGTTGATTCACACGCACACCAGTTGGGGGATTCAAAGGTTCTGGTACCCCAACACCGCCTGTTGTTGTTGATGAAGCGGCTGAGGCACGATGACCTGATGATGACACACTTGTTGCTGTCTTCGGCTTGGATTGTAAAACGGGTGTAGGCGGCACACTTGGAGATGCCTTAGGTTTCGATTGCAAAATGGATGAAGATGCACCTGACGGGGCTACACGAGATGGTCCTCTCAAACGATCTGGCAGTTCAGGGACAACAGGAACGTGTGGTGGCTCCACAACCTTTCCTTTCTTGATCTTTCCTTCCCGAACCAATCGATGAAAGATTTCGATGAAACGTGGTTCACCGAATGGACACTCAATCTCTTCCTGCTCCTCGTCACTGATGTCAACTGTCTCCGCAACAAACGAATCTTCCGAGTAATACCCAGTATTTTCGTCCTGAGTGTTAGGAACAGGCTCAAGCCTCGCTAAGAGTGGCTGATCCTTCCTCGGAAGCTGATAATTGTCAACCCGTTTCAATTGCTCCTCTGCTTGAAGCTTACGGCGTTCCAAGTACAAACTATGTGGATCGTAAGGGTCGTAATCTGGATGCTCAGTTTGGGCTGTCAACACACGGATGAAGTAAGTCAGGAGCTTGAGGCAGGCAGAACGATATCTTCTTTTGAAGCTAACACCTGACCTTTTCTCCTTTCTGATCTTACGAAACCGATTCTGCAACACCTCCCGCTCTTCCGAACCAGATCTTGAACGTGCCCTCTTGTCCATGTACAGTAGCACCGCAAATCTTCAAGCAAGAAAGTGGTTGAGCTAAACCTAGTCTCGAACCACAAATGCCGTACGATTGGAAATGAACTTAGGTTCTCACCCTGCAATTGCTTAGCAAAACGGGGAGGTCACAGCAAAATGCCGACTAAGTTCCTCAAATGCTATTAGGTCTTTGACTGACAAATCGATGCGATCGAGGTTTGGCTGCGAATCATGGACTCCGGTCAATGCAAAGATTCACTAACAATTAGATTGAACTAAGGAGCACAACAAAGCCTACTGCAATGGGCTCAACAAAGTACTTAATATGGAAATTGGTTTCAACAACTGGGAGGATGCACCCTGGTCAGTGCAAACACTCCCGCGCGAGTCCTTGTTCAATGGACACGAGCTTGCTGCAATGCACTAATCACCTGAATTGGCAAGAGGCTGGTGCAACTCGATACCGGCAGTTACCAAGGGTCAGGGAAAAGTGTTTTGGCGGATGTCTTACAGGCACAAAGGTGTGGCTCAGGACCTATGTGCGTGTAAGAGTACCTGGATATATGAACTGAGGCTGTTAACCTGTTGAGTACGTATCCCACAACCTCCCAGGATAGTACCCAATGACCTGAAGCGCAAAGCTGCTTGTTTTATCTTGAGCCAAAATAATCAGTTGCTTTACAAGTTGAAGTACAGCAGTACAAAAGACAAGACGCAACATGACAACATGGAGGGGTGCGCAGTGCTATGTACATGTATGTTTTCAACTGTTTAATGTCAGTTCATGTGGAAAAAAAACATGTTCATCACCATTTTTAGGGGTGGTATAAACCACCCCCAAATGGTAGGTTTCTTGTTGGGTTGCCCACATTATGCTAAAGCTGAGATAAATCCATGGCATGGGTAGTTTTCCATTGATATCACCCACGAGGCTTGGGGTGAGATCCCTTAGGTCTTTCATCTGTTGTGGGTCAAAAATGGGTACCATCTGGTTATGACTAACAGTTTGCCATGGAAAGATCCACCATTTTTAATAATCCGCCGACCCCAGCCATTTGCAGGGGGAGCGCGCCCGAGGAAAAGTGGCGTTAAGCATTATAAGCAACGTTAGGCAGTAGCATTAAGCCCGGCTCCTCAGCGCACGACTTTGGCCATCTGCCGGGCGCTTGGTTGGAGCTCCTCCAGGCAACGTTAGGCACTAGCCTGCCCTCAAACCCTCTGCAGCGCCCTTGCCCTAGTGGCTTTCCCGGCGCCCTAAGCTGCCCTTAAACTCTTCCCCTGCCGGGCGCTTTCCTGGAGATTTTCTTCTGGTTTCAGAAAGCAATGTTAGGCAGTAGGCTTTAAACCCTTCCCGGCACCCTAAGCTGCCCTTAAACCCTTCCCGGTGCCCTTGGCGGCCCAGCAGCATGTCCTTTGGCCACCTGCCGGGCGCTTTCCTGGAGATTTTCTTCTGGTTTCAGAAAGCAACGTTAGGCAGTAGGCTGGCCTTAAACCCTTCCCGGCGCCCTAAGCTGCCCTTAAACCCTTCCCGGCGCCCTTGGCGGCCCAGCAGCATGTCCTTTGGCCACCTGCCGGGCGCTTTCCTGGAGATTTTCTTCTGGTTTCAGAAAGCAACGTTAGGCAGTAGGCTGGCCTTAAAGGCTTCCCGGCGCCCTAAGCTGCCCTTAAACCCTTCCCGGCGCCCTTGGCGGCCCAGCGCATGTCCTTTGGCCACCTGCCGGGCGCTTTCCAGCATGTCCTTTGGCCACCTGCCGGGCGCTTTCCTGGAGATTTTCTTCTGGTTTCAGAAAGCAACGTTAGGCAGTAGGCTGGCCTTAAACCCTTCCCGGCGCCCTAAGCTGCCCTTAAACCCTTCCCTGCGCCTTGGCGGCCCAGCAGCATGTCCTTTGGCCACCTGCCGGGCGCTTTCCTGGAGATTTTCTTCTGGTTTCAGAAAGCAACGTTAGGCAGTAGGCTGGCCTTAAACCCTTCCCGGCGCCCTAAGCTGCCCTTAAACTCTTCCCGGCGCCCTTGGCGGGCAGCCCGCAGCATGTCCTTTGGCCACCTGCCGGGCGCTTTCCTGGAGATTTTCTTCTGGTTTCAGAAAGCAACGTTAGGCAGTAGGCTGGCCTTAAACCCTTCCCGGCGCCCTAAGCTGCCCTTAAACCCTTCCCGGCGCCCTTGGCGGCCCAGCAGCATGTCCTTTGTCCTTTGGCCACCTGCCGGGCGCCTTCCCTGCGCCCTTGGCGGCCCAGCAGCATGTCCTTTGGCCACCTGCCGGGCGCTTTGCTGGAGATTTTCTTCGGGTTTCAGAAAGCAACGTTAGGCAGTAGGCTGGCCTTAAAGGCTTCCCGGCGCCCTAAGCTGCCCTTAAACCCTTCCCGGCGCCCTTGGCGGCCCAGCAGCACGTCCTTTGGCCACCTGCCGGGCGCTTTCCTGGAGATTTTCTTCTGGTTTCAGAAAGCAACGTTAGGCAGTAGGCTGGCCTTAAACCCTTCCCGGCGCCCTAAGCTGCCCTTAAACTCTTCCCGGCGCCCTTGGCGGCCCAGCAGCATGTCCTTTGTCCTTTGGCCACCTGCCGGGCGCTTTCCTGGAGATTTTCTTCTGGTTTCAGAAAGCAACGTTAGGCAGTAGGCTGGCCTTAAACCCTTCCCGGCACCCTAAGCTGCCCTTAAACCCTTCCCGGTGCCCTTGGCGGCCCAGCAGCATGTCCTTTGGCCACCTGCCGGGCGCTTTCCTGGAGATTTTCTTCTGGTTTCAGAAAGCAACGTTAGGCAGTAGTCTGGCCTTAAACCCTTCCCGGCGCCCTAAGCTGCCCTTAAACCCTTCCCGGTGCCCGTGGCGGCCTCGCAGCATGTCCTTTGGCCACCTGCCGGGCGCTTTCCTGGAGATTTTCTTCTGGTTTCAGAAAGCAACGTTAGGCAGTAGGCTGGCCTTAAACGCTTCCCGGCGCCCTAAACTGCCCTCTGCCCTTAAACCCTTCCCGGCGCCCTTGGCGGCCTAGCAATGTCCTTTGGCCACCTGCCGGGCGCTTTCCTGGAGATTTTCTTCTGGTTTCAGAAAGCAACGTTAGGCAGTAGGCTGGCCTTAAACCCTTCCCGGCGCCCTAAGCTGCCCTTAAACCCTTTCCGGCGCCCTTGGCGGCCCAGTAGCATGTCCTTTGGCCACCTGCCGGGCGCTTTCCTGGAGATTTTCTTCTGGTTTCAGAAAGCAACGTTAGGCAGTAGGCTGGCCTTAAACCCTTCCCGGCGCCCTAAGCTGCCCTTAAACCCTTCCCGGCGCCCTTGGCGGCCCAGCAGCATGTCCTTTGGCCACCTGCCGGGCGCTTTCCTGGAGATTTTCTTCTGGTTTCAGAAAGCAACGTTAGGCAGTAGGCTGGCCTTAAACGCTTCCCGGCGCCCTAAGCTGCCCTACTGGCCTTAAACGCTTCCCGGCGCCCTAAGCTGCCCTTAAACCCTTCCTGGCAGTAGGCTGGCCTTAAACCCTTCCCGGCGCCTGAAGCTGCCCTTAAACCCTTCCCTGCGCCCTTGGCGGCCCAGCAGCATGTCCTTTGGCCACCTGCCGGGCGCTTTGCTGGAGATTTTCTTCGGGTTTCAGAAAGCAACGTTAGGCAGTAGGCTGGCCTTAAACCCTTCCCGGCGCCCTTGGCGGCCCAGCAGCATGTCCTATAGCCTATGCTTCTTTCGTTTCCTCGCTCTGCCAGCTCTTCTGTGTGCACGGGCGTCCCGCTGGTGTGTTGTGCTGCACGCGGATTCGCCCCGACGCGCTGGCTGACCACACGGCTGCTTGGCACCGCGGGCATGTGTGCATATGTTTTCGCGTTGCGTCGCTGACTTTGCCTTTCTTTACATAGAACTGGCTGCCGCACACGCCGCGATGGTTGATTTGCCCAGACACCACGTTGCTGCTCACTTTGCCATCGCAAAACGGGCACTGGTACACCATCTTCTTTGTCACGACGCATCCATCTTTGACCTGAAATCGGTTACCACAATGCCTGCGGTGATTTACTTGGCCAGAACGCACACTGCTGCTGACGGCAGCCTCACAAAACGGGCACGTGTAGTGGAATGTGTCGTCCGTGTTCTCTTGGGGACCGCACGCGGGAGGCAACTTGTGCGTGGCGCCCGCGCCACTTGTCGCTCGCGCGAGCCCTTCGCGACCTGCCTTTGCGGCCTTCTCCGGTAACCCCATCGCGCCAGGTGGTGCCTGCGCGCTCGTCTTTGCCCTCCGTTCGGTTATTGCCGCTATTTCGCGTCGGACATCCGCTACAATGGATTGTTCGCGCTCCCGCTTGACGCGGTGCCGCAAACGCAGCACGCGTTGGTTCGCTCTGCGAGCGACCCGACAAACCAACGCTAATGACACGCACGTGTTGCATTGTTGCGTGCCATCCTGTGCATGCGCGCGCGCGGCCTGCCACGCAGAGAATTCTGCACGAGGTTTTCGTTCCGCGCAGTGGCTGCACGTCCAGTGGTCGCGCATCTTGGTTGTGCATGTTCGACAACACCGTCTCTCTGCATTTCGCGCCTTCCACGCTGCTGCGCCAAAGTCGGCCTCCGACTTCGCGAGACCGCATCGGACGCAGGGCTTCTTGGTTTCGCATGTCAAACACACGCGGTAAAAGCTGCATTGTCGTTGCCGATGCTTGTTCGGAAAATTCGTCTCTGCATGCCACCTCTTGCAGACGTTGCATTGCCACGGCGTCCCGGCATCAGCATAACTCTTTGCGCATTCGCGACACACGCGGTCGGCATCACTGCGTTTCCATTGCCCGGCTGTGAATGCATTGGCCGGCTTTCGCTCCGCACAAGCACCACACGTCCGTTCTTCGCAATATTTGGCCAATAATGCTTTCCAATCGATGCGGTCGCCGCGCAGCTGCCGAAGTAGCAGGTCCCGGCCCAGGCCAATTCCCTTCTGGAATGGCGCTGCGTCGAAGGCCCGATAGATAAACAATTGCGCGCGTCCTTGTACCCGCGTGAACGCGACATATGCTGTGAACGGGTTACCTCCAAGACCGACACACAGGTCTGTGAGGACCCCTTCTGTGATTGTTTGGCCCTGAGCGACATGGGCGGTGATGGCGAAGGCCGGCGCCAATGGGAATTGCGTGCGCCATACACGAAGTTGTGGGTTTTTCCTTTGGCGATCCAGGAACCATACCCGCTTGCAAGTTGCTACAGGGTAAACGTTGCTGTCAGGAACGCCTTCTATTTGCCAGCTGCCGGCGGTGACGAACTTTACATACACCACCTCCGGTAACGTATTCCACAGCACGACGCCTTCCTGCGCTGTTTCATCACACGAAGACCAACCCACGATGGTTCCGCGACATCCTTTGAGGATGCCCCGTCTCCTGTCTAGGTGCTCCGTTGCGCGCACCGGCATGCCGACGTATAGCGGCAACAGTCCATACAACCCGCCACATTCCTTGTCGTGCCGCTGCAGCCATTGCAGCTTTTCGGCCATCAAGGCGGGTTTCTCTTGGAGAACTGTCGCGGAGGCCTTGTCCCGTGCCACTGCCACGTGCGCGACTTTTCCGCGCGAGCTGGCCCACAGCATGGCCCTCCGTTTATTCACGTGGTACTTGATGTCGTTGGTGCCGAAGATAGCGACAGCGTTCTCTAATGCTTCTTGGCATCGCCCGTCCGGCTCGGCGTGTACCACCAATGCTCTGGTTGCTCTGTCTTGCGAACAGACGCTGCACTCTTGCTGCTGGATCTCGCGGGGCTGGACTTTTCCAGTGGCTAAGTCTGCGCACTGTGGAGACTTGCATGTGACACGTCCGGCTGTCCAACTTCCAGGGACAGTTGTTGGCGCGCCGTGTAAGAACGCGTGATTGTTGTCGGACAACTGACCGCGGCGTAGTTCTTCCTGCACTTCTGTCAGCCAGGCGTCGGAGGTGCGTTCACACCGCACCAATTCTGTCACGCCTTGCATGCCCGCGTCCGGCCCTCCCCACAGAAGTGTTTGCCCTTGCAACGCTGTGGCTTGCTTAGTTGCTTTTCGTCCGGCCAGGAGTTCCCATGGAATATCGCCCAAGAATGTCCCTTTCGGAGGAGGCAACTGGTACAGATCGCCAGCCAGAACAACGTTGAGCCCGCCAAATGGTCGTGCCCTTCCATCACTGCTGTACTTGGCCATGCTCAAGTCGCGCATGAGCTCGCGACACCGCAGTTCCAGCTGGGCCAATAATTCCGCGCTGACCATGCTGAACTCATCCAAGATTAGCCACCTCCATTGCAAAGTTTGTTGCGCCTTCTCTAGTGTCCGTAGCCAATTCGCCGTTTTGTCGCCGCCCCAGTCTAAACCCAACGCATGATGGATGGTGTCTCCGTCCAACAGCTCCGCCATAACTGCTTGGAAGCTTACAATTTGAAAATCAACTCCGTGCTGCCAGCGAAGCACTTCTTCAAAGAGTTCCTTGCGAACCATTTTCAAGGTGTGCGATTTCCCCGTACCAGGCCCACCATGCAAAACCCATCGCAAGGGTTCCGAAGCACCACAGTCCGTTGCGCGCACATCGCGTAGTTCTTCAGTGACGCGCCCAGCAACCTTCTCGCAAAAGCTTCGCTGTTCTGGGTTGCATGTCGCGTGGCTTGCGAGACTCTCTGCCCAGGCCTGCACTGCCAGTTCTTTTGCTGTCGTCGCTGTGGCGACCAGAGATCCAGGCACAACTTGGCGGTCGTCCTTCGCAGCCGCGTTGGGTTGCGCTGGCTTCCGTCGGGCGGCTTTTTGCGCGGCGGCGCTGTCCAAGCTGGCATACTCTACGACCTCGCTGGGCCGCAGTGCCGCTGGAGCAGCACTTGGCTTCCACCAAGCATCGGCGCGGGCTAGTGCCGCTTCCACTCGGTGTGCCCGATCATCATTGACCGCTTTCGCCGCAAGCTTCTTTTCCGCTGGTGTCTGAGTTTGGAGAGCTGTCGTCAGCGCGGCAAGTCCCAATTGGAATGGCTCGTCCACGTCCTCGTCGTCGCTGTTTGCGTCTACCTCCCCGGCTGGCCGCACGCGATACACCGACAGAAAATTGCCTACGTAGCGCTTTGTTTCTGCTGCTGGCAAGTGCGTCAACCATTTGCGCAACGACTCCTCCCATGTCTCGAATTGCCCAAGCAAATGGCCAGCGTATGGAACGGAAAACGTTGCGCGCGTGGCATCCAGGGTCCAAGCTCGAAAATATGTTTGCGTCAGCCTGGCATTTCTCTCTGCGTTCTCCGCGAAGCCTTGCGGCACAGGCGCTGCGGCAAATTGCGGGCATCGCGGCCGTCGCCGTCGTTGCAAGTACCAATTGTGGCGGAGCACGGCCGTCGCTGTCCCCGTGGCAAACAGAATCCGCTCGGGCGTCGGCTCCACTGCGATCAAATAATGGGTGCCCGCTTGCAATCGAGCCGCTTCATGCTTCTCACATCTGTCCAACTTCGTCTGCCCTGCCTCGGTCAACCTCACATCCCAATCGCTAGCTTCTGTTTCTTCCCATTCTGCCCGACTGTACGGTACTCGCGCAGGCACAACTTCCCAATGCATCGTGAACTCGTACGGCGACAGCCACCAACACGCCGACTCACTCGGCCGATGACCATATGCTTCGACTGTCATTGCTTCTCGCAAGTGCTGTCCTCCCTTGCCCGGCACCCGTTGCGTTTTCACGTACGTTTTCCGCGCTGTTGTCGCGGTTTGTTCGCCATACATGGCTTCGAGCACGCGCACATACGCATGCCCAGGGAACATCACAAAGTTTGCTGTCGAGATCCGCTCTGCGGCGACTATTTGCCCGTCGACATGGTTTGCTCGCAAGTTGCAACATTCAACTTGCCCCCGCACCAGGCCTTTGCAATATGCATCGCTAAGGAACCGATTGGCATGCCGCTTGCCGAGCGTCTGCACGCTCGCGTCTTTGAGGCTAGCGTGTAAAGCGACGTGCCCTTTTTGGAATTCTTTAATTTCATGAAACCCCATGGGCTGATTTTTGGAACAATAGTCACTGCAATACCCGGTTTGTGCGTCTTGCGCCCGCTGGGCTGCCAGCGCTATTGCTCGGCGTTCCGCTTGTGGGACTGTTTGCCCACACTTCGCACATGAGTATGGCAGCCGGTATGGAACTTGGACATCATTGTTCCCGCCACGCATGGTCGCTAGGATTGCAGGGTGGCACGGGTTCAAGTATGGGTGTCCATATGGGCCGTGCAACGCGCCGAGACGATTTTTGCGGCCTTGCATGGGGAAACCATGTTTCCGCAACTCACATGGGCACAAGACTTTGGCCTCGGTGCAAAGCCACTCCTTGCGTGGAAAGTCCGACTTGCAGATGCCTTTCTTGTCTTGCTTCTGACAGCCTCGCAGCGGCACCCTCTCGCCCGTTTCACTGCACATTGGATGATAGTGGTGCTGCTTCAAATACTGTAGCTTGACAACATCTTCTTCTAGATACTCGCGTTGCCATTGCAGTGCCTCCTCAGTGTCCATGGCGCTGGTTGCGCTTCTTCGCTGGTAGTCCGGGCAACTTGTCATGCACGTGTCAAGCGCGTGCTCTGGCCAGCTTGCTTCAGCTGCAGCTATGCCAGCCTCCACCGCACTCGGCGTTTGCCCGCTATACACGCTATGTCCGACGTGCGCCTGGAAGTTGCAATATTCACGGCGCAACTCTTCCAGCTGCGAGGCTGACATGTCAAAGATCTCAGTCAAGGGAGTGTGCTGATGCAAACATTGCAAGAAGCACTGCATGTGTCCATGCAACGATCCTGTGGACTTTTGCGCTTCGATGGTGACATATACGGCTTCCATGCGACCAAACACGCCGCCGAGTAATGCTGCGTTACTGCCCGACGAATCCATGCATGGGCTGGCTGTCTTATCACAGTCTGGACACAAGTGGCAAATGTTCACCCCAAACACATGACGTAGCAGCAGGCGGAGAAGCACGTGAAACCCATCCACCGAGGCCAACGGGTCGCGTGCAAGAATTGTTCTCCGTTGCTGCCAGCCGGGCAAGAACCGGCGCAGTCGCTCCACGTGAATTGGAAATTCAATCTCATCATCCAGCGGTGGGAAGTCTTGATCTCCGCACATCCATTCCTGGAAGACCGACGCGCAGCGCACCGGGTCACATGTCCGGCTGCGCGTCATGCGAACAAACAGCCATTGGTGTGCTTCATCCGGCGAGACAGTCACGAACAACGGCACGCCATAGCGGATCCGCATGGCACTTATTTCGTACCGCATCTGCCGGCGAGCTTCTTGCGTGCCGGGCAATGCCCGCGCAATGTGTCGCATATTTTTCAGCAGCTTTCTGGCCGCGGGGCCTAAATTCTTTACGTAACTCAACTTGGACACATCGCCATTCACGGACCGCGCGCAACCGCGTGTGTCGCTATACGTTCCTTCCAAGGCTTTGACTAATTGCAGTGCCCCAGTTTCCACATCGCTGCCTGAAAGCCGTCGGAACTGTTGTGCCTGCTCATCGAAGATGGGTACATCATATGCGCTAACCTGCCGCGATAAGTTTATACTTGATCGGAAGAACAGATTCCACACCGTGAAGCCAAACGTCCAATCTCGATTGATTTGCGCTTCGCACCGCCGCGCCATACACCGCATCCAGGTCTCTAATTCGACACGCGGGGCATCCGCTGGCCGTCGGTGTCGCGCTTTGGTGCTCCACTTTGGTGGGTCTGGCATTGCACTCCCATAAGGGAATAAAAACGCAAAAGCTAAAGCGAAGTACCACGATTCGAACTGATCTAGCAGTCGATTCCCGGTATGAATGACTAAGGTGGTGTCGTCAGGACAGGTCGGCTGACTTTGCGACGCAACGGCATGCAAAGCAGCTACTTGTTGCGCATTAATATCTGCCAAGCCAGCACTGGTCCGTTCGCCGACGACAGCGTTCGGCTTGCACATGTACGCAAACTCGTCCCGAACCTCGGCCGGCGACAACATGTCGCGCACCGGCGTCGCCGCTTTTTGCCGTTGCACGTTGTCCAGATCGTTGTCGTGTGCCAGCAACGCGATAATCTCCACTGGAACCCCATCCTCTGGCAAATCTTCAGCGCGCGCGGCTGCCTCCGCCATGCATACGTTGATATACGCTGGATGCTCTCGTGCTTTCGCGTCTGCGAGAAGCTGCAGCACGACTGCGCGCCGGACTCGTGCCTGATGGATGACGTTTGCTAGCGCGTCGGCTTCCTCTGTCGGCCCTCCTGCTTTGACAATCACATTGACTACCGCTGCTAGGTCCGCCCCCGTTTTCGGTAAACGTAATCCCCCGGTCGCGGCCGTGTTCGCGGCATCCTGCATGCTTCGCAGCAATTCCTCCCATGCCAGTGGGAATGTGGTAGCATTGCCCCGGGCCACCAACCGATGCCGAGGCATGAACGCATCTTGATCCATGGCGCGGTCCCCGAGAAACTTTTTCTCCAAACTGAAGCAAGCCATAGCTGTAAAACAAGGGCTTGCACACACGAGCTCCATGAACGTCACCTCCTTGGCGTAGATGTCCCGTGCCGGGTAAAAGATGAGCATGTCGTTGGCGAGACCATAGTTCGGTGCCGCCACCTCCCGCTCGATATGCTGCCAACAATGCTTGCAAATTGGCGCGCGACAGTCTTTGCATACCACACTTTGCTTGCAACCTTTTGAACATAGTTTATCTTCGGGGCAGCAAATGATACTGACAGACTCACTCTGCAGTCTGATTTCCGCCGTCCAATCTCTCAGTTCTTGTCGCAGCTGCTCTTGCACAGTGCTGCTATGCTGGCACGCATATGTTTGCCAGTAGGCATCGTAGCTGAGATTTGTTTTGACCTCTTCCAGTGGCAAAGCCAAGATTTCGTCGGCCGCAGGACCAACTATGTGCCTCCAACGTATTTCATCTCCCACCCCGAGGCTATTCGTGTATGGAAACCGTCTCGCGCACACAAAACAGATGGCTGTCCCAACTTTCGCGCCTTGCTGCGCTTTCCGGAACTCCTTCAGCGCTCTTCGATCGATGGCTCTGTGCACGCACGGTGCTCTTTGTTGGCACGCCCAACTGACTGCTGCACGATACGCCTCCATGCTCCGCGCACGCAGCGGGAGAGTCGTCGGAAAGCCAGCTGCCACCTCTTCCAGCCACGCACCATGTTCTTCGCAAATGTGGCTTTCCAACTTGTCGTATGCATCAGCTTCAAAGAGGCAACCCTCGAAGGAGCAATGAACCAAGGGCAAATCATAGGCCACATCCGCCACGTCGCTGCGCATCCAATGCGGTAACATCGGTTTTGCCCGCAGGCGTTGGCCTAAGCTCTGCAGTGCGGCGTCCTGCCGGGCACGCGGATCAGGATTGCCGTGCCTGACTTCCCACCCGCGCAGGATGTATTCATCTGCCTCCAGCGCGTCTTCTGCTTCTGCCTCCTTGTACTGGGACGATGTCTCGCCTGCAGCGGCACTTTCCTTTCCTCGCACACGCTTTCCCGGTGGGCCCGCTTGGGCCAATTGGCTTCTCTTTCTAATTCCTGCTACAGGAACTGGCTCTTGCGTCTCGCTTGCTGCCGACTCCCGCCCGCCTCTCACGTTGGTGTCCTTTCCCCCCTTGTTTCTGTCCCCACCACTCCCTCCTTCTAGGCTTTCTGCTGCATGTTTCGAGCTCTGCCCCAGCTTGTCCTTCATGCTTGTCTCATTGCTATCTTCCGCTTTGCTGCCAAGCCTTTGTCCTGGTCCCTGGTTGCAGCTGCTGAAATAAGCCAACCATTGCTCCAACAAGCGGTTGGAAGCATGCCACCCACTATCGCTATAAACCAAGCCGGCGTGTTGCAACGTATGAAGCTTCGAGCCCAAAGCTTCACGGTTTCCCCACAGCGCCACGACCTCGGCAGCGTCCTCACTTCCGATGGTGATACTGGCCCCGCGACGCTGGAAAAAAAATTGCAACATTTGCTGAACCTGCTCCACAGCTGGCTTGTCACCCTTCATCCACGGCATCGCTGCCCCTACGCTTTCCGGCTGCGACCCCCCATCCGCACCGGGCGCTTCCCCTGCATCATCTGCCCCTTGCTTTCCGCCGCAAGGTTTGCCGGGCGGCGTCATCGGTGATTTACTTGTTCCTTTTCTTGGCACTGCTTCTGCAGTGACTGGCGCCTCCGCGGCACCTGCCGCGGTCTCCGCACATGTGCTCGCGGGCACGTGCTTCGCGCGCCATCCCCGTAAAATAGGCTTGTCGGGCGCAAGTGCGGTGTCTGCTGACCTGCATTCCTCCTCCCATACTTCAAGCGGCTTGGGTGCGGCCTGTTTTCCTCGCAGCCTTTTCGCCAGCGGCCTCGCGACCACCGCGAGCGGCCTCTTGCTGCCGAGAGCTTCACCTGCTTCCTCGTTGCCACTACGCGGTCTCTCTGTTGAGTCGGTTTCTGTGCGACCAGCTGTTTCCTGCAGTGTTGCTTGCTTGCTCGTTCCCAGCGTACTTTCTGTCGCTGCATTCCTGTGGTCTGTCATTCCCCCTAATCTTTGGCCTGGGCCTTGGTTGCAGGTTGCATAATACGCATGCCATTGCCCGAGCAAGCGTCGGGCCGCGTGAGTGCTGGCATCCATGTCGGTCACCTTGGCTTGTAATAGCGTCTGCAGCTTCAAGGCACATTGCTGCGGGTCATCCCATGCTTCCATGATTTCACGCGCATCTTGCACGTGGACGTTGCTGCCGCTGCCGCGCAAATTGCAAAAACTTTGCAAGGCTAGATGCACATGTTGCAAATCCATTTTTGGTGCTGTCTGCTCTTTCCCCCGTTCATCAGAGTTCGATGGCGCAGCCACGGTTCTCTGCCATTCCTTGCTTCCTCCCCGGCCTTCTATCCTTTCCTCTTTACGCTGTGGCATGGAACCAACCAATACATCAAAATGATACCCTTTTCCTGTCGGGTCGGTGTGGTTGTAAACATGCAATATCTCGC
>CAMXCT020001313.1:347500-575000 GCA_947184155.2 Cladocopium goreaui
AAAAACTACTTCCTGACACCTTCACATGTTCACTTCGGTAACTCTTTTTCTGTTCTTCATCTGGGACACAGCTTTCCTCATCATTTCCAGTCCAACTGAAGTCCCTGTCCTGTCCGGTTCGAACCCTCACCTACATGTTAGTTTCTGGACTCGCCCCCGCCATTGCCAGCTCGTGCTGTGCAGATAACCTATTTCCACCCTTCTTCTTTCTTAGCCCGAGCATTCGTGTCCCCATCTTTTCTTTATACCACCCCCCACTCCAAAGGTGTTTGCATTTTTTCACCCTTCTATGTGTCCACCATCCTCGTACATCACATTGGATGCCACCTCTGCCGTATGTGGGCTTGACCGGGTGAAATAGAACACATAGATCTCCAGTTCTTGCTTTACCACTGGCACAGTCCAATCCTTAAGCAACCGCCACCAAACAATGCAATCTACGGAGATCCATCCACTAGCGCGGCCGCTACATGTCATATCTCCAGGCAGACTCCCTGGCAGCCGACAGCACTGGTGCCCCGATGTCGAACCCTGGATTCCATTCTTTTGGTGTCCTGCCCACTCTTGAGGTGTTGTGGTTTCCACCTACACAACCAGAGTGAAGTACCAACATTCTCCACATAAAACTGTTGTCATGGAAATATTCAACAAGCTGTGACATGGATACATGGATAGATTGTCTGTGGTGCCTATGACTACAGTTGCATTCTTCGGCATGACTTGTGACTTGAACTGGCCTTGGGTTGAGACGTTCCTTCTGAGCGACCTCATCCAACGACTTCGAATTATCCTCAGTGATAGAAGAACTTCTTCAGGCGCTGTGTGCGCGGGGTACGTTTTCTAGGGTTGTCCTATGCAGCTGGGGTGGTCTGCACACGGTCAGTCTTTGCGATGTAAGCATGAAATGTGTGGTAACGATACTAGTGTTTCAATAGCAGTGCCCTTCTACTATGTGAATGTGATCTCGCCACGCAGATCCTCATCTGCGATGTGCGCGTGTAGGCCGGGCACGGTGGGTTCGGGGGTGGCTGCGTGATGCGGAAATAAGACTCTTATTTCCGTATCAGTGGATACTCTTCTGCGATGTGTGTGTGTGACCAGCATCGATAATATAACTAGTACGACTACGTACTCATGCTTTCCCACGATAAGCGATACTCTACTATGTCAAAACTGGATTAGATGAATGAGTCATTACTGTTGCTATTACGTTACTATTGCAACTAAAAGAGTGGGATATAGAGCGATGTTCTAGCTGCTCGTTTGGAGAGAAAAACAACTTGCCTACTGACCCACTCAACCTCCTTAGGTCCTAGGTATCCGAGAAAAGCTGACCATCAGTTGACGGAATGGGGGGCAGTCTGGAACCCGGGAATATCCACGAATTTCTCCTGGCTCCCTTTACGAAGCATGCATCGATTTGGTGGCAAGAACCAGTTCAAGAACCAGTTCCATAAGGAATATAATCGTGTACTTTCCTATTCTGACATCTAAAACTATTCATAGTACTGTGGCCGAATGTCCATGACACTCTGGAGACTATCGCTTCCAAAAAGGCGACTGTGTCCATGTTTTCGAGTACCTTCGCGAACAAACTGGGGCACCCAGCTTGTGGGAATCTAATGGCATAAGCCTTGATCTTGGCAACGGGAGCATTGTTGACACTCAGTCACGGTCGTAGTTTTTGGACCGCACAGCCTGGAACCAAACCACAACTAGCACCTTACCATCTGGGTCTATCTGAAGATGGGGTATATCCATTAAATGGCCATTTAAAATTATTGTGATTAATGAAAGTCAAGATACCATCGGTAAATAGCTTATGGCCATCAAATAGAGTTAATTATAATTGTCGCTGTATAACATAGCTAAAGTTCCGATTCACCAGAATTCGGGGTAGCCTTGTCGGTAAACACAGCCACATCTAAACATCGGTCTCAACGCGTCCACATATACACCGAGGCGACGCCACATATAGTTTACCAACGCAGTCGTTGTTGTTGAACAAGGTCCTGCTCTATTACTTGTCTCCGGTAACAACATTTGGTTATTGCTGAGTTACTCCGCATGCGATGGAAACAACACAAAGAATGAAAAACATAGGCTGGATATGCATGGAAAAATCAATACAATATACCATCCAGTTGATCATCTTTCACCTCTTCATCAACGCAGCCACGTCTGTTTTTCAAAGTTTTTCATAAATGGTCAACTATTCTTGGACCATTCTAAGTATGGTGTTCATATATAGACGTGTTGTATTTATCTCCACACCAGTCACAGTATATTCCCATATATGGTGTATACTTGATGATTAAACGTTCCCGGTCGGTGGTATACCTACCCCTCCGAAAAATGATGGAGTTCATCAGTTGGGATGATGACATTCCCCACTGAATCGAAATTCATAGAACTTCTGTTCCAAACCTATGGAAAATCACCATTTTCAATGGGTAAATCCACGAACTACATGGTCATGCTCAAGTTCGCAACCTGTTACAATCCCAGAGGATATTTGTCGCCGTCGGAACATATCGTCCTCCGATGGTTTGTGGATGCCAGGTTCCACCGTTCCACCGAGCAGCTCGCACCAGGACACCGCGACTCCCAGACACAGGGGGGGAAATCATCACCGACTCACAGATCAGAAAACAATCACCATAACATAACCCAAACATACATATTTTTAATCGGGGAAATGTTAACATGGTTAAAAAGTACGTGAACGGCACCATGTTCCATCAAGTCGTCTTCACCAACAAACATTGTTTTTTGAATGGTGACATTGATGGCACTCGGAAAAATAAGACCAACTTAGATACCAAGCTTCATCAATGCCGCCTGGCTGAACCACCATCAAGCTTTAGGGTACAAATTGGATCAAATCGGTGTGTCTGAAGAGACCCACATTGAAATCATTGGTGAGTTTGCTGGACAATCGTTGTCCTAGTGGAAAATCCAAAGCAAGATTCCTAGGAAACCATCAGAAAATCATTTCTCAAGGAAATAATACATGCAATGCATTTGCTATGTTTATATATAGAGAGAATCGAATAGACATCCATCTTTTCTCGCTATTCGAATTCGAGCTGTGTCCCATGTCGATGGGATGTTCAAAAACTTCCATTGAAAAAAAACGGCTCGTAGTGATGTGAACCTTGGTAACCTTGGTATCTAATCCTCAACATTCCTCAACTATAGTTCTGCAGCAACCAACAGGCCCGGCTTCGTGAACCTTGGAGATACCCTCTGGTTATCTAACATTTATGGAATTTAGAGATGATTTTCCCAGCTAGAAACCTCCATTTATGGTTGGGATTTTCCATGGCTATGTTAGTCATAACCAGATGGTATGTGGTCATCCCTTGGGTTTTTGAAGCGCAAAAAAAAACTCGCGCGCGCGCGCCTCCCAGTCGGTCTGCCATGACCTGATTCTGACTGTCAGTTCTGTCGCCTGGGCCGCTGGGCCGAAGAAAAGGGCGTCCCTTAAGAACAACTCGGCTTGGTATGGAACGGACTTCGAAAGCTCATGACTTCTGAGATTTGTTTTTCTGTTGGATAAGATTGGATACGATTGGATAAGATTGGATAAGTAGGAAAGGCCTACTCAACTCATCAACGTTGACACGATTTTTGAACACTGCGAAACATCATCTTTGGGTCCATAGCTTTGACCACAAACGTACTGAATGCCTACATAGATTTCGTTTTTGGCCATCATTTAAGTTTCTTGCAGGGAAGTTGATCTTTTTGAGTCTGGGTCAAAATTACCTGCGCAAAGAACCAGTCCTGGCACAGAATGGCATCGATGTTGGGAGTAAAGCCGTCCTGGGCAGAAATTGGGCGGAGCTACCCATGCCCCACTTAAAATGCTTATCAAAAATGGGGTGATCACCAGCACATCTGGAAGCGCAACTTGTTCAGGGTTGTTGTGACCGAAGCGAATGGTGACACGAGCGAAATTGGAAAACGTTTCTTTCTCTATCTATCTATCTATCTATGTATCTATCTATCTATCTATCTATTCATGTATCTATCTATCTATCTATCTATCCATCTATCTATCTATCTATCTATGTATCTATCTATCTATCTATCTATCTATCTATCTATCCATGTATGTATGTATGTATGTCTGTATGTATGTATGTATGTATGCATGTATCTATGTATCTATGTATCTATCTATCTATCTATGTATCTATGTATCTATGTATCTATGTATCCATGTATGTACGTACGTACGTACGTATGTATGTCTGTATGTATGTGTATATAAATACAAATATATATATATAGCTATGAACTATCAACCAGCGCAAACTTGTCCATGGAAAGCAGCCACCCTGCCTGGCAAACGGGCGTGCAATTCGTGTTGTGCCGAAGGAGATCGCCCTCCTCGCAGGTGACATTCGCCTCGATCTGCGCTCTTTGCGAAGAGAAATGGCAGTGTAAGCAACACACATTCGCACTCCCCATGTTTACAAAAAAAACTCCCAAAATGTTGTTCTGAAAAGAACATTACTGTTGGAAATGGCTGTTTGTTGGATTCTATGTGTCAAAATTCAGCGGTGTATTCCTTGCACAACCAAACCGGAACAAAATGGCCAGTGAGTGGCTTGGATTTGGGGATTCGTTTTGTGGAAAAACTGTGCGACAGTGACGTGGATACACATATCATAGATGTGCATCCACAAAAAAATATATATGTACTATATATTATTCATATGCACATACATGTGACACAACATCCCAATTATCTTGGCAATCTCCAACAATCATGGGATGATTGCGATTATGAATTCATGACTATGATCACCACTACTATTCGCATGTTTTTGCATCGTCTATCTACTACTATTTCTGCTACTATGATTAACTTAAATTGTCATTATGACTATTACAACATATTACAATATTAATCTAAATATAACTATTAATATATTACTAATTCACATGACGACCATAAAAATTTTGTTTTAATCATGTTGTTTCCCAATCCCATGAACTTTAGTCATGGTCTAGGGTTTTTTTAATAGTACTATTCCCCCATCCCATTCCCCGTCTCTTGACCGCCCAGCTGCCGCGTTGTCGATGTGCGACGCCGTGGGCGCGAAGCACGGCACCTCGATGGAGACCTGCAAGGTGCTCGTGGCGCGCGCCGTAGGGACGATGAACTCACCCAGTGTGCGGTCCGTGACCTCGTGGAGGATCACCTGCAACCCATGGAGAGCGGTGGAGTTGGCAAGTGTTTTTCGTTAAATGTAAGTCTGATATATGGAAATATTCCTGACACTTGGATTGGTATATATATATATACATTTGTATCTATGTTAGTGTATGATATAAGTAAATAAATAAATAAATAAATAAATTAGGTATGTGTATATATACATATATATGGATGGACGAAAATCAGGAAGCAAAGGGTTCAGGTTTTGGAGGACAAGCATGGGTTCACCGAATATGTAACCCGATGTAAATCAAGTAATAACTCCAGTCTTTTACTGTAGATATCGATGGGTTTAAAGCTGCCCAATCAACTGATGAAATCACTATGTTGGCTAGTCAAAAACCTATGTTAAGTCTGGTTAAGTACAATTTCATGATGGTATGACTCTTGTGGTTGCCATAACTACTATTATAATTACCAACAACGATTGTTTGATGGCTAAGTACTCTTTGTGGTGTTTTGATACCATTTTGGTGAACAAATAGACCATTTATATACCATCTATCATGTATTATACCATTTTTCTACCATTTATATACCAGGTGTTGCTTGTCGAACCACAACCATTTTGGTGAAATTCGTGAAGTCCAGTGCCCCAGTCCACGTCGTTGGGCGAACCCCAGAGCTGCCACAGGAGTGGGTCGCGGATCGCTTCGTCGTTGCCCGTAATCAAGCTGTAGCCTGAGATTTGGATTGGGGATATCAACCAACTCCAATGGGGATAGATATTATATATATAGATATATATATATATGATGTACTTTATGTAAAGTTACTAAAATGGGGATATAAACCGGCTATGTGGACATTTACTTGGATATTTACTGTGATATGCAACCGACTTGATATGATATTTGCATGTGCCTGAAAATGGGGATACCCATAAAATAGCAGTTTGAGGATGAAAATGGTGATAAACAACAGGATTTGGGGCATCTACCCAATTTCCAGACAAACCCAATCGGATGAAGGCGAATGAAAACAGATGAACATGGATGAAATAATTGATGAAAATATGAGCGCATGCAAATGGATTTCATGATCTAGCCTCTATATTCTATCAAAATCCACATATACGATATATATATATTTATAACATATATATATATATGTATATATATATATATATTATAATATATATATATATATATATATTGCATATATTCTATTTATATCTTACATATTATATATATGTTTATAGATATATATATGTAAATACACCACACATACACTCTATATTACATATAGTATATCCATTCTAATTCTCGATACATATGCACTATATGCACTATAAAGACTACATACACCATGATTTCTATGTATACCCACCAGTGCTGCTCACGCAGTACCTTGGACATTGCGGGCACACTCCTTGCACTGAGCTATATATTTTGCGTATAAGATGCATCACCTCCTTGGCTGCTGAGAAAACCCCCCTCCCCTGCCACAGGGGGAGGGGGAACCATCTGGCTGGGGGGGGTGTGGGGGTCCCTGCTCATATATATATATATATATCTATATATACACGCTAGACTATCAAAGATTGATTGTATCAACACTAATTCATGGGAAATTACGGGAATTTGTACTGTTTGTTTCCTTTTGCTTAAGGAAAACCCTCAATATATATAGATATATATATATATATATTCACCAGATATATGTATCCCAACTTCACAACCCCCAACTGCGGCGGCCTATTGGTCAACATCAGGACACCAGATGCAGGTCAAGTCACCATACGGACAACTTTGGTCCTGAGCTGATGATATGTTTAACATCTACCAACATCTACAAACTGGGATCTGACAAATCATCTACTATAACTGTTAGTAACATATTCTATGTTTGTTGAACAATTGATCAAATACCAATCGCCGCATTGTAGCAGCTAGAACTATGCTGTCACGGTGAACATGATTACAACGGACTACTGTCCGCAATCTGCCAAGTTCATACGTCTGACGATTGTGCACCGTCGAGCAAACTGACAGTTTCCAATGGTATCTAGATGCTTCACTCGTCACAAAATATTACTTGCATAGCTGTGTTAGTTTACCAAAAGGTAAGGCTAGGCAGTCCAGGTACAACTGGGTCTTCATGTTGAGCCATAGCAGGGGTGAAAACCAAGGTACCGAGTAGATCCCACGATTTCGCTTCACTTCATGCATTGTCTGCAGTCTCATCTGCATTTGGCTGGGTGAATTGATATTAACCCACGCCAACTTTCCCATATCTTCACAGTTATGGCCCTTTGTGAGCTGTCACTACTTATAAATGCGGTTCTACATTCTATAAATAGGGTTCCAAGGAATATAAACGCTTCGTGCTTGATTGTTGAATGGAGCTTTCACTAAAACCATGGTGGGTACCTTTCCCAAACATAAAAACGTTTCTTTTTGATACCCAACTCAATGGTTCTTCATGGATTTCTTTAGGGCCCAACATTATGGCAGCGGCCGCCCCTCCCAGCATCGCAGTGAATGATCAGAAATGATGGAAAAAATGTTTCGTCATCAAAATTGTGATTCCACAATTACAATTCTGGGGTTCCATGGGAATAGTTACATGTGTATATGTGATATATATATATATATATGTATATGTATATGTATATGTATAGATATATATATATATATATTCATCCATTCATATCCATTAATCATCAACTTACCGAGAAGATAACCATCATTATTAATATTTCCAATATTACATCACTATATATATATAAACATATATATATATACATATCCCATATGAACATATACATATATATATATATGCATTCAATTAATCTTCCCGACGCATTCGAATGGTCCATGAATATGCCATTTCTCCATATCTCAACCACCGCTCCTCTCTTCTCGGACGCCAGCTGCTTGAAGCCGCAGAGGTCTGCCTGGGTGATGGTCGCGTCGTCGTCGGAATGGCTGCGTCCCATGCCGGGGCCTTGGCAACTCCCCAACATTGGGGGGAAACGTGAAGAAAACGTTCGAAAAACATGGGGAACTCCACAGTTCGTGGTGAAAATCTAGGCAAACGTGGGCAAATCTGGAGTTCAATGCTGGCATTGATCGGAAAGCTGTTGTAAAATGGGGAAGAACATTGAAAACATGTAAGTCGATTTGCAAAATCAAATCGGGGGAAAATGTGCCGCCAAAGTTGGGGACATTTGCGGAACCTCCGATTTGTTAGGCAAATATGAACACAAACTACCCCACATATAAGATATTTACTCCAGGGATCTTTCCCTATATATACATATATATATATACACATGTGTTCAGTTGGATCCTCATTTATGTATATATATATATATATCTACTATTGAATATATATATATATGCACATACATCTTATCGCACATACATCTTCGAAAAACAATTCTGAACTTGGATTTGCTTAAGGAACCCTTTGAACCAGCGTCCCTCGAAATCACTTCCCCAGTCGGAATGAACCTGGGCCAGTTAATCAACTACTGGTTCCTGGTGGTTAATTACTAGTAGGTATCATCTACTGGTTCCTGCTAGTACCATCAAACATAAACCAGTACTTGATTACCTTCTACGCAACCTTGCCAAACAACTGTATCTATAGAATGGCTGCCTTGCTTGCGCATGGATGCAGCAAGTTACCATGAAGTATGCCAAAAAAATGCAACTACTTGAGGAGGGAGAGTAGCTTGAAGAGTTCCACTGGAACTATGCTGTCAACCAAAGGGCGACCTGGCAATCCAATATCAGAAACCACCACTGCAAATACAAAGTGCTATGTATATGTATATATATATACTGTCTTTGCAATAGCTGTATACCTAGCTAGTACCTATACATTAATATATACATGAAGTACCAACTGACGCAATGAATCTCTATGTTTCAAGCTGGTGTTGGGCAGGGACCTTTGCCATTCATGCACGAGAATAGAGCTAAGGAGTAACAAACCAAAAACAGTACATCTCCCAAGAACTTTAATCTTTCATATATGCTCAAAAGAGGTCTCTATTATATATTATATACACATTCAACATTATCAATTAAATATTATAGATTATAAGTTCTATCTTCTATATTATGTATTATATATTCTATGTTCTATATTATATATTATATGTTCTCTATTATATATTCTATTGTCTTAAATTACATTATCTTCTACATTATACTCTATTCTACTATACTCGATTCTATTCTATCGTATTCTCTTATATTCCATTATCTTATATTATACTATCTTGTATTATTCTTGTCTTATATTATCTTCTATTATTATATTATTTCATATTTCCTTCTATATATATCTATTGTATATATATATAGTATATAGTATATATACATAATCTTGGATATTATATATGGCCTATTTGCTATCTGGATCCCAGTCAATCTCATCCTTTTCCCATTAAATCCCAATACTTCATCCTTCAATCCAATGACGTTCTTGTTACATCACCTTTCATCACTCTTCAACACCATTCAAACACATTTACGTCTATTTAAGTCCCATTCCAACATCATTCACCCCCATTCACCGCGAACTCCGCTCCAAACGCACCCATTTGATCCATTTGTACTCCTGCAATTTCGACACTGTGGGCCCCCCAGTTATAACCAGTAACTATATTTTTAAGTACCATACACAATAGTTATTGGAGTTATAAACCAAGGTAGCTACTGTGGAGCTTTCGCATTGTCTCATAAACCACCATAGTTCCACCTGCCTCGCAAAAGCCTCTCCCCAACAAGGATTTCTCGGGGCATCGAGCAAGGCGAGCACCGCGCTCACCTTGCAAGCAAACTCGGGAAAAAACCCTCGTTTTACCAGGGAAACTCCAGGCAAAAATGTGGGACAAGCGTCTTTCACGGACGGTTTCAGTGGAGTTATGGCTGTAAATGTGGTGACTTCATTGACTTGCATGACTGGCATTCGGGCCCACAACTGTAGGCTTCCAACGTTAATCGAGAAAGCTTATGTAAGTCAATAACTCGATTTTCGATTCTTACTTTTCAGGTGACTGAGCTCATTGCTGCCCTGTGACCCAGTTACCCTGACCTTGGACTCATCATACCAAACTACTAATTGTAACCCTCTAATCGTGAGCTTGTTACACTATGACTACGTACAGTGCTAAACTGTTGGAGCATTGGATCTGTATAATCTGCAATTACAATATCCTGGTTGGTCAACTATTGGACTATGTAAAATGTACAGCAAACTTTTTGGATCTCACAGCTATCGTTGCTGTTCATGTACCTTCTTGCTTCCTAAACCACTTGCGGGTCCCCGTAATCCATTGGACAACAACAGAACAGGACATGCCTCTGACTGCCCGCCTTCGTTTTGCTCGGGTGCGCGCTCGGCGCTGCTTTGCAGCAAAATACGTAGTCACCTTTGGAGCACGCTGAATGACATTTTTCCCACGCCACGACTTATTGGCACCGAACAGGAAATTGGCAAAGACATTCATTACCTGACACGAATTGATCGCCAAATCGGCCACTGCAATCTCTCTGCATCTCAAGCGTCGTAGTTCTGCATTCACACCAGCCACATGCGTCTGCCACGCACCGAACGCTTGCGCAAACGCGTTCGCGTTTGTCCCGCTTTTCACGCGACCTGCTTCTGACGTCTCATCAAACATACCTAGCGCGCGCAAGGTCTGCACAAAATGATTTTCGATCACATTGCAGCAACTTGTTTTCTTTACTAATGCCACAACATCTGCGTGCGTCACCAATCTTGCGTCCACTCTTTTCCCGAATAACTTTGCACCTGCAGCACTAAAGTTAACCAGATCTCCGGCCGCACGGCCTACATTCCAGCTGGCCGCATCTAAGTTGGGCTGTTTTCGTTTTCCATTTGGCAACACTCGTCCGGGTGCAACGCTGCCACCTTCAAGCGTTCCCAGCTTAGATCCTGCGCGCAGTGGCATCATTACGATGTCCGGCGCCACCACATCCAAACAACCCCTCGGGCGGTTTGGTAACTCGCTCACTTCTCTTTCCACTGCTTCCACAAACGAGCGAGACCGGCTGACCAACGCCAAACCTAACACCGCGACCTGTTCCGAGAAGCGGTACTTCTTCTTCCGCATCAGCTGCGTCATGCGTCCTGTAGCAGCTACGATGGGATCTCTGTCCTTCATCGCCACATGTGTGTCCGTACCCTTCACGGCATCTCCATAACACATCACCTTGCCGCCCAGGCGCAAACACGGATTCCGGATCTCCTGTGCTTCCTTCACTGCTTGCCCTTCTCGCATAGCTATATAAATAGCAAACAAACGAGTAACACAGTAACCTAAAACATCCAAGCCTTCCTTGAAATCCTGTGCTAGTGTACCTCCGATCATCTTGACCAGGCGCGCTTCGCGGCGGCGCGCGAGGACGCCACGCTTCTTGCGCGGTGGGGCCATGTGCGCGCGTTAACCACTTCACACCGCCATGGTCGCCATTGCACGCGTGAATGCCACTGCGCATGCACAAACAAACATGTTTATTCCTCTTGTTCCTACTCCCAACTTGCTTCTTCCACTGTGGTCGCTCTGTGGCAACTCATCATGTTTCATTCGTACATCATCATGAACCATCTAGACCTAAACCCCGATCATGGAAAAACATCATGTGGTGGATGTGGGCTATGTCAGGATCGACAACCAGGCATAGGTTATTTCAGTGCCACTGGGGTCTAGCCCGCAAATCGTTCCAAATGGATCTTTCACTGTGCCAAATGCATGTTCTCCATTCGGTTTTCGGATAGTGGCCTCGTCATTTTCATTCAGACCCACATCTGAGCAACTACGACGCATTCACAAATCTTGCTTTGGGTTTCAGACGGGATACGTCCACAATTGGATAGTCAATAATGCTAGTAACGAATGATAACTAGAGCTACTCTGTCAGATTTCTTGCTGCGCCAACAAGCTTCACTGGGGGTGTCACATTACACCAAGATAGCTGTTACAACTAACCTATTGCTCCCCATGTTTACTCTACTCTCATCTCTCGTACTTTTCCTACATCCGTCCTGTGTCGCGTATTCTGCGCAAGTTTCCCCACTGGGTTTCCACATCTATACTCTTTTCGTTTACCTTAGTTTACCCTATACATGCAGGGCCCCTGGGATTAAACCCTATTATGACATTTGTCACTTACTTGCAGTTTTACCCCAAGGACAGAGATCCCATCGTATCTGGTACAAGCCGCCTAACGCAGCTGCTGGGAAAGAAGACGTCTCGCTTTTCGGCACCGGTCGCAGTGTTACGTTCGGCGTTGGTAAGCCGGTCTCGCTCGTTTCTGGAAGCTGTGGACAAACAAGGTAGCGAGTTACCAAGCCGCCCGAGGTGTTGTTTGGATGTGGTGAGGCCGGGTAGCAAACAAACGGGTACAACAGCAACCTAATGCGTCCAAGCTTGGATAGTCAATAATTCGAGTCAGGCATGATAACTGGAGCTACTGTGTCGGATGTGTTGCTGAACCAACTAGCATAACTGGGGGTGTCACATCGTCGGCCTCCGCATCCACTGGCCACTAGTCATAAACCAAGGTAACTGTTACAAACAACCTATTAATCCCCATGTTTACTCTACTGTCATCTAACATATCTCTACCCTCTCCTTAGCTGGCCCCCATCCTCTGCCATCCACTGGGATGCCTCTGCAGCGCTCATACCCTGAATTTGTTGTTGAAGCTCCTGCAGCTCCTTGGGTTTCATGGGATTTCACGGAAAAAACCGGGTCAAACCATGGTGACTTCATCATTTTACTCTAATAAGGCTGGTGCCAAAAGCAGTGATCTATCCCTCCATACATGGGACCCCCCCCAAGTAGTAAATTCGAGGTCTATTACTTCTGAGTTGACACAATACTGCTCAAGGTTCACCATTTTACGTCGCGTGGCTACTAGGACGCTTTCCCTTCCCCCCTCTGCTTATATTCTTTTCGTTCTAGTCTGAAACATATATATATATATTATATATACATAAGGCAATATATATATATATATTTGAATATTCTACTCTATCATAATGTATTATATCAAATCATGCTATATCAGATTAAATCATATAAAAAAAACATAATTATATTAGATATATGATATGATATTATGTATTTATTATATTATATTATATTATATTATATATATTTTCTATGTGTTCCTATGGGATAAGCCCAGTCAGGGGACTTACCAACTCATGCCCGACTGGCTGCTTAACCGTCCTTTGGAACCTCCTTCAGCACCACGTCCAACTCGGTCTTCTCGGGTGCCTTGCTGAAACAGTAAGCAGAAAAAACATGGGGCTTGTTTTTTCCCCGAAAAAGTGGAGTTTTTCCCACGATTTTAGAATTTTACTGTTTTCTCTGAGACAGAATTGGCTTTGTCACTTGGATATCTTGGATTTTAAGTGGGACACATTCCTATTGTCACCAAGAAATGCGATAAGAACATCGCGAAAACTCTGGATTTCGCTCGAAAAGTTTGAGGATTGAACCACTTTATAATCTGACATTGCCATGGTTTCCCAACAAGTTTACTAGGTAGATTATGTTAGATTCATCCACAAAGAGGCTAGTTTTGGGTACGCCCATAAAGGAAAAGTACCATAGACGTGGACAACCCACCGTGAAAGCTGATCTTTTCTCCGAACGGGGAGCCATGGATGTTCATGGATCCTCCACGTCTACGTTAGTTACCTGGGTTCCAAGATTACCTACCAGACATTTCCGGATTATACATTATACCTTCCAGTTAGTTCTGCCAGGCTCTAGCATGCCCAGATTCAGCCATCAAATGCCTCCTGAACGCTCCCTACTCACCGTTACTAACCACTCGCTAGTTTGGCTCTGAATCTACACTGCGGATTTCTGAGGTAACCAAAGTTGACATCTTTGGGATTCCCTACCGTTTCCTCTGCTCCTCCACCCGCAGCAGGGGCTGCCATCCTGCTGATCAAGAAAAAAAATCAGCAACAATGCTGATGTAGACGCCTCTTCATAGGGATATAGGATATAGGTGTCTCTTCAAATATGGTACACCTCCAAATTGGATCAAATTGGCTATTTGCATAGGGAAAAGTGCTGGAAAGTGATGATATTCATCTAGTTTTGGGGAAGCAATATTTCAGACAACCACATATCAAATCCTCCATATCTACGTTATTCAATGTTATTCAATCATTTCTAACAAGAAAAAACATTATGACTTCACCAAAACATTCGAGATCTGTAGCATGTTTTCATGTGATATCCTTGTTTAACAAGGTTTATCAAAGGATTTCTTGAAGGGACACACTTTTTGAGGCCCAGCACCTTTTCAGCCGTACAAATAACTCTTTCCTGTCTGGTCATGTGCTTTCCTCTTTCATGTCGAATGTGTGATGATCCCAGTGACTGGCGGGAACACCTGAAAGGCATCATTCCAAGGACGGGGTTTCTTCGACAGCAAGCACAGAGACGCAATGGAGCTGCTTGGGAAATGTTGGGAATGGGTCACTGGCCAACTTGATCTACCAACCCGAAAAATAAAAAAAACACGATTACAAACCATTAATGATAAGCAACCAGATCGTCACTGGCCAAAACAGTTACAGTATATACCCATCATATCTCCATGTTTGCCACCAAGATTGACACATTATGTAGGTATACCGTCATATCACCAGATGAACATATCTTCATGATTCTTATATCCCCAACTCAAATAATCATGAATCATAACCAGATCATCATTGCCAATGTGGCTTGTATAGCTACATATACCCATCATAGTTTCCATGTTTAGATGGTTGCACTGGGTAAACATACAAAAAACATGTGGAAAACGCATGAGCTTCGCTGGGAATTTGTCTACACATGGTTGCTGTTCATGGGTTTTATTGTCAATCGGAAATTCAGGAGCCAAAAATGGTGGTACTGTACCATCGAAAACCATATTTTGAGTGTATATCATTGTATATCCCCTCAAAAATAGGCCTAAAAAAGGAGGCCTTATGGTGGCTATCTCCAATCAATCGGTACCTGCAGTGGCCATTGATATTGGGTATATACTGGATTATATCACCATATATCATATATCACTACCTGGTTGGTGGTATACCTACCCCTTGAAAAACTATGAAAGTCAGTTGGGATGACTATTCCCACCTGAATGGAAAGTCATTCAAAATTCCATGGTTCCAGTCACCACCAACCAGTCATATATCGTGATTACCATTGGAAAATGGTGCTTACCATGGGAAAACCATAGGAAAACCATAGGGAAAATATCCCACATTACATCCTATTGGGTATATACTACCAGGTCAGCATTGCTGTCCGCGGCGCGCGACACACGCGACACACGCGGTGCCCCGGGTGCCCCGACATCACCGCTCCGGCCGAGGCGGAGGCATCCACGTCGAAGGTCTCCTCGATGGCCGCTGCAAGAAAAACATGGGAGAAATTGACCTATGAACCTAATGGTTACCCTCTGGTAAACTAACATAGCTATTGAAAATTGCCATTTTTTGTGCGTTTTCCCATTAAACATGGTGATTTTCCATAGCTATGTTAGTTTACCAGAGGGTAATGGTTGGTAGTTGCCAATGGTTAACAATGGTGAAACCTAGTGGTTAAACCCTGTTAAATAGAGGGTGAATAGAGGCTTAACGGTGGATTTAGCCTGTGGCTTAATAATGGGTCAATAGTATTCATACTGTGGGTGGTTTAGCGTAGAGAGTTTTTCCCATTATATATAGGGTTTCACTCGGCGAAACCCGATCATATTGGTGAATAATTCATGGATAGTGGTTGGTCTTGGTTAAGTGGTGGATATTGAATGGATATTGGCTGGATATTGGTTGATATTGGTTCATAATGGTTCATAATTAATGGTTAATGGTTAATGGTGGTGAATAATCGTTGCTTAGTTTGATGATACTATGAATAGTGGTATTTAGCCACTAAAGTAACAACGTTAAACCACAGTACAAGCTGACTTGCGCTCCGGCCATTCGTTACATAGTTATGGAAAACAAAAATGAATTTTAACTCATAGGTGATACAACAATTAACAGTCAGTACACCTCCATGTTTGTTGGTTCACTCCCTACTTTTACTGCATCAAATCCTATTTTGCTGTCAAAATTCAATACATGTTCTAGCCAAACAACAGCAAAACACTGAAGACCACAAGTATCATAACTTCATAACCTCCCCTTTACATCCTTTGAGGCCCAAAGGCCTCCAAGACCAGGCGATGTTCGAAGCCTTGCACCTCCAAGGCGTTCAAAGTGGGCGGCAGCGCCGTGTCAAACTGCACGTCCACCACTGCACCGATCACCTGGGAGACTTTGCCAACCTGAGATTTTCGCTGCATGTCGCTGTGTGCAGTCAGACCCCTGCGAAAAATAAAAGACAAATCTTCCAAGTAGAGTGATTCCACTCAAAAAATCAATGGGAATCAACTCCTGGAAGCCCCAAAGATCAAATTTGGAAATTAGAAATAACTTGACTTAACAAGCGACACAAAAAAGTCACTTCACTTTCCATTTATCCATAGTTCAGTATCAAGCACTCGTTGGTGGTATACCAACCCCTCTGAAAAATAGTCGTCAATGGGTTTCGGATGACATCCCATATATTAATTATGGAAAATAATCCAGTCATCTTTGAAACCACCAACCAGTATATCTTCATTTACCATTGGAAAATGGTGATGACCATTGGAAAACCATAGGAAAACCATCGGAAAAATTTGATCCTCCAACCTGGATTGCTGTACCCAGCAGCGCTTAGCTTAGCGCATAGCTTGAAGTAGATGTCCGGCACTGGGGAGTTGCTTTATATAAACATATTTAAACCATGGGCTTTTCCATATCAACATACATATATATATATAATATATCATAGAAATTAAACAAAAATGACCCTCCTATATCATATATATATATATATATCATATATATAAACATTCCTATTTTATGTGCTTCAAACAGGTTACAAACCCTCAAAAAATCATGGTGAAGCTCCCGAACCATCAATCAAACCACCAAGTCTCTGCAACTTGCTATTGACTCCCCGTATGATCATCAATCAAGCATCATCCTGAGTTATGAATTTACTCTACTTAGTGTGTTTCAAATCCATATTTCATGCTTAATCCAGGTATCATCAATAAACAATAATCAATCAATGATTGTTTCCATGACTTTCGGTTATCAAATGTGATGAACACAAATTACTTTCAATATGATTAAACATCTGGTTCACCCTCCTGCAAACTAATTTAGAGATGTGGAAAAAACATTTCAACCTGTTCATGTACATCATCGAACTGAACTTGTTTGCTGTGACAAATCTTCTGTCAGACTATATCTATGACCACTTTCGGTCAATATCTAGGCCATGTCAATATCTATAATGTCAACCCCGGATTAATAAACCCTGGCAGATTTATTGTGGTGGTTCCCCAAAATAGTGATCAATGGCTACTGAAGTGGTATACCCCCCAATTTCACAGCCATTTGGGGTTTACTAATCTGGGGTCGACATTATAACTTATACTGGTTGGTGGTATACCTACCCCTCTGAAAAATCTTAGTCAGTTTGGATGACGACATTCCCAATATATGGAAAGTCTTAAAATTCATGTTCCAAACCACCTAAACCAGTCATATCTTCGGTCCATCATCGGTCACAACCAATGGACCATGGTCACATCGTCACATCGTCCGCGTAACATCGGGCCTGCACGAGCTCGGCGACCTCTGTCAAGGTCAGGGTCTGCAGTTCCTCCACGATGTCATCCACCTGCGAGCGACTCGCGACTCGGGACGGCCGATGGCCTGGATGGACCATAGAAATACCCTCTGGTAAACTAACATAACTATTGAAAATGGCCATTTATAGTGGATTTTCCCATTCAAAATGGTGATTTTCCATAGTTGTGTTAGTTTACCGGAGGGTCGTGGATTTTCCCATTAAACATGGTGATTACTATACTATACCATCTGGTTATGAGTAACCGTTTGCCATGGAAAATCGCGCCATGGCTATTATAGTAATAGGTAAAGCATCTTTTTCTATGGGCCATCTATACCATGGCTATAGCAACAACTGAGATCATGTCAGGAGATGTCGGGTTTTTTCAACCACAATATACCATTAATATGTTTCAGAGCAGCTTGATATAATGCCTTAGAATAACATATGATATCATAATACTGGTTATAGAAGTTATATATAGTTATTAATACATCTTTACATCCTTTTACATCTGGATGTGTAGTCTTTCCTGCAGACAGTGTGGTGGTTATTCGACATAGCTGGATGCAATGAAATAAACCCAAGAATCGTTACTGAAATTGGGACTCAGACTCATTGTTGGGTAAAGGTCTATTTCGGATGACAACTGTGGGTGGTTTAGCGTAGATAGTTTATCCCATTATATCTAGGGTTTCACTCGGTGAAACCCGATCATATTGGTGAATAATTCATGGATAGTGGTTGGTATTGGTTAAGTGGTGGATATTGAATGGATATTGGCTGGATATTGGTTGATATTGGTTAATAATGGTTAATAATGAATGGTTAATGGTTTATAATGTCAACCCCGGATTCATAAACCCTGGCAGATTTATTGTGGTGGTTCCCCAAAATAGTGATCAATGGCTACTGAAGTGGTATACCCCCCAATTTCACAGCCATTTGGGGTTTACTAATCTGGGGTCGACATTATAACTTATACTGGTTGGTGGTATACCTACCCCTCTGACAAATCTTAGTCAGTTTGGATGCCGACATTCCCAATATATGGAAAGTCATAAAATTCATGTTCCAAACCACCTAAACCAGTCATATCTTCGGTCCATCATCGGTCACAACCAATGGACCATGGTCACATCGTCACATCGTCCGCGTAACATCGGGCCTTCACGAGCTCGGCGACCTCTGTCAAGGTCAGGGTCTTCAGTTCCTCCACGATGTCATCCACCTGCGAGCGACTCGCGACTCGGGACGGCCGATGGCCTGGATGGACCATAGAAATACCCTCTGGTAAACTAACATAGCTATTGAAAATGGCCATTTATAGTGGATTTTCCCATTCAAAATGGTGATTTTCCATAGTTGTGTTAGTTTACCGGAGGGTCGTGGATTTTCCCATTAAACATGGTGATTACTATACTATACCATCTGGTTATGAGTAACAGTTTGCCATGCAAAATCGCGCCATGGCTATTATAGTAATAGGTAAAGCATCTTTTTCTATGGGCCATCTATACCATGGCTATAGCAACAACTGAGATCATGTCAGGAGATGTCGGGTTTTTTCAACCACAATATACCATTAATATGTTTCAGAGCAGCTTGATATAATGCCTTAGACTAACATATGATATCATAATACTGGTTATAGAAGTTATATATAGTTATTAATACATCTTTACATCCTTTTACATCTGGATGTGTAGTCTTTCCTGCAGACAGTGTGGTGGTTCTTCGACATAGCTGGATGCAATGATAAACCCAGGAATCGTTACTGAAATTGGGACTCAGACTCATTGTTGGGTAAAGGTCTATTTCGGATGACAACTGTGGGTGGTTTAGCGTAGATAGTTTATCCCATTATATCTAGGGTTTCACTCGGTGAAACCCGATCATATTGGTGAATAATTCATGGATCGTGGTTGGTATTGGTTAAGTGGTGGATATTGAATGGATATTGGCTGGATATTGGTTGATATTGGTTAATAATGGTTACTAATTAATGGTTCATGGTTTATAATGTCAACCCCGGATTAATTAACCCTGGCTGCTTTATTGTGGTGGTTCCCCAAAATAGTGATCAATGGCTACTGAAGTGGTATACCCCCCAATTTCACAGCCATTTGGGGTTTACTAATCTGGGGTCGACATTATAACTTATACTGGTTGGTGGTATACCTACCCCTCTGAAAAATCTTAGTCAGTTTGGATGACGACATTCCCAATATATGGAAAGTCCTAAAATTCATGTTCCAAACCACCTACACCAGTCATATCTTCGGTCCATCATCGGTCACAACCAATGGACCGTGGTCACATCGTCACATCGTCCGCGTAACATCGGGCCTTCACGAGCTCGGCGACCTCTGTCAAGGTGATTACTATACTATACCATCTGGTTATGAGTAACAGTTTGCCATGGAAAATCGCGCCATGGCTATTATAGTAATAGGTAAAGCATCTTTTTCTATGGGCCATCTATACCATGGCTATAGCAACAACTGAGATCATGTCAGGAGATGTCGGGTTTTTTCAACCACAATATACCATTAATATGTTTCAGAGCAGCTTGATATAATGCCTTCGAATAACATATGATATCATAATACTGGTTATAGAAGTTATATATAGTTATTAATACATCTTTACATCCTTTTACATCTGGATGTGTAGTCATTCCTGCAGATAGTGTGGTGGTTCTTCGACATAGCTGGATGCAATGAGATAAACCCAGGAATCGTTACTGAAATTGGGACTCAGACTCATTGTTGGGTAAAGGTCTATTTCGGATGACAACTGTGGGTGGTTTAGCGTAGATAGTTTATCCCATTATATCTAGGGTTTCACTCGGTGAAACCCGATCATATTGGTGCATAATTCATGGATCGTGGTTGGTATTGGTTAAGTGGTGGATATTGAATGGATATTGGCTGGATATTGGTTGATATTGGTTAATAATGGTTCATAATGAATGGTTCATGGTTTATAATGTCAACCCCGGATTCATAAACCCTGGCAGATTTATTGTGGTGGTTCCCCAAAATAGTGATCAATGGCTACTGAAGTGGTATACCCCCCAATTTCACAGCCATTTGGGGTTTACTAATCTGGGGTCGACATTATAACTTATACTGGTTGGTAGTATACCTACCCCTCTGACAAATCTTAGTCAGTTTGGCTGACGACATTCCCAATATATGGAAAGTCCTAAAATTCATGTTCCAAACCACCTACACCAGTCATATCTTCGGTCCATCATCGGTCACAACCAATGGACCGTGGTCACATCGTCACATCGTCCGCGTAACATCGGGCCTTCACGAGCTCGGCGACCTCTGTCAAGGTCAGGGTCTTCAGTTCCTCCACGATGTCATCCACCTGCGAGCGACTCGCGACTCGGGACGGCCGATGGCCTGGATGGACCATAGAAATACCCTCTGGTAAACTAACATAGCTATTGAAAATTGCCATTTATAGTGGATTTTCCCATTAAAAATGGTGATTTTCCATAGTTGTGTTAGTTTACCGGAGGGTAGTGGATTTTCCCATTCAACATGGTGATTACTATACTATACCATCTGGTTATGAGTAACAGTTTGCCATGGAAAATCGCGCCATGGCTATTATAGTAATAGGTAGAGCATCTTTTTCTATGGGCCATCTATATCATGGCTATAGCAACAACTGAGATCATGTCAGGAGATGTCGGGTTTTTTCAACCACAATATACCATTAATATGTTTCAGAGCAGCTTGATATAATGCCTTAGAATAACATATGATATCATAATACTGGTTATAGAAGTTATATATAGTTATTAATACATCTTTACATCCTTTTACATCTGGATGTGTAGTCATTCCTGCAGACAGTGTGGTGATTATTCGACATAGCTGGATGCAATGAGATAAACCCAGGAATCGTTACTGAAATTGGGACTCAGACTCATTGTTGGGTAAAGGTCTATTTCGGATGACAACTGTGGGTGGTTTAGCGTAGATAGTTTATCCCGTTATATCTAGGGTTTCACTCGGTGAAACCCGATCATATTGGTGAATAATTCATGGATAGTGGTTGGTATTGGTTAAGTGGTGGATATTGAATGGATATTGGCTGGATATTGGTTGATATTGGTTAATAATGGTTCGTAATTAATGGTTAATGGTTTATAATGTCAACCCCGGATTAATTAACCCTGGCTGATTTATTGTGGTGGTTCCCCAAAATAGTGATCAATGGCTACTGAAGTGGTATACCCCCCAATTTCACAGCCATTTGGGGTTTACTAATCTGGGGTCGACATTATAACTTATACTGGTTGGTGGTATACCTACCCCTCTGAAAAATCTTAGTCAGTTTGGATGACGACATTCCCAATATATGGAAAGTCATAAAATTCATGTTCCAAACCACCTAAACCAGTCATATCTTCGGTCCATCATCGGTCACAACCAATGGACCGTGGTCACATCGTCACATCGTCCGCGTAACATCGGGCCTTCACGAGCTCGGCGACCTCTGTCAAGGTCGGGGTCTTCAGTTCCTCCACGATGTCATCCACCTGCGAGCGACTCGCGACTCGGGACGGCCGATGGCCTGGATGGACCATAGAAATACCCTCTGGTAAACTAACATAGCTATTGAAAATGGCCATTTATAGTGGATTTTCCCATTAAAAATGGTGATTTTCCATAGTTGTGTTAGTTTACCGGAGGGTAGTGGATTTTCCCATTAAACATGGTGATGACTATACTATACCATCTGGTTATGAGTAACAGTTTGCCATGGAACATCGCGCCATGGCTATTATAGTAATAGGTCGAGCATCTTTTTCTATGGGCCATCTATACCATGGCTATAGCAACAACTGAGATCATGTCAGGAGATGTCGGGTTTTTTCAACCACAATATACCATTAATATGTTTCAGAGCAGCTTGATATAATGCCTTAGAATAACATATGATATCATAATACTGGTTCTAGAAGTTATATATAGTTATTAATACATCTTTACATCCTTTTACATCTGGCTGTGTAGTAATTCCTGCAGACAGTGTGGTGGTTATTCGACATAGCTGGATGCAATGAGATAAACCCAGGAATCGTTACTGAAATTGGGACTCAGACTCATTGTTGGGTAAAGGTCTATTTAGGATGAATTGTCCGCTGACCTGCAACTCGTGAAGTACTCGGATGGTGTGTTGCTTGATATGCCACGTTGGGTGCGGCTTCAACTATATGATGTGTACAAAATTGCTTCAAACATGAAGTTTGTTACTCCTCATTAGTCTACATATACTTCTTCACTGAAAACGATATGTCATATAATCTACATTATATATCTATGTGTATTTTTTTGGTCTTACAATATATCTATATGTGCTAATGTTACTCGCCTTGAGCCTCACTTCCAGACGCAGCACCTCGCGTGGCCAAGCACGTTGATGCTCTTGCGCCGCTGGTTGTCGGGCATTCCGATCTGCAGAATCCCTGGCGATTTTGGTGGCAAACACACAAGGATTTCAGGTTGGGCACCTAACATACATCTATGCCTTCGATGCCCTTTCGACAATCTGCCAAAAAACTTCACTGTTTCTAGCCTCCAGCAACGACAAACAGAAAGCATTTTCGAGCCCAGCTGCGCCAGCAGCGCTCACCGGCGGCTGCGCCTTTATAGCGCAACTGCCAGTTCCTGAATCTCTCGCCACTTGCAGCGGCCAAACAGCCCGTCAAACCGACCACAGCGCCTTTGTAGCGCAACGGCCAGTTCACATCAATCCCTCTGGCAAACAGGCACCAAACTGCACCCTTGTGAATGTTTCATACCACCTTCCGTTCTAGTTATCGCAACATACAACCACACATTACTTCTTGTATTGCTTTCGCCACAGCCTCGTGGGACACTGACAGGCCACCAAAAAAACGGCAGTCGCTTTCTCGCTGCCCATTGCGATGCTCAAGCCAACAATCAAGCTCATGTTGACCATTGTGCCTAGTCGCCCTCGTCCCCGGACAAATGCTCCTCCTGTGCACCAGACAACCTCTGTGCTGCCACGCGAGTGCCTCACACTTGCTCCCCCACTGGCCCCATTCACATCTCCTTCTACTTTTGTTCACGCAGATTGCAACGACTATTGCCTAGCCAGGCCTCCAAAGCATGACAATTCTATTGCAGACAAGCCGCTCAGCGTCAGACACTCAATCGCCCGATCCGAACTTCTCCTGGCTTTCGCTTTCCTCCCGCCCTCCGGCCGCTTTCGCAGCAACTCTGCAATCAACGCCGCATTCGCCTTCACCAAGTCGGCGTCGTGCGCTGTCCTCTTACGCACCTGTCCAACAGCTCCCCTACACTCCATTACACTACACTACATTACACTCCACAACACTCCAACTACAACTGCACAACTACCCTCCTCTACACTACATTACACTACACTACGCTACACTACCTTCCCCTACTCTACACTCCACTACACTTCACGACACTACATTACACTACACTACACTACCTTCCACCACACTTCATTACATTACACAACCCTACACTCCAGTACACCACTCCACTACACTCCACGACACTACAGTCCACAACACTACGCTACATTACACTACACTACAGTCCACAACACTACAACTGCAACTACACGACTACACTCCACTACACTCCACTACACTCCACTACACTAAATTACACTACACTACACTACACTACATTACACTACACTCTACTACACTACATTACACTACACTCTACTACACTACATTACACTACACTACACTACCTTGCACTACACTTCACTAACGTACTCTACACTACACTCCACTACACTACCACTACAACTACACAACGACACTCCACTACACTACCCTACACTACATTACACTACACTACACTCCACTACACTACCTTCCACTACACTTCACGACATTACACTACACTACACTCCACTACACTCCACTACACTCCACGACACTACATTACACTACACTACACTACCTTCCACTACACTCCCCTACACTAGATTACACTACACGACACAACCTTACACTACACTACATTCCCGTACACTCCACTACACTACACTACATTACCCTACACTACATTACACTGCATGACACTGCACCACAGATAGACAGGTAGACAGATAGACAGATAGACAGATGAAAGAGCGAGCGAGATAGATCCATAGATAGATAGCTACATAGAAGATAGCTAGGTAGGTCAATACATAGTCAGCGAAAGAGAGTGAAAGAGAGGCGACCTCACGGACCTTTCGGTCCATCAATGGATGCGCTCTGCCATCCCTGCTTCACAACAACCAACCTCTCCTATAGGTTTCCTATTTTTGAACCTTCTGCCACCGCCTTGTGCGGTCTTACTGGTATATATTTCATATATAATGTCTCAATATATCTTTATATATCTATATATCTCTTTCTCTATCTATCATGTATCATATATCTACTGGTCCGGCTACATGCAAAGCAATTCACACGGTTTCACATGCAGTTCAGCCTTTCCCCGCCTCCGTATCCTTGCTCTTTTCCTCGTCGGACAACTCTCGAACAGTGCCCACGGCCTTCAGGGCCTTCACGAACCCAGCCCAGCCCGCGCCATCTGCCATGCAGTCTGATCTGATCAAGCCACCCTGCTGCAGCGGCGTGCACCATGTGATCCTCACGTATCCCACTTTGGGCCTCGGCTGCGCGTCCCACACCAGGCCGGCACGCGACGGCACGTCAGACAAAATCAACACAACAACCACACACAGACACGCACACACAGACACACACACACACACTTTGGTCCAGCACTCGCACACACAGACACACGCCAAGCACCCACACGCGCACACACAGACACACGCCAAGCACCCACACGCGCACACACGCACACACACGCACAGCGCCCACACGCGCACACACACCCAGCACCCGCACGCGCACGCGACGCACGCACGGACACACCCACACACACACCAACGAACCCAGCCATACCCCCCATCCTACAGCCAAGCCACAAGTACTGCTCCAAGAAATTCCGCGCATCCCGACGCTGCGCAAAGTCTTGCCTCTGAAGGAGGTCCAAAGCGAAATGGCGCGGCTCAGGAGCAGGAGCAGCGGGAGGAACCGGCGTTTGCGCCGGGGTCCCCGCATCCGGCATCGGAGTGTCCATGATGCTTGGCTTCTCAGCTTGAACAACACACCTGCCTCGTCCAGCAGACCCCAACTTGGATTCTACTCCATCTAAACTACAACCTGAATCACCAACCTCAAACGGGCCGACATTATTATTTCTTTGTTGGATAATTACCCTTTCATTCTCAGTCTCATTGTCATGTGCACAGGATAGTGACGTCGTTAGCTTGTTTATATACTCTAGCTAGTAAATGATCGTAAATGGATACATGGCACATCCCCAAAATATTGTCTGGCAAAATCTCCGTACTTATATCATGTCCGAGAATAAGCAAAACCATTTGTAACCACGTGGTTGCTTTTAAGCTGTCAACAATCTGCTCCCAAAAACCAAAAGCATGCTATTGCAATATCCATTTATAAGCATTAGTCCTAACATATCTATGCATCCCATACGCACCCATATAACCCCCCAGGCATCCCATCCCATTCACCGCCTCCAGCTGTTCCAGGCCAATGTCGCTATACAGCGGACCCCAGCGGAAGGAGTTGCGATGTGCCTGGCGGCCAGACTTTCCATGGCGAATCTTAGGTATACCCTGAACAAACATGTCAACAAAAACATGCATGTCATTGCTGAAAAGACAACCTACGAATTTAATCATAATCTTAATCATATATATATATAACATTATATATCTATAAAGATTAATGTTATTTGACCGATCCATGTCGTTGGACCGTCGCACGCACCAACCACGTTTCGTGGCTACATCATCTTCAATGGTACGGTTCAATCCCACGTTTTAATTCCCCATCATAAGTAGTTGCTTGGTTTCGTTGGCTACACCCCTAGTTTTAGATGCTTAAAACCCTAGATGATGGTCAAAAATGATGGTTATCTTAAAAGCCAAATTGAGATGGTTCCATGATTCACCACCAGTTTAAAACATCCCGCAGTCCGCGGCAAGTCGCACCTCGCCCAAGTCCGCCAAGTGGCGTGCGATGTCACGATGCATCGCGGTGGGTCTGGCCGCATAGGACATTATCCCATAATAGTCATGAAAATCCCATAATATACCTGATATATCCCATCGTATGGTGGATTGTGGCTGATCCCATTACGGTGACCCATCCCCATGGATACAGTGTTGCTATGTGCTTCACACAGGCCTTTCTCCTCGATCGGAGATGTGCCTGACATGGGTGCTACCGGTGCGTACCATTTCTCCGCACCAAAAAAATATGCGTGTTGGCAAATATGAAAGCAAACTGTTTCCAACCGTAGTTTGAAGAGCAGTTTACCCTTCTTTTACCACAATTATCAACATCCAAACAATCGACGCGTCTGTTTTTGGGAGTTGCTCTAAGTTCTCCAATGCCCAAAAAACTAAGAAGCTTGCAGTGCCAGACAGGCCACCTCTGTGACAGGCGAACAGAAAAGGTTTTGGAGTCGTGCAAAAGTCTCGGCCAAACCTGCCGGTGCCAGCCCTTGGAGTGAAAGAGACAGGCTTTATGCCCAGCATATCAGCATATGGTTTCAGTAAGATATACCTTGGAAAATCCTACGGCATTTGGAAGGTAGACTTGTTGCTATCTAGTGTTTTGTATCTGTTTCTACATATTACGATTATACATAGACATGTGTATAATTATATAACCCTTCGTCACCGGAACGTGAATCATATCAGCCGGCTTGACCGTGTTTTGGGATTCATCTAGAGGGTGATTTCTGGAAATTTCCCGCACCAAATCGAGGTTTTCATGGGAAAATCAAAGGATGTTGGAAACTCACCTAAACATATAAAGTCTAAGCATTGGCATTTCAATGGGACAATCATCTCATCAAATGAAAAAAATCCAGCAAGCCATGTTTGACGGAGGGCAACCAACAAGGAACCCCGAAACAAACATGGCTGACTGGGCGATTGCACGCCCCCAAAGGTTGATACACGTTGAGAAGCTGCAGCTGCTTTCATCATCCCAATGTCTGCACAAACTGACCCAGTGGGAACAACCGCAGAATCCGCTGGGAACACTGCAAACAATACATAACTACAAACATGCATGGATTTAGTCTCATAATGATTCATAATGTGTCATTTTGTCTACCTTCAAACTTTATTTCAACATCATGATGTGCCATGGTGAAGCTACATGGGATGAAAGGGACACCCTCATCCCACCATCATGAATGGTATTCCTGAAATCATAATGGGTATATTAATCCCTATGCATGGGGGTTATGGCACATGGTAAACCATGGTAAACCCAATCATATCAACCTCCCTACCCCCGGAAGCTATTCTTCCACGGTTGGTGCAGTGCCTGTGGCTTGTGAATGCGCGAGACCACTGCAGACTCATACCTGCAGAAAAATCCGGGGTGTGGGTGCTGACATGGATGTCAGTAGATCCTCAACCAAAACAAATGTTGTCATGGGCTTGCACTGGCACTTGGCGCCAATTGAGATCCTTACTGCAGTGTCGTTTTTGTGGTCCCTCGGCAACCGCCTTTTTTGCGCACAACTCGAACGACGCTATAGCTATTGTTGCGGTGAGAGAACCTTCCACTAATCAGGACGAAACAGTATAGTTGCAAACCAACTTAGAACTGGGGGATTGCACCTTGTACTATGTTGTTATTGCCAATAATATGTGTATCCCCCCATTAACCATCACCAACTCACATTGGCCCAGGCAGCAAGGCGCACATCGCCAGGTCGCCGTTCATCGCAGCGAGGCACAAAACGTTTTCTTCCTGGGGAAATAATGCAGTCATGCGATGCTGGTGCTGCAGACATGATGATCCTATGCATGATATATATATATATATCTAGATGTATATATCTATATATCTAGATGTATATATCTATATATATATATATCATTACTGATATAATATATTGTTGGGGTGCAATGTGCGCTACTTCGATTCCATAGGACTCCAAAACAACACTCGTCATGGGATAATCATGATGATCATGCTGATTAGGGCTAACTTGGGATATGGCATACATCAGGATATACAACCAAGCATCGACATTTGGATACAACCTGGATCTACCCCACAAATCCTTCCAAACCAAACTCTCAATGTGGAAAATTGAGAATAAGCAAAACCATTTGTAACCACGTGGTTGCTTTTAAGATGTCAACAATCTGCTCCCAAAAACCAAAAGCATGCTGTTGCAATATCCATTTCTAAGCATTAGTCCTAACCCATGATTTTTTTCAACATATCTATGCATCCCATACGCACCCATCTAAACCACCAAGCATCCCATCCCATTCACCGCCTCCAGCTGTTCCAGGCCGATGTCGCTATACAGCGGACCCCAGCGGAAGGAGTTGCGATGTGCCTGGCGGCCAGACTTTCCATGGCGAATCTTAGGTATACCCTGAACAAACATGTCAACAAAAACATGCATGTCATTGCTGCAAAGACAACATACGAATTTAATCATAATCTTAATCTTATATATATATGACATTATATATCTATAAAGATTAATGTTTTTTGCCCGATCCATGTTGTTGGACCGTCGCAAGCACCAACCACGTTTCGTGGCTACATCATCTTCAATAGTACGGTTAAATCCCACGTTTTAATTCCCCATCATGAGTAGTTGCTTGGTTTCCTTGCCTAAACCCCTAGTTTTAGATGCTTAAAACCCTAGATGATGGTCAAAAATGATGGTTATCTTAAAAGCCACATTGAGATGGTTCCATGATTCACCACCAGTTTAAAACATCCCGCAGTCCGCGGCAAGTCGCACCTCGCCCAAGTCCGCCAAGTGGCGTGCGATGTCACGATGCATCGCGGTGGGTCTGGGCGGAGGCTCATGGGAATCTAGTGGACATATCATGGACATATATGTTTATCTATATATATATATCTATATCTATATGTATATATCTATATATTATATATATATATATATATATATATTATATAAATATATGTATGTATATATATATATATTACAATTATATAAATATTTCCTAATATGCTGGATGATCATAGGACATTATCCCATAATAGTCATGAAAATCCCATAATATACCTGATATATCCCATAGTATGGTGGATTGTGGATGATCCCATTACGGTGACCCATCCCCATGGATACAGTGTTGCTATGTGCCTGGTGCAGCTCCACACAGGCCTTTCTCCTCGATCGGCGCTGTGCCTGACATGGGTGCTACCGGTGCGTACCATTTCTCCGCACCAAAAAAATATGCGTGTTGGCAAATATGAAAGCAAACTGCTTCCAACAGTAGTTTGAAGAGCAGTTTACCATTATTTTACCACAATTATCAAAATCCTAACAATCGACGCTTCTGTTTTTGGGAGTTGCTCTAAGTTCTCCAATGCCCAAAAAACTAAGAAGCTTGCAGTGCCAGACAGGCCACCTCTGTGACAGGCGAACAGAAAAGGATTTGGAGTCGTGCAAAAGTCTCGGCCAAACCTGCCGGTGCCAGCCCTTGGAGTGAAAGATACAGGCTTTATGCCCAGCATATCAGCATATGGTTTCAGTAAGATATACCTTGGAAAATCCTACGGCATTTGGAAGGTAGACTTGTTGCTATGTAATGTTATGTATCTAAGTAATCTATAGAATCTACTGTATGTGAATCATGTTTCTACATATTACGATTATACATAGACATGTGTACAATTATATAACCCTTCGTCACTGGAACGTGAATCATAGCAGCCGGCTTGACCGTGTTTTGGGATTCATGTCTAGGATGATTTCTGGAAATTTCCCGCACCAAATAGAGCTTTTCATGGGAAAATCAAAGGATGTTGGAAACTCACCTATAAATATAAAGTCTAAGCATTGGCATTTCAATGGGAAAATCATCTCATCAAATGAAAAAAAATCCAGCAAGCCATGTTTGACGGAGGGCAACCAACAAGGAACCCCGAAACAAACATGGCTGACTGGGCGATTGCACGCCCCCAAAGGTTGATACACGTTGAGAAGCTGCAGCTGCTTTCATCATCCCAATGTCTGCACAAACTGACCCAGTGGGAACAACCGCAGAATCCGCTGGAAACACTGCAAACAATACATAACTACAAACATGCATGGATTTAGTCTCATAATGATTCATAATGTGTCATATGTGTGTCTACCTTCAAACTTTCTTTCAACATCATGATGTGCCATGATGAAGCTACATGGGATGAAAGGGACACCCTCATCCCACCATCGTGAATGGTATTCCTGAAATCATAATGGGTATATTAATCCCTATGCATGGGGGTTATGGCACATGGTAAACCATGGTAAACCCAATCATATCAACCTCCCTACCCCCGGAAGCTATTCTTCCACGGTTGGTGCAGTGCCTGTGGCTTGTGAATGCGCGAGACCACTGCAGACTCATACCTGCAGAAAAATCCGGGGTGTGGGTGATGACATGGATGTCAGTAGATCCTCAACCAAAAAAAATGTTGTCCTGGGCTTGCACTGGCACTTGGCGCCAATTGAGATCCTTACTGAAGTGTCGTTTTTGTGGTCCCTCGGCAACCGCCTTTTTTGCGCACAACTCGAACGACGCTATAGCTATTGTTGCGGTGAGAGACCCTTCCACTAATCAGGACGAAACAGTATAGTTGCAAACCAACTTAGAACTGGGGGATTGCACCTTGTACTATGTTGTTATTGCCAATAATATGTGTATCCCCCCCATTAACCATCACCAACTCACATTGGCCCAGGCAGCAAGGCGCACATCGCCAGGTCGCCGTCATCGCAGCGAGGCACAAACCGTTTTCTTCCTGGGGAACTGATGCAGTCATGCGATGCTGGTGATGCAGACATGATGATCCTATGCATGATATATATATATATATGTGTGTATATCTATATATATATATATCTAGATGTATATATCTAGATGTATATATCTATATATATATCAGTACTGATATGATATATTGTTGGGGTGCAATGTGCGCTATTTCCATTCCATAGTACTCCAAAACAACACTCGTCATGGGATAATCATGATGATCATGCTGATTCGGGCTCACTTAGGATATGGCATACATCAGGATATACAACCAAGCATCGACATTTGGATACAACCTGGACCTACCCCACAAATCCTTCTAAACCAAAATCTCAATGTGGAAAATTGATATGGAAATAAGGCTCTTATTTCCGCATCGGATACTGCAATGGAAAAATGACTTGGGCACACGGGTTGCAAAGCGCAAGCCGCTGCAGATCTTTGCCGAACGTCTAGCGATAAAATAACCTATCCATTGCTGGTACTTCGTTGCGGATGTAGCGGGTCCTAAAACTTCCGTCTGCCTCACATATATATATATATCTATCTATCTCTCTATCTATCTCTCTTGATCTAAACTCATAGATGTATCCACACATTTTCTCTATACATATATATACTCTAATAAACATATAAAACAGGGACAGCAAGAGAGATATATAATTATATATGATATATATATATCTCTCTCTCTCTCTCTTCTCTCCTCTCTCTCTTCGACGATGGTCTCGCCCCCACCAGCCCATCTCAAGCCTCATATCGCCCACCACGCAAGCACCGCTCTACCTGGACGGTCAGCGAGACATCTGCATTCCTTCTTCAAACCAAGCCTGCACACATGATGCTTTCGTGCCAGCTTACCCACGCTAGCCTGCATAAACACCACAGCTCCGCGCCACAGCACACGTGCAGCCACGTTTTTTCTCCCGAAGCAAAAAGCATCGAGCCAAACTTCCATGAACGAGCCCGACCTTGCCACTCTCAAGAATGCCACACGGGCGTCGTCAACGCCAGCCACGTATGAACGAAAAAAACGGGCTCTCATGGCCGCAGCTCCCCAGCTGCACTCTCCTGACGTAGCGGCGGCCACAGCCATACTCACGAGCCTCCCCTCACTTCAACTCCACCATGCGCTTGCTGTCCAAGTTCTCTGTCACAATCGGCCCAGCCGACAGCAGGTAGGAGTCACTCCAAAGGAAAGCCGTGGCTGCTGCTTTAGGATCCTTGCTGACCTTGATGTCCACATAGAATGCAAAGACGGGCTGCCCCACCACCAAGAGCTCGTGGCTGGCCAAGTCCCCGTGCACTTTGATAGCCACCACCTCGCCCTTGTTGCTCAGCAGGCTGGCGCCTCGCATCGGAGTCCCGGAAGATGCCTCCCCAAGCTCCGACACCTCCATCACCCGGCACATCAGGTGCACCATGAAAGGCGCTTTCGCCACCTCCAACTGAGCGAAGTCGCTCAGCACATTGCTCTTCACCTGAATCTTCACCTCCATGAACGCCTGCACCTCCACCAGGCTCCGCGGAGTCGACTGCAACTTCACCACCTCCATTCCCGCAACACTGGCGAGGCGACGAACCTGGAATCCCTTCAGGCTCACACCTGGAAATCCATCCGCGTCCTCTTCCAACTTGTCCTGCAACACGGTGGCCATCCTCGTCGCCACAGAATCCCAAAGGACACACTGCACGATGCCACTCTTGTCTCCCACGATCACCGTGCAGCTTGGCTTCGGTTCCTTGCGGAGAGTCCCCACCTGGAGCACCGCAACCTCCACGTTGGCCACGGCGTGTTCACCCAGGTTGCCCAGCTCCGCAATGCTCGCCACTGCCACCGCCTCCACGGCAGCAACTCCCTGGCGACGTCTCTTCAGCGGGCTGCTTTCTGTCGCAGCAGCTGCCATGCTACAAAGACAGGGAGACCGTCTTACACTCGAGCCCAGATACCCACTTCATTGCCAGCTTCAAATCAAAGCACACACACCATCCTAACAATTGCATCTGCACAAACCATCCACTGCACATTGCCACCAATCATTCGACGACAAATGATACATTTTCCGGCAAACCATGTTACAATGTTCGAATACCAGAAGGTAGACCTAGTCGAATGGACAATCATTTTCTATGTCACTTGATTTGAATGACATGCTGCTTGGAGCTTTGACATGCCGAAAAAGTACTGTTCGTTATCTCCAATTACAAGCGCTTGAAGCGAAAAACATTAATACTTCAAGGCTTGTCTCGAAATTGAGGCTCGCCCAAATGGCGATGGGCCAACCGAGGCTGCAAAACATGAGCTGTCGTATGAGTGTAAATCGCCGATATGCTGATTGACCTCGTCACATTTACCACTTTCCCATGGTCAACGCATATCACAATACCAGCCATTCCTCACCTTGGTGTGCTTCTCCGTGACCATCTTGTTGGTGGTGGTCTTCCACGACTGGACCTCGCGAAAATCTGGCGTCCATGCTTGGATTTTTGGGACCAACTGTCGACTCTCATGGGAATTTTATGCTTTCATGGTGTTAATAGGTTATTATATGGTTTTCATCGGTGTTAATAGGTTATTCTAGTAGGTGCCATGGCCCGGTGATGTCACCTGCTGCTGACTGGAAAAGCAGGTTGGAACTATGGTAAAATGCTCCATGGTGCTGGTATATTTACCACCACAACTGGGTGATTTGTTTGGGTAAAAATTGGTAAACCTTCCACTTGCCGTCTGGTCAACTATGACATCACTATGGACAACCATTTTTAAGAGGGAAATCAACTATAAATAGCCATTTTCAATCGCTATGTTAGCCATTACCAGAGGGTACATCAGTTGGGCTAACTTACTGGTGCTAAACGTAGGGAATGGATGGGAATGGATGGGTTGCTGGGGGTTGCTGGGCTGATTATTACTAGTGATTGTGGATCATTCCCTGACTCGTTCCCTGCGTTTCGCACCGGTAAGATCATAGCAAATGATCATGATTTTTTTTAGACGAACTTGTAACATCTTATGATCCTACTTGGGGTGTGACGTTACAAATGTAACCATGGGTTATAAACCACAAGTTGGAATATAAGGCATATTAATGACTATGGCTATGATTTGTCTAAGTTCTCCGAAACCGCACTTACAACTAAGTGGGATTTAGGGAAGAACTGTCACCGCCGAGATAGGGACTAGGATGGACCGACATTTTGGACCAAGTGAACCAAGTTGACGGCCATTTGCCATCTTTCTGCGTATGTTCATGATTCATCCCCAAAACTCAGGTTCCGTTCCTCTTGAGGTTCCGCCTTTTTTTTTCTATCCAAAGATTCCCCCATGTTCCAATTGGATCCAGCTCACCTGGAAACCATTTTGAGCCTCCAAACTTCGAACGTCTCAAAGAGGGAGCTCTACACGACAGGTATCGCAGCATCCGCTGTTGCGAGCGATTGGAGCCGAGGAGGCGTTAATTATTGATCATTATTCACCATCAACAAGCAATAACCATCATTAACCATAACCCATTAAACAAATGTAACCCATGGATGGTCTCTCATTGATATATATAGTTGATGCTTGGTGGCGACTGGAATAGATGGCTATCTTCGCTCCACCATCGGGGGATCACCGTCATGGTTGGATAAAGCCCCAGGCATAAAACCACAGTCTACACTCTACACTTGACACTCTTCACACTCACCCTCTACACTCCACACTTAATCCTCCACACTTTCCACTCTACACTCTACGCTTTACCCACTGCACACTCCACACTCCGCACTTTACACTCCACGCTCCTCACTCTGCACCCCACACGCTACCAGGGGTCGGCGGCAGGGGGCGGCAGCCCTTTATACATACACTGAGTTATGTAGAAGTGTAGGTACATAGACTTACATATTTGAACATGTATAGACACTTGGGCACATATCGACACACAGAAAAATGGATACATAGATATGGATACATAGATATGTAAAGATATAAGATATATACATATAGAGATATGTAGATATGTAGAGAAATAAACAAATTCAAATGAATATATATATATATAGGGAGAGAGACAAAAGAGATATGGATACATAGAAACATAGACATATAAAGAAATATATATTTTAGATATGTAGATAAAATCATACTCACATATCTAGATGTATTTGCGTGTAGATATACAGTGAGATACATGTACAGCAATAAAGAAAATTTGAGATATATAGGAAAAGGATGGAACTGGATCTACATATATACAGAAATGTAGCTCTGTTGATGTGTAAATATGTGGTTATGGAGATATAAAGGCATATTGAAATACAGGTTTATGGATATGTAAATGTGTATATATATATATATAGACCGATCAAAAGATTAGATAGATAGACAAATGGATAGAAAAATAGATTAGATGGATATATCTCTATATCTATATCTATATCTATATATTTAAATATATCTATATCTATATATCTATATCTATATATCTATATATGTATCTATATATCCATATATCTATATCCATAGAATCTAATATCTATATAAGATATTCATATATTTATATAGGTATATAGATATATATCTATATAGATTTAAGAAATATAGAGACACACAGATTATATGCAGGTATTTGGATTAATGAATACATGCATATGAATGTAGATTCATGGATATAGATATTATACATGTATATGCAAAGTTAAACATAATGATATGTAGGTACATAGGTAATCATAGGTATATAGTTATAAATAAGTTAGATATAGATACACGTATAATATCAATGGTCATTTCAGGAACCTAAATTGGAGGTATGTACTATATATAAGGCCTATGTAAGGGAATATTCCCCCAAAATATGGCCTTATATGGTACAGTACCTCCATTTTAGGATCCTGAAATTCCCATTGATAATATACAGTATGTTAATAAAGTTAATTATATATACATATATATATATACAGGGGAGAAGTAGATGGCACAAATCAAATCAAAAACATAGCGGCGATAGATGGCACAGCCTGACGCAAAAAATGCTTTTTTAGTAGATGGCACGACCCCTACCAGTACATGTCAGCGCGGTATTCAGCATAAACGCGATCGCTTCCTTTTTCTGGTCGTTTTCTATGATTTTCTAGACTTTTGTTCCACAAACAGTGCACCGGGGCTACTGCAAGTAAAGCTGTGACACCATCAAATTCAATGCAGCCATATTCAAAACCCTTTGAGGCCCACTGGTTAATCTAGCTAGCAGCTGCTAAGATTTATCTGACCCCGGTGTCACACCCAAAGAGACCGTGCATAGTAGATGGCACAATTCACCCTGAGACACGCACTGATGCGCAGCGAGCTGCAAATCACAGTTAACCTGGAAAAATGATTGAAATTAGACAATTGACAAACACGCGCACAGCCCGTGCACTGTAGATGGCGCCATTAACCTTGGGAGAAATAAAGCACACACAGCGCGCTGTAAATGGCACAGTTCACATGTTTCCCGAAACAAATCAGATTGATCCCTTTTTTTTCCATCTTAATACTAAAATGATAAAGATCAATTTGTTGTGAACCCAGTGATGCCCCACGTGTCAGGAAACCTATAGATGGCGCAAATACATGTAAATACCCCTTTGTTCAGGTAACCTATAGATGGCTCAATTCAAGAATAATAGCCAACTACTCATATCCCGATCCCCGGAGTATTCGTGTGGAATGTGCTCAACAAAAGTCCACTCGACCAATCATCCAATGCAAAGCCTGCTCGAAGGCAGTAGTTTCCTCACCTTCTGGGACCGTCTCCAACACATCCTCCTATCGCATTCAGAACACGCGTGCCCGCCAGCTACCTTTTCCGGGTATCATTTGGATAAACATGGTACAAACATGAACAAACAAGTTTCAGACCTCTGTGCACATGTAACATGATTAACATGCAAAAAAAAAGGTGTGTCTGGCCATGTTCAGTGGAATCTGCACCTCGATACCTCGCAGTATCTGTCCTCCGCAGCAAAAGCTGTACAACTTTGCCGTACGGCGGGGAGCCAGTAAGAAGACGCCATGCTGGTCCCACCTTGGTTTCATGACGTTTCATGACGTTTCATGAGGATTTATGAGCTGGTCAAACGTAGTGACTAGATGTGACTAGTGCAAATGTGGCATGGGGATTGGTCCTCCCTGAAAGATTCCAGGGCGGGGAAGCTGGTTACCGAGGTACAAATGAGCAGGATCAAGACAAAAGTGGCACCTCGGAGCATTGAAACGGCTGTAATCGGCTGTACAGCCCTGCAATCCTACATCCTACCCATTTTTGATCTTGGGGGGTAAAAGTCTAAAAGTGGGACAAATGTGGAAAAATCCATTGCCAGTAGCTCTGCGCACTAGCCGCGAGGCAAAGGAGTTGTCTTTTGGAGAATGACAGCAGTCTGCATTTGCATTTGGCGGCCTCAGTTTGTGTTTTACATTCACTGCGAGCCAAGGTGCTGTTGGAGATGTTAAACCACACAGACAGGACCATTTTGAGGCCGATGAGGACCAGAATTGCGGCTATGCCGTACTTCCTGAAGCAACGCTGCTGTGGGCATGCCACCAAATTTCAGCAAGTATCACGGCATATCACGGCACAAGACATTTGCTACCTCTGCTTCTCCACTTCAAATACTGACAGTTGACAGTGAACATGTTCATACATGTTCACTGATTCGATTGAGTTTCAACATGTGAAAGCTTTGCACCATGTTCTCCATCACGAAGTACAAAGGCCTCGAGCAGGCCGATTCTGCTAGGCAAATGACTAACCCTAACCCCTTGGCCATGACCATTCTGTGTGACCCCCCTTGGCCATGACCATTCTGTGTGACCCCCCTTGGCCATGACCATTCTGTGTGACCCCTTTATGTTCAAAAAAAACATCCGAAGTTGGAAAGGTATAGACAGGTGATTTTGAACCATTCCTGTCGCTACTCAACCTTCGACCCAGGTGGCCGGGAATGTTGGTGCAGTAATTGCTGACATGTCGCCGCAGGCCGAGCAATGCAAACGCAGAAGAGGACACGTTCAAGAAAATGTCATTTACCTCATAGAGCCGTTCGTTCCGATCCTATGGAGAAAATGTCGGTTCAACAACTGTGTGCGCCACTGGTAACCCTTGGGTTCTGAGACCTGCATGCTGTGGGCCGAGCTGCTGAGGCGAGTTTGGATGCCACCGAATCCATGGCGAAGACCAAGTCCACCCCCCACAAGGCGATGACAACCAGCCTGGAGTGTCCAATTCACCATGTGTACCCAGAAATAGCACCATGGGACCATGCTGGTTACCCTGTGCATCCTGTGCCGAACGAACTCACCCTCATCTTTTCATTCAAAGTAGACCATTCCTTTCCAGTCCTAAATGGACCCTCGGATCCAGCTGCTGTTTACAACCAGCTAGGGAGATCCTGGGGCTAGGGGGATATTATGGGAGACCCAATGGCTCATCATAGGTCCCCGCGGCTGCCGCCAAGCCGCAGCAACAAGGATGCCTTGACCCGAAAATGTCTTCGGTCCGGCCGCGGCGCTGCCGCTGGCACCGCCGCCGGTCGGCTGGCAGTGACTTCGCGCGAGGGCGCGTCGCGGAGAAGGCTGCTGCCTTCGAAGGATTCCAGGCGTGGCAAGTTGGCCACAGCCGATTCCTGGTGATTGGAAGCAACGAATCGCCATGGCCAGTGGGAAAAACATGTTCAGCATAGATGGGACTAAGACAGGAGTAACATATAGAGTAAGGAGCTGAAGAAGTAGCACAGGCAAAATTGAACGTTTCACAGTTTCACAGAAGTCTAGCTGCTATGGTCAATGTTTCTCATGAATCACAAGACGTTCGGATGGCGCATTCTTCCAAGTTTATCCAATTTCAATCAATAATTTCATCATTGCGCCCCGTGTGCCATGCCAAAACAGTGGTAATGGACGTTCATTTTGTATCATTATGTGGCTGTGGTGAGCCACACAACAAACAGCAGAAACAACATTTTGAAATATTTTGAATATGTTCGAATGCACACGCAAACCTGGGAGTAATTGGTTGACAGCTGAAGGTCAAACCTCTGTCGCTTCTTGTCTGCAAGTTGCTTTTGTGATCCTTTGTGGTCGTTTATAACTATGGTTATAATTTAAATATGCATAATAATATAATATAAATAAATATATATATAGGTGTTTTCCTCAGGATCTTATCTTTCAGTGTCTGGTGTCAGGCTCTGTGGCCAAGCGTCTGAATCGATGGATGGCGTACTCCTTGGATGCTAATGTCACATGGTGGCCAGCATAAAAGTCTGGAGCGAAAGCCAACAGTTCAAGGAGGTGCCAAGCTTTCACTTTCTCAAGCGCAATTCCTGCACAAGTACAGTAATTCCAATGAATGGTAAACTACCACGTCTCCCCTGATTGAAGTTTGAAATCTCAAAAATGAGTCTCCTGTGCGCTTGCCGACCTACTTTTACGGACAACACCCCAAGGACATAGTCCCCGCCCTGATGTGCCCTGCACCGCCGACCATTCGCCAAGTTTCAGTAGGCCATCTAGAGAGTTGCTCCGATCACGTGGCTCGATCTGCCGTGCCCGGTCGAAGAACATCTCACTCGGCCCATCACCACGGTCCTGTAAGTTTGCACCCAAAACATGTAAAAAACCACGGTTCATAGAAGTTTTTAATTTCAATTATAACCGTCTAAACACAGATTTTTAATATTGTTGATTACTTCATTTTTTCAACAGTATTAAAACTATAATGAAAATAAAAACAGTCAAGGCATAATTACCTCATTCATTTTTTCAAAATCATCACTACTAACCATATATTACCTCTTTCATTTCTATAAATCATAAAGTCAATACCTAATTACATCATTCATTTTATTGAAACCTAACTACTGACTATGATTTAAGTTTCTTTGATGCTTCTCTGTTTTCTTATGTTTATAATAATTTGCTTGGGTCATTGAACAATTACAAACAGAACAACTAACAATTTTAGATTGAAATGTGTTATTATAGTCCTGCTTCATTTTTCTATATTCCTCATCTTCTTCATATATTTTTTCTTTGAACCTCATTTCGTTTATGTTTATGTTTGTGATAACTGGTTCTTTTATCTGACAAGCACATTTTATAAGTTTTTAACCCTTCATCAAAATTATCAATGTCCATCGTTCTTTCACAAGTTTTACAGGTTTTATCATCCATATATCTTAAAACAGTCATTTTCTTAAATTTGTTTTCAGTTTTTTTTGATATTTTTCGTGCATAGAAAATCACATCATGACCTCATCCATTCCATACCCAAAACAAAAACAAAAAAAACATCAAAATAAAAAAACAAAACAACAAACCATAATAAAGACAATTTCCTCACCTTTAATAATCCTATCTTAATAATCCATAAATCTAATAAATAGCATTATTAGAATTATGTTAGTAGATGTTAGTAGTAAATGTCTTCAATAATTCTCAATTTAAAATGAAATGCTTGTATTCCTATGATACTCTCTTTATCATTGTCTTCATCTATATCTTTCTGTATTTCTTCAACTGCTTTCTCTAATATTTCATCTACATTATCTTCATCTACATATTCATCAAAGTCATTCATAAAATAAATATCTCTTTAACAAAATTCATTTTCTCCAAATTCCTTTTCTGGGAATTTTGCCACTAATTGGACTTCAATATCAAGTTTAACTCTATAGTTTAATTCATCTTCTACTTCTTCATAGATTAAAGATAGTAATTCTTCTTTTTCTTCTGATATTGTGTCTTCTAAACTTTTAAAATTAAATGGCACTCCCTCTCTCATAATACAATATTCAATTTTATATTCATACACCTTTTTCTTGATTTCAAATGTCTTGTTATTTTAGAACGAAGTCTTGAAATCTTATACTTATTTTGTATTCTCTTTAATGCCCCAATATGACAATATTTAAACTTCAAATATTTAGGGTCTCCAAATTTATAAGAGGCAATTTTACTCAACACATCAATGGGTAAATCTTTCGCAAACATCCATCCTACTAATATACTTAAATAATTGTTCTTTAAGTATATATTCAAAGGTTAGAATAAGGCATTCTTTTAAAAAAACTACTTAAAGATAAATTAACTAAATAATATATATACTATTATATTATGAAAAAAGTTATAGACTATTTATTGAGTAATGATTTAGCAGAAATACCAAAAAAAGGAAGAAAATGATTGAAGTCCATAATCATAGACAACAAAAAGCTCAGATACAACAAAGACAAACCCATATCAAATGTTTTGACAAAGAAACTACTATCAGTAAAGAACACTAATGAATACAGAAGTTATGCTATGAAAATCTATGAAAAAGGCAACGGATGTTGCAAGTAGAGAAAGGGTTAGACAACTACTAATCAAACACGCAATAAAAAACAAATTCAGGGTCAGAGATATTCAATCAGCATTTAGAAGATATGCTAGTTCAATAGTTTTGGAAAACAAACACTTTCAAGGAGAAAGGGGATTAGAAATGATTGCGCGCCAAAAACAAAGACTATCAGATTTTTTGAGAAATAATAGAAGCATGAAACTTAACATAAGAACGGAAGGATTATTTGAAAAACCTGAATATGATGATGGAGGAAATGAATTAGGAAGTCAGGAACTTGTATATGCCCTACCATCAACCCGCTTCAATATTAGTAATGAGGATGAACTGACACAAGCATTAGAAGATCGTGTTATTCAAATCCGATTACAAATACAAAATTTAGAAGGTTCAACATCTAATTTAAATTTAAGAAGATTTTGTCAATAACTATTCACTATGACAGATATGACCCAACAAGAGCAGGGAGATACATTGAATTGCCAGAATGGATTAAACTAAAAAAGGCATGTATCAACATTAAAAATAAAGACCAAAAATGCTTCACATATTGTATTCAATCCATAGTCTATGACAAAATAAGCAAACATCACCCAGAGGAAATGTTCCACTATAATAAACTGAAAGATGATATTTTGAACTGGGATGGTGTAAATTTTCCAACTGGTAATAGGGACATAGACAGATTTGAAGAGAATAATACATCAGTTTCAATAAATGTTTTTGAACCTGATGACTGCTTAAATGATAACAAAATCATATTACATAGAGGCACTAAAAATAGAAATGCTAAATACGAAATAGATTTATTAAAAGTCTATGATGAAGATAATCACTATCATCACGTATTAGTAAAAAATAAATGTAGATTACTAAACTGTCAGAGCAGTAGCAACACTAATAAAAAGTTTTACTGCCACCATTGCTTAAATCCATTTCAATCAGAAAAAGTATTTAAGAAGCATCTTGAAAAAGGATGTATGGCATCAGAAGGACAACAAACGAAAATGCCAGATAAATACACATACATAGAATTTGAAAAGCATAATGCTAAATTGCCTTGTCCTTTTGTAATCTATGGTGATTTTGAATGTCTAACCACTAACTCTAATACTGAAATAAAGGGAACTTACGGCACCGAGGGTGCCCTAAGTTGCTCTGGAAGCAGTGCTCCCAGAGGAACTTACCAAGAACATAAACCGTGCGGTTCTATGTTGAATGTTGTAAGCAGGATTGATAATGCTTGCAAACCGTATTTATACAGAGGTGAGGGAACAACTGACCGAAATTAAGAAAGATATTTTTGAAAAAATGAATGTTAATAAACCAATGGATGAATTAACAAACGAACAAAAATTAGAGTTTAAATTATCGTCTCATTGCTCCATCTGCGGTAAGAAATTTGAACCTGATGATGACAGAAAATTCCAGAAACAGTCACTTCAAAGCACCGTGCGGTCTTTTTTGATTGTCAAAAAGTCCAAGGATCCAGGCCGGTTTTTTTTTTTCAGCGCCTGTTGTTGGGCACTCCCCAAAAAAACGTGTTTTGATCCTGGACTTGATATGAAAGGGTGAGCTGCATGCCCCCGAGAATTCAAACTCACAGTCATCAGCACCTGAAAGGGCTTCATTGTCTGAAAGTGTAAAAAGGCAACTCAGGGTGGCAAAAGCCCCTCCCAATCAAAAAAGAGCTCGCCTGACTCTGCCATCAGGTGAAAAAATCTGAAGCCTTTTGGCCCGTCGGATTGGTGTCTGTGCAACATCTTGGATCCATTTCCTCACTCCTTTGGCAGCAGCGTTTCCTTCTGAAATCCATTTGTATCCAAGCAGCAGGGTGCCAGCACTAACGGTTGCCACCGGGATTCCCGTGGTAATTTGAAGCCAGTGTGACAAGACATACTCGTCCCACGCTAAAACTTTGAGAGCTTGCACATATCGCACTGCTCGCGCGAAAGGTGCCGGAAGCCAGCGTGGTGCAGAGAGCAGTTGCGCCTTCACATCCACCCATGATACCACCTCATCAGTGAGTAAACGTTTGGACACCGAATCTTGACCGAGAATGCGGGATTGAGCAAGCACAACTTTCTTGGTCTTAGGGGAAAGAGCTTCTGCAGTCGTGTCACCAGGCATTTCGTCTGGCTTTGCCGTTGGCGCACTTTTGCTGGAAGCGCCGGGCCCACTTGGTATGCTAGCCAAAACTTCGTTTCGGATCTTCTGGATTTCCGCCTGACGGCGAAATTGTTGAAGTTCTTCAATGTCTTTTTGGCCCAGTATGTGCGCACCCTCGGGCGCTTTCCTCTTGCCTTTGCTGCGCCGTTTGCTCTTGGCCCGGCTATCCGTAGAATCAGACTTGGAAGAGGAAGTGCTGGTGGAGCGCTTCTTCTTCTTTTTTGCTTTGTCTTTCTTAGACTTTTTTCCATCCTCTACTCGCACCACGACCTCTGTGGGATGTGGGTAGTGAGGCTGACTCTGTTGCCAATTCCAGTGCCCTGACTGGCCCCATCTCCCCTTGGAGGATGAGGATCCATAACCAGTGTGATGTCGCCCTTGGCCGGGTGGGCCAGCAAAAACTGCATGCAGGAGAGCCAACCAAACGAGGCACCAGAGCCAACTTCGGAGCATTGCCATGGCTAAACCTAGACGGCCCTAGAGTTAAACAAGGGAGGCACAAACCACCTGCAGCCAAAAACCACTCCAACACAAAGCCCAAGACTTAAAAACAAACCAAAAAGACACATAGCATTGTGCAGACCGCCAGGAAATTATTGCCAAAGCATTTTGCAAGCCAGATGTAAACAAGTCCGAAGCACACGTGGGCGCTTGGTGGTTGACAGAAAAATGGCCCTTTTGACCAGGTGGCCTGACCAGCCAGCGCTTCTAAAACCATGTAGGATGGCAATAGCAGCGTCAAGCCAGGCTTCCAAAGACAACATGCATTTGTCCAACCGTGCAAACCGACCTGCAAGAAAGCAATGGACAAAACCGGGTTGGGAACTCCACTGCGGAGGGAGGACCCAAGGCCTGGGCTTCATCGACCAAGAAATAGGGGCAACGTGCAAGCGCAAATCAAGCCACGTGACGCATTGCCCAAAATCACACAAATCAAAAGGCACACTATAACATGATTGAATGGCAACATGTAAGCAGCCAACGCAGTATATGCCACTGACCCAAAGGAGATCATCGACATATCGCCCCCTTGCTACTTCTCTATTCCGCGACGGCGTCGTGGCGGCAAAACCAAGGGCATCTCTTCTCCGGAGAGAATGCTGCCACGCTACTTCCTGCTCACCTAGGACAATACTGGCAGCAACTTTACTCAAGACACCTCCGATCGGCAAGCCCTTCAAGCGAACAATTGTCCGACCAAGCGATACATATCCCACAAACATGCATGCAGAAAAGGCCAAGAATAACTCGCTAAAGGAAACAACAAACCTCCAGGTATCCTGATTGCCCGCGCAACCACCTAGGAAAGAGGTGCGACGTGGGCCTTTTTGCACAGTAACAGTAGTATGGCCAGAAGCTGTACTGCAATGCGATAAGCAACGCGCTGCAGCAGAGATAGCCTGGCTAGGGGCTACTGCTTCAAAGAACTGACCGGCATCGGCCGTCAAGGCAACGGAAGTAGGTTTCTCCACGCCGCATCTCCTACACGTGCAAGAGCCAGCGCTCACGCCTGCAACATGCATACGGGAAGACATGACATGGCAAGCGTCTTTGAGTGACCAAACTTCATCAGTGTCCATGCTTCTCACTACTGTCTCCCACGCACGATGGATGAAACGCCATCGGCGCCTGAAGGGCCACTTGCAAAAACTCACAATCTTCCTAAGACATGAATGCGCCGGCTTTGTGCAAATGTGGCCAACTGTTTGACCGGCGGTAAAACACTTGCTCTTAACTGTGCCGTAATAGTATGGGACAATACGTGTGTATTTGTGAATTTTGAGAAAAGCTTTTAGCCTGGTAGGCAGAAGGATACGAAAAACCTCCTGACACCATGCTTCAGCATCCTCAAGACCTAAGCTGCTAAGTTCCCAAGCCGGCGACAACATAGCAAATTTGAACAAGAGCCACTGGTAACAAAGCAAAGGGACTTTCCACATGAACTTTTTGTCCTTGTCGTCAGGCGTCAGTACTTCTGACGCATTCACGCTCATGTCAACAGTGTAGTCCTCATATGCGTTCTGAGTGGCATGCCATACATGCTGTTCTTTCATGTAGCATCTGTCCTGACATAAAGACCTAACAGCATCTTGGGCCGCAATGTCATTGCACGGCGAACAACTTGGTTGTCCTCGGCAACTGTAGGACGGATGGGCACATCCCAAATTTTCTCAACGCGCACAAGGTGTGAAGCCGCATCACAGGGAACAAGCGCATCTGTGTCATGGGATAGCATGTCTTCAAGACAGAATTGCCTGCTAACCAAAGGGGCACTGCACATGCTTCTATGTTTCTTCAAACCATGTGGCACCAAGCGTATGCGTGAAAGCAGCCATGACTTTTCTTCATCATTCCAACAACTACAAGAGTGAACGGCACGGACCAAAACCCTACGAAAAACGTTGAGGCATGACATGCGTGGTACAGCACATGAAACTCCAGCGATTGGCGGCAACTTTCTCAAACGGAGTTGGCTGTTAAGTCTTCTCGTGGCAAGTGAATGTGAACGCCGACCCTTCAAGAGGCCAAGAAAACGAACCACGGTAGCAGGTCCGCTCTTTACCTTCCATTTTTTCTCAAGCAAAAGCCAATCAATACATGCGTTCTTGCGACCAAGCCAATGAACCAACAAAGAAACATGTTGCGGGTCATAAATGTCGCATGGGCCCAGCAAGCCACATCCCGCCACAAGATGACGCAGGGCTAAACGATAGGCCGATTCAAAAATCACAAGGTTTGTTCAACTGCGGCAACCCAGAAGGAGGCTCAGGCGAACGACATGCAAGGCAATTGCTCACAGCAAGTTCAGCTTCAACAGAATCAAAAGGGCCAACGTTGGACGGTTTAGGTCTAAAAGGCTTCGGGGGCCTGTTGCGCTGACGTGGCACAACTTTGGAAGACCTAGAGGTATTAGCACGTCCAACGTTGCAAGGGGGTCTTCTGGATGCGATTACCAAAGTTTCCATGGCCCGGACACGAACTTCAGGGCCAGCCCTACAAACCAAGAAGAAAGTGTCTTCTGGCCGAAAGCGTCGCATCAGTTTGTAGCGCAGCTTTTGGCTTTCAGCTGTGTGGGTGCGAAACATGCCACACATGTGTTCAAGCCAACGACAGGCTGGGCCAGGAGTTGAACGCTTTTGCTTTCTTTCCACTGACGCAATACCTACGTAATAGCTACAACGCGATGCCCAAGCATACAAAACAAAAGGCGACATGCCATGACAGCCGTACAGATTGCCGGCATGTGGTTGTACGCTACAAGCAAGTAGCTGCAAATGGAGGAGCTCATCCGCAGTTGCATGCATGGCTTGTTTGCCCCAGTCTTTGGGCCTAATTTGTCGCCACAGCGGAATCTCGGCTCCAAAAGTTGACCTACGCGTCGCGCAGTACCAGAGTTGTATTGGCCAGAAAGCCACAACAAGGACCGACAAGCAACAGCACAAGCCCAAAGTTTCTCAACAGAAGGCGATGTCTTGCGCCATCTGCTGTGACATGGAAAAAGCCAAGTGGTACATACAATCATGATGTGAAGCAAAACATGCCATAACACTTTTGGTGGGCGGCGCAAACAGAGCGCGTCCCCAGTGCAAAGCAACAGCCGTTTGACAAGCCCATCAGCACAAGCACTGACGCTGGTTGTCCGGTCACCAAGCAAGTCCACATGCAAGTTTAAGGTGTCAACGCTAGTGGCAGCGCACATTCTGAAACAAGCATGGCAAATGTCAAGTGCAGTTTTGTCCGGCTGCATGTTCTGCTGGCAAATGTTCGCTATCTGGGACCACCCACGCACGCTATCCATCAGCGAACGGGGTATACAAGGAGCAGACCGTAGCAAGTAAAAACCAACCGGTGATGTTGCTCCGGGAAAAACAGAAAATTCCAAAAACAGTCACTTCAAAGCACCGTGCGGTCTTTTTTGACTGTCAAAAAGTCCAAGGATCCAGGCCTGGTTTTTTTTTCAGCGCCTGTTGTTGTGCACTCCCCAAAAAAACGTGTTTTGATCCTGGACTTGATATGAAAGGGTGAGCTGCATGCCCCCGAGAATTCAAACTCACAGTCATCAGCACCTGAAAGGGCTTCATTGTCTGAAAGTGTAAAAAGGCAAACTCACAGTCATCAGCACCTGATGATGAGAAAGTCCGCGACCACTGCCACTTCACAGGCAAATACAGAGGCGCAGCGCATGTAAAATGTAATATGGATTATTCATTTAGATATTTTAAAACCCCTATCTTTTTTCATAATCTCAAAAACTATGACGCTCACTTAATCATTGCCAGAGCAAATGAACTAAACATAGAACTAAACCAAAACAAAAGAATAGATGTAATAGCACAAAACAGTGAAAAGTCCATAGCCTTTTCATTTGGTGCTTGTCAGTTTAAAGACAGTTTTGCTTTCTTAACGGCATCATTAGATAAATTAGTTAGATTAAACAAATATGAAGGAAATCAAAAGATTAAAGACTGGGAATCTCGTTTTAGAGATACAAACACCAACCCATATATTAAATCTAAAACTGATTTGAATTTGCTGACTGATAAGGGTGTCTATCCCTATGACTACATGAACTCATGGGAGAAAACATAAATGACAAAGACTACGCCAGAGCAAATATTGTGTGGAAACATTTTAACATTCAAAATCTTGGTGAATATCATGATTTGTATTTGATGACTGATGTATATTTACTGGCTGATGTTTTTGAAAATTTTAGGGATATGTGTTTGAACTATTATGGATTAGACCCAGCATATTATATCACTTTACCTAACTATTCTTGGAATGCCTTTTTATCATTGACAGGAGTTAGACTACAACAAATACACATAAAAGAAATGTGTGAGATGATTGAACATGGATTAAGAGGAGGAATGGCGCAGTGCTCCTTTAAGAAAGTAGAAGCAAACAATGGGTGCATGAATGAAGGTTATGATAAATCTAAACCTTCATCATACATAAGTTATTTAGATGCTAATAACCTTTACGGATTAGCAATGTGTAAGAAACTGCCATATGGTGACTTTAAATGGTTTTACGGCAGAATGGATGAGAAGAGGGTAATGAAATATAGTGATGATGATGACATAGGATACATATTAGAAGTTGATTTAGATTATCCAAAAGAACTACATGATTTACATAAAGACTACCCACTAGCACCTGAAATCATGCGTATCAATGAGAGTATGCTTTCACAAGTCCAAAAGGATATACACAAATACTATTATGGAAAAGATGCCAGTGATGAAAAGACAAATAAGTTAGTATTAAATGTGATGGATAAAAAGAAGTATGTTTTACATATATCAGCATTGAAGTTTTATTTACAACAAGGATTAAGACTTAGAAAGTCGATAGAGCAATAAGTTTTAAACAAGCAAACTTCTTAAAACCATTCATTGAATTCAACACTGAAAAGAGAAAGAGTGCCAAACATGATTTAGACAAATATTTTTTTAAGTTAATGAACAACAGTGTATATGGTAAGACCATGGAGAATGTAAGAAAGCATGGTGATTTTGAAATTGTCAATACGCCTGAACGCTTCCAGAAACTGGTGAATAAACCGCTATTCAAACACAGGCATATCATAAATGAAGACCTTGTAATTGTTGAGAAAGATAAACACACAGTGGAACTAAACAAACCTATCTATATGGGTATGTCTATTTTAGACGATTCTAAAATTCACATGTATTCCTTCTATTATGATGTTTTGAAACCAAAATATGATGATAAAATCAAATTGGTTCATACTGATACTGATAGTTTTGTAATCAAAGTTGAGACTGATGACATATATGAAGACTTTAAGGAGATACATGAATACATGGATTTCAGTGATTATCCACAAGAGCATCCAAACTATGATAAAACAAATAAGAAGGTCTTAGGAAAATTCAAGGATGAAATGAACGGAAAAGCAATTACTCACTTTATAGGATTGAAACCAAAGGCATATTGTTATAAAGTGTATGGTGATGAGAAAGAACACAGGAAAGTACAGGAGTAGTCAAGCATAAAGTGAGCAATCAGTTGAGTTACAAAACTTATGAAGAGACATTGAATAGAAACTGTAAAGAAGAAGTCAGTTTTAACATTATCAGAAGTAAGAACCATCAAATCTATAGCATTAATCAGACTAAATATGCTTTAAGCAACTACGACAATAAACGCTACTGGTATTCAGATTTTGAGAGCCTCCCATTTGGACATTACGCCATAAAATATCTACACAACGAAAAGATGGTTTAAGATATATGTATATAAATTTAACAACTGAAAAACTAAGGCAAAGAACGGCAAAACATAGAACATATTATAAATCTTATCTATATAAGCCACATAAATCCCCTAAAACACCATCCTAACTCTATGAAATCGCTTGATGAGTTCGGTGTTGAAAACGGTAAAATGTTTCTTATTGAAGAATGCCCATACCAAAACAGAAAGCAACTCGAGAAGAAAGAAGGTGAATATATTGAAAATGATAAGAGCCGTCTTAGCGGATGTTTTGTTGGTCGGACTTGAATGGAATATTACGATGCCACAGGAGAGCATCACCTTGAAGAAACGAAAGGACGCCAAATATTCAAATAGAGAATATTGAAAAATACAAAGAAAAAACAAGCAGCACCGTGAGGAAAAAAAACAAAATACAAGAAAGGTAAATATTATGAGAAGAATTCAAAGCATAGAGCAGAAAACAAAGACGCAATAAGACAACAACAAAAAACAATACAAAAAAGACAAAGATAAAATAAATGCAAAAAGAAGAGAAAGGCGAAAACAGAAGAAAGAAAAACAGTTACAGTACTAATCAACCAATAGTATTTCATGCCTATTATATATTTTACTCATTCCATCCAATTTATAATATCTATTATTCATCATATCACGACCAACTTACTTTATACTTTCTTTCGCTCCACTGACTTCTGGTTTCTTTCCTTGATACATAGTTGCCCTTTCCTTGATCAAATATCTTAACATAATCTCCTTCACTTATGTTTGGATATTTTCTGTTGTGCTTTTCTTTCAGGATCAGATTTGTTCTGACCTGAATTACGTTATCAAAATTGTGCGCATTATTAGGTGTTGTCTTGGTGCTACCGTGGGTTTGGTTGTTGTATCTATTCAACGAGGGCTTTAGCACTTCCACCCATGTTTTGTTTTTGTAATGCCTCAATCTGTCCGCAATCATTTTTTTGACCGTGCGTATCATCCTTTCTGCCTGATTTGCATGCGTCTTCGTTATTACGTGTGTTATACCTTCCTCCTTCAAGAATGTTTGCAGTTTCTTGCTGTTCAACGCTCCTTCGTCGTCGCTGTAAATCGACAAAGGCTGACCTAATACCTCGAAACACTCCACGATTGTTTTAAAAACGTCATCTCCATCTTTATTCTCGATAGGGACTATGTGACATTTTTTACTGAATATATCTATGCAAACTAAACCATATCTTAGTTGACTTTTGATTTCAGAACCTACGTCTCGCAGCAAACTGGTGACATCCATCGAGTCAATTTGGAATTCATACTTGGGAAACGGAGCAGCGTAGGAATTGTAGTTCTTGTAGTTCCCGAGAGCGTCTGAGCGCAGGGTTCTTCCAATAGTGGGGGTCTGTAAAACATCTTCTCATCTTCACATCTTCTCTCACATCTGCTCATCTTCACATCTTCTCTCACATCTTCTCTCACATCTGTTCTTCACATCTGTGGCATCTTCTCTCACATCTTCTCTCACATCTGCTCATCTTCACATCTGCTCATCTTCACATCTTCTCTCACATCTTCTCTCACATCTGCTCATCTTCACATCTTCTCTCACATCTTCTCTCACATCTGCTCATCTTCAAATCTTCTCTCACATCTGTCATCTTCACATCTTCTCTCACATCTGCTCATCTTCACATCTTCTCTCACATCTTCTCTCACATCTGCTCATCTTCACATCTTCTCTCACATCTTCTCTCACATCTGCTCATCTTCACATCTTCTCTCACATCTCTCTCACATCTGCTCACATCTTCTCTCACATCTGCATCTGCTCATCTTCACATCTTCTCTCACATCTGCTCATCTTCACATCTGCTCATCTTCACATCTTCACATCTTCTCTCACACATCTTCTCTCACATCTGCTCATCTTCACATCTTCTCTCACATCTTCTCTCACATCTGCTCATCTTCAACATCTTCTCTCACATCTGCTCATCTTCACATCTTCTCTCACATCTTCTCTCACATCTGCTCATCTTCACATCATCTTCACATCTTCTCTCACATCTTCTCTCACATCTGCTCATCTTCACATCTTCTCTCACATCTGCTCATCTTCACATCTTCTCTCACATCTTCTCTCACATCTGCTCATCTTCACATCTTCTCTCACATCTGCTCATCTTCACATCTTCTCTCCTTTCTCTCTCCCTTTTCTCTCTCTGCCTTCTTTATCTTTCTCTCTTAAGGCCGAGGGTGGTGCCGGCGGCGAGTCACGAAACGTCAACCCTTTCGCACGAAATGAGGGTCGATCGTCAAAAACTGAGGAAAAATTGCGATTTGACTTGTCCCCGGAGCAACCCTTTCGCACGAAATGAGGGTCGATCGTCAAAAACTGAGGAAAAATTGCGATTTTACTTGTCCCTGGAGCAACCCTTTCGCACGAAATGAAGGTCGATCGGCAAAAACTGAGGAAAAATTGCGATTTTACTTGCCCCTGGAGCAACCCTTTCGCACGAAATGAAGGTCGATCGGCAAAAACTGAGGAAAAATTGCGATTTTACTTGTCCTGGAGCAACCCTTTCGCACGAAATGAGGGTCGATCGGCAAAAACTGAGGTAAAATTGCGATTTTACTTGTCCGGAGCAACCCTTTCGCACGAAATGAGGGTCGATCGGCAAAAACTGAGAAAAAATTGCGATTTTACTTGTCCTGGAGCAACCCTTTCGCACGAAATGAAGGTCGATCGGCAAAAACTGAGGTAAAATTGCGATTTTTCCTGTGCCGGACTTGTCTGTGTGTAAAAGCGTCTGTGTGTAAAAGCGTCTGTGTGTAAAAGCAACTGTGTGTAAAAGTCTCTGTGTGTAAAAGCGTCTGTGTGTAAAAGCGTCTGTGTGTAAAAGCGTCTGTGTGTAAAAGCGTCTGTGTGTAAAAGCGTCTGTGTGTAAAAGAACCTATGTGTAAAAAGCGTTTGTGTGTAAAAGCGTCTGTGTGTAAAAGCGTCTGTGTGTAAAAGCGTCTGTGTGTAAAAGCGTCTGTGTGTAAAAGCGTCTGTGTGCAAAAGCGTGTGTGTGTAAAAGCCTCTGTGTGTAAAAGCGTTTGTGTGTAAAAGCGTCTGTGTGTAAAAGCGTCTGTGTGTAAAAGCGTCTGTGTGTAAAAGCTTCTGTGTGTAAAAGCCTCTGTGTGTAAAAGCGTCTGTGTGTCAAAGCGTCTGTGTGTAAAAGCTTCTGTGTGTAAAGGCCTCTGTGTGTAAAAGCGTCTGTGTGTCAAAGCGTCTGTGTGTAAAAGCATCTGTGTGTCAAAGCGTCTGTGCGTAAAAGCATCTGTGTGTAAAAGCGTCTGTGTGTAAAAGCGTCTGTGTGTAAAAGCTTGTGTGTGTAAAAGCCTCTGTGTGTAAAAGTGTTTGTGTGTAAAAGCGTCTGTGTGCAAAAGCGTCTGTGTGTAAAAGCGCTTGTGTGTAAAAGCGTCTGTGTGTAAAAGTCTCTGTGTGTAAAAGCGTCTGTGTGTAAAAGAGCCTGTGTGTAAAAAGCGTCTGTGTGTAAAAGCGTTTGCGTGTAAAAGCGTCTGTGTGTAAAAGTCTCTGTGTGTAAAAGCGTCTGTGTGTAAAAGAGCCTGTGTGTAAAAAGCGTCTGTGAGTGTAAAAGCGTTTGCGTGTAAAAGCGTCTGTGTGTAAACGGGTCTGTGTGTCAAAGCGTCTGTGTGTAAAAGCGTCTGTGTGTAAAAGCGTCTGTGTGTAAAAGCGCTTGTGTGTAAAAGCGTCTGTGTGTAAAAGTCTCTGTATGCAAAAGCGTCTGTGTGTAAAAGCGTCTGTGTGTAAAAGTCTCTGTGTGCAAAAGCGTTTGTCTGTAAAAAGTTCTGTGTGTAAAAGCGTCTGTGTGTAAAAGCTTCTGTGTGTAAAAGCGTCTGTGTAAAATGTAAAAGTCTCTGTGTGTAAAAGTGTTTGGGTGTAAAAGTCTCTGTATGCAAAATCGTCTGTGTGTAAAAGCGTCTGTGTGTAAAAGTCTCTGTGTGCAAAAGCGTCTGTCTGTAAAAAGTTCTGTGTATGAAAAACTTTACAAAAATACGATGCAAACTATTGTCTTGTACTAGTCATATATTGTCTTGATGCTACTCTTCTCGTCTGCCTATAATACATCTTTATCATATTATCTTGTAATATAGTGTCTCCATACTAACAACAGAAGACTCTGCTCCTCTACGCTCTCGGGCCATCCGTCGTCTAGTTTCTTGTTTGCTTGTTGGGTTGCGCCCTCATCCATGTAGATACCATATCCAAAGTTATGCCTGCATCGACTTTCCTAGCCTTTTCGTATAAGTCCCTCACCGAACCGAAGCCCTCCTCCACGTCGTAATATATTTTTTTCCAATACCTTTTCTTTTTCCAATCTTGTCATTAAAAATACTTAGATTATATATAATTTTATGATATTTTCTTGTATCATAGAATCATAGTGAATTCAAACCAAGAACCTCTGGCACTTTTTGGTTTTCTTGTGTTTTGCCAAGTTTGACTTGCAGCTCATGGCACAGCCGCATATATCGCATACACACGGTTGTTTCGTTTTCTCTTGGTGATATTGTTGGAAATACTTTTCGTCGTTCGGTTTTCTGTTGTAATATCCGTCATCTTGTTTTATCCATTCAGAATTGGTGTTCTTGTTAACGGATGAGTTTGCTTTGTAGCTTTCTTCAGATGAAGATGTTTCGCTGTCAATGAGGTCTTTGTTGCCAAAACCTCTCCAAATAAAGTCAAAGGTTTGATTAGCTATTGGCATTTGAAGTCCGCTGCTTACAAAGTAACAAGACATACTGCAAATGTAGTTAATTGCATATCTTAATATTTGTATATATTTGTTTAAGTATTTTTTGCCCGATGGGGGTTTTGTGTATAATATCTCTACGCCGTCTCATATATATATAATATAAGCCGGTGGCATGCTCTTCGTGACTGCAAGGAGTTTAGCATGTTGAAAAGGCACCCTTAGTTGCCAAAACTTTGTCCACCAGTTTTCCACAGATTTTCCTTAAATGTTCTTCTAGTTTTCCATTCAAAGCTCCGACTCCCAGGAAAGCCCGTCCAAAATCAAGCACAAGTCTTTTTCTTAGGGACCTGTATGTTGCTTGGTCTGTGCTTGGGGCGCTATGTGCAACGCCTGAATGAAACATGCTATGACCAGCTCTTGGGTCATTGCTCCTGCACCCGTTGCGTGCATGACCTGATTGTCAGGAAAAGTCAACCCTTCAGTCCAAGTTGGAATTGTCCACGTGCAACGCATACTCTATCATTGACGCAAGGTCATACCACAACGAACCAACTGTGCTGATTTTGTGATACAAAGTGAAACTTCAATAGACTACATACACGCCCACATTCGTGCTCTCATTGGATTTCGACAGCCTCAGCCGACAGAGCAACAAACAGACCCTCATGAGAGCCAAAATTTGTCACTGTGACCACGGAACTCCATTACCGTCAAGCCACTGCAGGTTGCCAAGAAAGCTGAGACTCACACTCACGCTGATGGTATCGTGAAACCATAGCAGTCTGACCTGAATGCTCAGAGGCGGCAAAAGAACAAAAATACATCAGAAAGTTGTAAACAATGACATCAATCTGAACCGAAGCATTGCAAAAGCTGCTCAAAACAAAACACCAAGTGCCGGGCTTGGACGTGCCACGATTGACTGGTGCTTCTTCATCTTCCAGAGTCCAATTTCCATCCTGCCGTGAGCAAACTGGCAAACCACAACCAAAAGCGCAGTTGAAGGCTGAACTAAACACGAACTGGCGGGTCATTGAAGCCATTGCAACTAGCAAAGAAGTTGCTGGCACAATCAACGGCTCCTCCTGTTAACTTTGACTGTAAATGTCAATCAAGGGATAGTGCGGTGGATACTGGAAGAAACAGCCAAGCTGTCCTGCAGGCTGTAGATGTCCAGCTCATCTGCATCGCACGACACCTTGTTGGGTTTCTCCTTCTTGATTGCCTCGCGCATTGGAAGCAAAACCAAACGCTAAATTGGTTTAGTCAATGCACCAAGTTTGAACGTTACGGCACAGTTTTTGACATGAATGCAACCCATGAACTCACAGCACAGATTGCAAAAATGTTTGCTCTGCTCAATCTTTGTCACGTCTCTTCTGAAAAATGTTCCCAGAACAAGAGACAAACAAAATTTCGCTTGAGGTCTGCACTTTTTTCAAGTCATCTATATTCTGGATGTCCTGAAAAGAAAAAACTGACAAAAGCGAATCGAACTTAGGTGAGTTGAAACTGCTGGCATTTCGCATCACTTTTCTAGCGTCCTTATCCTTGACTTGAAATCCATTGCCAACGAACTCGAAGCCACCTTTGCCGTCCTGCAAGGTCAACAGCCAAGACATTCAAACCCAAACCCGTGTTGCACAAGCCGCTTCCCGGCAACCAATCTCTTGACTGGCGAGGAAGACATGAACGCATGGCTGAAGGAAATCTATTGATAAAGTTTTGGCTGAACAAACCACTTAAATCTTAACCTAACAGTAGCACTAGTCAAAACGAAAAGGGACAAAGGCATAAACTGTTCCATTGACTTTTGCAAATTACAAAGCCTTTGATGCTCGAGTGGGAGAAATGATGGAACACAACCCTACCTGTGTTAACATGACCAATTAACACCGCTTTTTGCACAGGATTTTTGCAAAGGAACAAAGAAAACGAACATAGGGATGTAAAAAACAAGGTTGCTTCTTTAACACTTGCTGTATCACTCAAAAGGTGAGATGTTGAGGTGGGAACAGACAAAAGGGCACAGCAAAGGAACAAGGGCATGGCAGAAAAACATACAAAGTCTTTAGTCTAAATCCTCTCTATCAATCGCAGGAAGATTATTGGAACATATGTTTAAACAAATCCTGAGGAATGAACAACCCTGCAATCTTGTCCCCAAAAGTCCTGAACCATACCAAGTTCGTAGCATGACATTGTATTTTCTTGCACAGTGGACTTACCCTTAATCACGCTTTTAGTTTGGGGCATGGCTTTTCGACAATAAAAGTTCGTCCTACACCTGACAGAAGGGCACAGCAAAGGAACAAGGGCATGGCAGAAAAACATACAAAGTCTTCAGTCTAAATCCTCTCTATCAATCGCAGGAAGATTATTGGAACATATATGTTTAAACAAATCCTGAGGAATGAACAACCCTGCAATCTTCTCCACAAATAGTGCTGAGCTGTCTCAAGAACATAAAATGACACAGTATTATTTTGCATAGCGGGCTTACACATAATCACATGTTTGGCTTGGGAGGAAAGTTACATTAACACCATCACCATGTAGTTTGCTGCTGAGTTGGCATAGACATGATTGTTTAAATCGTAGAACCCAATACAATATATAGTGCTTCCTTGGTGGAGCAACTGACTGGCACCGGTCACTCCTGTCCTCCTTTAGTTGCCTCACCCACACTGCTCCAGCTTGTGGTCTGGTGATGCCTTGCGTTCAACATGTTCAACCGAGAAGGGATGGAGAAAAAATGGTTCGCGATTCCGATAAATGCTCCTGAAAGATTGAGAAACAAACTGCAAAATGACTGGGGCTCATAGTGACGAGTGGTTGCTCCAAAGGAAAAGTCTTTCTTTGAAGTATAGTTGCTTGGTTTCACCGTGTCCACCATCCGCTGGATGCACTTGCGGGCGTATGTAGTTGGTGGAATTAAAACCCGCACAGCATCTGGGTCTCTGAACATATCTTCCTTCAAGGCTTCGTCAAAGAAAGTAGTGGTCTGTCTCGCGATGATGGCGCCGAAGTTCTTCTTGGCGATGATGCGAGCACCCTTCTGGCTCTCCGTCTCCGCTTCTGCAGCGCCACCCTCTACTTGCGACCATCCTTTCTGAGCCAAGTTCTCCATGTGCTTCCGAGTGAGCGGGTCACCAATGAGGTCATCTAAGCCGGCATTGTCTCGGACGTTGAAGGGGTCGAAGAGCCTCTCCTGACCCAACTCGAACTGCTCACGGAGCTTGTCGACTGCCTGGTGGCACAAAAAAACGTTTCCACCGAAGGTCTCATAGAACTCCTGCCAGCCCACAACACAAAAGCATTTGCCATATTCCGATTTCACATGGTATTGCACGCAAACAGTTCCGACCCATGCATCCCGTGATAAACTGATTACAAGAAATTCAGCAAAACAAAGAACACCAAAATTCGACCCTGTTTTACACGATCATGAGCTAACAAAAGCAAGCTTTAGAAAAGCACTGTGCAAAGTTGCTCATAGCTCCTGTGCCAAGTCTTGAGACAAACCCCACTCTTGCAGCAAAAAGAGCATAGGCTTCTCTTCAACCTCCGGAGCTACAATCGTATTGAGAGCATCATACTTGTTGAAGCCAAGAGCTTGTAGTCCCAACGGGAAAGCATAGTCGGAGGCAACCAGAATAACAGACGCCTTCCGCTGCTCCCTTGTCAGTGCCACAAAGGTTGCGAGCGCTCTGTAAGCTGATTCTCTTCTGCCATTCCCATTCCCACCATTACCGTTGGGAAAGGCGATGTTGGCTTCATCAACAATCATGACTGGAACCTTCTCTGCAGCCATTGTTGCCGCAACAAAAGCCTTGATGAACTCCTCGGGCTTGGTGATGTTGAGAAACAAAGAGAGGAGAGTTTCCACTGCACCCTCTCCTATCTCCTCATCGTCACTCTTCTTTAAGTTCGCTTTGCCAAGTGCTCCAAGAACCGCAGAACCGGCGGCAACCAGCCGCTCTGCCCCGAATGGCAAACTCTTTGCGGTCCATCTTCGCTTAGCTTCTTCTTGCAAACATTCCAATGCATCCGTTGACTGGGCTTTGCTAGGGAGACGCATATTGACGTAGAGCAAAGGAGCTTCATCGCCAGCATTGTCAACAACGGTCTGCACAATTTTGGTCTTTCCGAGGGACTTGCCCCCAATGACAAGGTGCAACCCAGACTTTCCCATAGCCTGACGAAGTTGCGTGACATCTTGAACTGTATCACAATTTAGCTGAGCTGAAGTCTTTTCAAAAATGGACAGGACAAACCGTCTAATAACCGCATAAACTTCCTTAACCATACCGAACCTCTAAACTCCAAACAGAATTAAAACAAGTTCATGAGAAACAACGGATAGCTCAGCTGCACTGCCTCATTCAATGTCTTCACAAACTCCTCTCGCCCAGCAACCGCGTTGCTCTTTTGGTAAAGCTCTGCTCTGTTGCTCACATCTTTCAGGTATTGGGCGGGACTGATGCCTTTGTTTTGGGCGCTTTCCTCTATCTGCTTTGGGATGCTGAAGGTCAAATTTTGGAAGGCGCCGACCAAAAAACAACTAATTGCAGCAAGACGCAGACAAGAAGCTGAAGCGCTTCTCTTGGAAGCCATTGCGCTGAAAAAAGGGTCGCAATCAAGCAATCAAAACTGAGTTTCGACCCGTTCTGGAATAGTTCTTTGTTCTGGCTACCCAACACTGTTTGTTCGATGCGTTCTGAATTGAGCCCTCTAAGACTGAGCTGCACGGAAGGGGCTGTTGCCCCGGAATTCATCTGCAAACGCTGAGCCGAAAGCTTGAAACTAAACATCAAACCCAGACGCGCATGGAAGCATGCCATGTTTGCAAATACATTTCAACGTGCTGACGCAAGAAATCCACAGGTTCACCCTCGTTTGCGTTTTCCTGCAAGCTCCATGAGTGGTTGCGGGCTGGAAATCCCTCATTGTTTTTGTGTTTTGAGCAAGTATGTACATACTTAAAAATGCGTTTGGTATTTTTTAGCTTTGGGAGTTGGGGTTCCGGCTAACGAGGCTGGGCTCTCAGGAAATCAGCCACTGACTTTGAGGAAATCTGTCACCGATTTTGGGGTCACCGACTTTGGGGAAATCTGTCACCGATTTTGGGAAATCCGTTCCAATTTTGGGGAAATGCGTCACCGATTTTGGGGAAAAACATGTGCCTTTTTTGGGAAAAAAACATGCTCCGTTTTTGGGAAGAACAGGCTCCGTTTTTGGGACAAACTGGCTCCGTTTTTTTGGGAAAAAACGGCTCGATTTGCGGGGAAATTGGTTTGGTTTTTGGATTGGCTTGGGACAAAGCTCAAGTCTCACTGTTTTGAACGCAAAGCATGTTTGGGTTTGGATTTTTGAGGTTTTAGGACGGGGCGTCTCTAAAAATAAGTCAACCGGTGGGAAGTTGGAAAGGTAAACTGCTCAAACCTATAAACTTTGATGTTGAAAATTGGGTCTTGTTCCGTTAATTAAAGTCTTGCGCGAAAAGGCACGCAAAGATGACATCAGGACAAATCTAATGTTTCTGATGAAAAAATACTTAAACACATATTTATATAGTTAACTATATTTGCAGTATGCCTTGTTACTTTGTAAGCAACGGAGTTGAAATGTCAATGACTAATCAAACCTTCGACGTTATTTGGAACGGTTTTGGAGACAAAGAGCTGACTGACAGAGAAACGTCCTCTTCGTCTGAAGAAGGTGATAAAACAGGTTATTGTTGAAAAGGCTAGAAATGCTGAATGGAGAAAGCAGGACGACGGATACTACAACAGAAAACCGAACGACGAAAAGTATTTCCAAAGATATTACCAAGAGAGAACGAAACAACCGTGCGTATGCGATATATGCGATTCTGAGTTAAGTTGTAAGTCAAACTTGGCAAAGCACAAGAAAACCAAAAAGTGCCAAAGGTGCTTAGTGTAAGTTCGTTATGATTTTATGATGCAAGAAAACATCATAAAATTATAATCTAAGTATTTATAATGACAAGATTGGAAAAAGAAAAGGTATTGGAAAAAAATATATTACGACGTGGAGGAGGGCTTCGGTTCGGTGAGGGACTTATACGAAAAGGCTAGGAAAGTCGATGCAGGCATAACTTTGGATATGGTATCTACATGGATGAGGGCGCAACCCAACAAGCAAACAAGAAACTACAAGAACTACAATTCCTACGCTGCTCCGTTTCCCAAGTATGAATTCCAAATTGACTTGATGGATGTCACCAGTTTGCTGCGAGACGCAGGGTCTGAAATCAAAAGTCAACTAAGATATGGTTTAGTTTGCATAGATATATTCAGTCAGTTAAAAATGTCACATAGTCCCTATCGAGAATAAAGATGGTGATGACGTTTATAAAGCAATCGTGGAGTGTTTCAAGGTATTAGGTCAGCCTTTGTCGATTTACAGCGACGACGAAGGAGCGTTGAACAGCAAGAAACTGCAAACATTCTTGAAGGAGGAAGGTATAACACACGTACAGTAATAACGAAGACGCATGCAAATCAGGCAGAAAGGATGATACGCACGGTCAAAAAAATGATTGGGGACAGATTGAGGCATTACAAAAACAAAACATGGGTGGAAGTGCTAAAGCCCTCGTTGAATAGATACAACAACCAAATCCACGGTAGCACCAAGACAACACCTAATAATGCGCACAATCTTGATAACGTAATTCAGGTCAGAACAAATCTGATACTGAAAGAAAAGCACAACAGAAAATATCCAAACATAAGTGAAGGAGATTATGTTAAGATATTTGATCAAGGAAAGGGCAACTATGTATCAAGGAAAGAAACCAGAAGTCAGTGGAGTGAAAGAAAGTATAAAGTAATACTAGTTGGTCGTGATATGATGAATAATAGATATTATAAATTGGATGGAATGAGTAAAATATATAATAGGCATGAAATACTATTGGTTGATTAGTAACTGTTTTTCTTTCTTCTGTTTTCGCCTTTCTCTTCTTTGTGCATGTATTTTATCTTTGTCTTTTTTGTATTTTTTTTGTTGTTGTCTTATTGCGTCTTTGTTTTCTGCTCTATGCTTTGAATTATTCTCATAATATTTACCATTCTTGTATTTTTTTTTCCTCACGGTGCTGCTTGTCTTTTCTTTGTATTTTTCAATATTCTCTATTTGAATATTTGGCGTCCTTTCGTTTCTTCAAGGTGATGCTCTCCTGTGGCATCGTAATATTCCATTCAAGTCCGACCAACAAAACATCCGCTAAGACGGCTCTTATCATTTTCAATATATTCACCTTCTTTCTTCTCGAGTTGCTTTCTGTTTTGGTATGGGCATTCTTCAATAAGAAACATTTTACCGTTTTCAACACCGAACTCATCAAGCGATTTCATAGAGTTAGGATGGTGTTTTGGGGGATTTATGTGGCTTATATAGATAAGATTTATAATATGTTCTATGTTTTGCCGTTCTTTGACTTAGCTTTTCAGTTGTTGAATTTATATACATATATCTTAAACCATCTTTTCGTTGTGTAGATATTTTATGGCGTAATGTCCAAATGGGAGACTCTCAAAATCTGAATGCCAGTAGCGTTTATTGTCGTAGTTGCTTAAAGCATATTTAGTCTGATTAATGCTATAGATTTGATGGTTCTTACTTCTGATAATGTTTAAACTGACTTCTTCTTTACAGTTTCTATTCAATGTCTCTTCATAAGTTTTGTAACTCAACTGATTGCTCACTTTATGCTTGACTACTCCTTTACTTTTCTTGTGTTCTTTCTCATCACCATACACTTTATAACAATATGCCTTTGGTTTCAATCCTATAAAGTGAGTAATTACTTTTCCGCTCATTTCATCCTTGAATTTTCCTAAGACCTTCTTATTTGTTTTATCATAGTTTGGATGCTCTTGTGGATAATCACTGAAATCCATGTATTCATGTATCTCCTTAAAGTCTTCATATATGTCATCAGTCTCAACTTTGATTACAAAACTATCAGTATCAGTATAAACCAATTTGATTTTATCATCACTTTTTGTGGTTTCAAAACATCATAATAGAAAGAATACATGTGAATTTTAGAATAGTCTAAACTAGACATACCCATATAGATAGGTTTGTTTAGTTCCACTGTGTGTTTATCTTTCTCAACAATTACAAGGTCTTCATTTATGATATGCCTGTGTTTGAATAGCGGTTTATTCACCAGTTTCTGGAAGCGTTCAGGCGTATTGACAATTTCAAAATCACCATGCTTTCTTACATTCTCCATGGTCTTACCATATACACTGTTGTTCATTAACTTAAACAAATCTTTTCCAAAATCATGTTTGGCATTCTTTCTCTTTTCAGTGTTGAATTCAATGAATGATTTTAAGAAGTTTGCTTGTTTAAAACTTATTGCTCTATGGACTTTTCTAAGACTTAATCCTTGTTGTAAATAAAACTTCAATGCTGATATATGTAAAACATACTTCTTTTTATCCATCACATTTAATACTAACTTATTTGTCTTTCATCACTGGCATCTTTTCCATAATAGTATTTGTGTATATCCTTTTGGACTTGTGAAAGCATACTCTCATTGATACACATGATTTCAGGTGCTAGTGGGTAGTCTTTATGTAAATCATGTAATTCTTTTGGATAATCTAAATCAACTTCTAATATGTATCCTATGTCATCATCATCACTATATTTCATTACCCTCTTCTCATCCATTCTGCCGTAATACCATTTAAAGTCACCATATGGCAGTTTCTTACACATTGCTAATCCGTAAAGGTTATTAGCATATAAATAACTTATGTATGATGAAGGTTTAGATTTATCATAATCTTCATTCATGTATTTATTGTTTGCTTCTACTTTCTTAAAGGAGCACTGTGTCATTCCTCCTCTTAATCCATGTTCAATCATCTCATACATTTCTTTTATGTGTATTTGTTGTAGTCTAACTCCTGTCAATGATAAAAAGGCATTCCAAGAATAGTTAGGTAAAGTGATATAATATGCTGGGTCTAATCCATAATAGTTCAAACACATATCCCTAAAATGTTCAAAAACATCAGTCAGTAAATATACATCAGTCATCAAATACAAATCATGATATTCACCAAGATTTTGAATGTTAAAATGTTTCCACACAATATTTGCTCTGGCGTAGTCTTTGTCAGTTATGTTTTCTTCATATAATTGACTGTAAAAATCTTCTTTGTCTGGTAGTTTTGTTTCACCGAATTTCTCCCATGAGTTCATGTAGTCATAGGGATAGACACCCTTATCAGTCAGCAAATTCAAATCAGTTTTAGATTTAATATGGGTTGGTGTTTGTATATCTAAAACGAGATTCCCAGTCTTTAATCTTTTGATTTCCTTCATATTTGTTTAATCTAACTAATTTATCTAATGATGCCGTTAAGAAAGCAAAACTGTCTTTAAACTGACAAGCACCAAATGAAAAGGTTATGAACTTTTCACTGTTTTGTGCTATTACATCTATTCTTTTGTTTCGGTTTAGTTCTATGTTTAGTTCATTTGCTCTGGCAATGATTAAGTGAGCGTCATAGTTTTTGAGATTATGAAAAAAGATAGGGATTTTAAAATATCTAAATGAATAATCCAGATTACATTTTACATGCGCTGCGCCTCTGTATTTGCCTGTGAAGTGGCAGTGGTCGCGGACTTTCTCATCATCAGGTTCAAATTTCTTACCGCAGATGGAGCAATGAGACGATAATTTAAACTCTAATTTTTGTTCGTTTGTTAATTCATCCATTGGCTTATTAACATTCATTTTTTCAAAAATATATTTCTTAATTTCGGTCAGTTGTTCTACAAACTGTTCCATACAATCCTCACCTCTGTATAAACACGGTTTGCAAACATTATCAATCCTGCTTACAACATTCAACATATAACCGCACGGTTTATGTTCTTGGTAAGTTCCTCTGGGAGCACTGCTTCCAGAGCAACTTAGGGCACCTTCGGTGCCGTAAGTTCCCTTTATTTCAGTATTAGAGTTAGTGGTTAGACATTCAAAATCACCATAGATTACAAAAGGACAAGGCAATTTAGTATTATGCTTTTCAAATTCTATGTATGTGTCTTTATCTGGCATTTTTGTTTGTTGTCCTTCTGATGCCATACATGCTTTTTCAAGATGCTTCTTAAATACTTTTTCTGATTGAAATGGATTTAAGCAATGGTGGCAGTAAAACTTTTTATTAGTGTTGCTACTGCTCTGACAGTTTAGTAATCTACATTTATTTTTTACTAATACGTAATGATAGTGATGTCTTCATCATAGACTTTTAATAAATCTATTTCGTATTTAGCATTTCTATTTTTAGTGCCTCTATGTAATATGATTCTGTTATCATTTAAGCAGTCATCAGGTTCAAAAACATTTATTGAAACTGATTTATTATTCTCTTCAAATCTGTCTATGTCCCTATTACCAGTTGGAAAATTTACACCATCCCAGTTCAAAATATCATCTTTCAGTTTATTATAGTGGAACATTTCCTCTGGGTGATGTTTGCTTATTCTGTCATAGACTATGGATTGAATACAATATTTGAAGCATTTTTGGTCTTTATTTTTAATGTTGATACATGCCTTTTTTAGTTTAATCCATTCTGGTAATTCAATGTATCTCCCTGCTCTTGTTGGGTCATATCTGTCATAGTGAATAGTTATTGACAAAATCTTCAAATCTTAAATTAGATGTTGAACCTTCTAAATTTTGTATTTGTAATCGGATTTGAATAACACTATCTTCTAATGCTTGTGTCAGTTCATCCTCATTACTAATATTGAAGCGGGTTGATGGTAGGGCATATACAAGTTCCTGACTTCCTAATTCATTTCCTCCATCATCATATTCAGGTTTTTCAAATAATCCTTCCGTTCTTATGTTAAGTTTCATGCTTCTACTATTTCTCAAAAAATATGATAGTCTTTGTTTTTGGCGCACAATCATTTCTAATCCCCTTTCTCCTTGAAAGTGTTTGTTTTCCAAAACTATTGAATTAGCATATCTTCTAAATGCTGATTGAATATCTCTGACCCTGAATTTGTTTTTTATTGCGTGTTTGATTAGTAGTTGTCTAACCCTTTCTCTACTTACAACATCCTTTGCCTTTTTCATAGCATAACTTCTGTATTCATTAGTGTTCTTTACTGATAGTAGTTTCTTTGTCAAAACATTTGATATGGGTCTGTCTTTGTTGTATCTGAACTTTTTGTTGTCTATGATTATGGACTTCAATCATTTTCTTCCTTTTTTTGGTATTTCTGCTAAATCAGTACTCAATAAATAGTCTATAACTTTTTTCATAATATAATAGTATATATTTTATTTAGTTAATTTATCTTTAAGTAGTTTTTTTTTTTAAAGAATGCCTTATTCTAACCTTTGAATATATACTTAAAGAACAATTATTTAAGTATATTAGTAGGATGCATTGTGCGAAAGATTTACCCATTGATGTGTTGAGTAAAATTGCTTCTTATAAATTTGGAGACCCTAAATATTTGAAGTTGAAATATTGTCATATTGAGGCATTAAAGAGAATACAAAATAAGTATAAGATTTCAAGACTTGGTTCTAAAATAACAAGACATTTGAAATCAAGAAAAAGGTGTATGAATATAAAATTGAATACTGTATTATGAGAGAGGGAGTGCCATTTAATTTAAAAAGTTTAAAGACATAATATCAGAAGAAAAAGAAGAATTACTATCTTTAATTTATGAAGAAGTAGAAGATGAATTAAACTATAGAGTTAAACTTGATATTGAAGTCCAATTAGTGGCAAAATTCCCAGAAAAGGAATTTGGAGAAAATGAATTTAGTTAAAGAGATATTTATTTTATGAATGACTTTGATGAATATGTAGATGAAGATAATGTAGATGAAATATTAGAGAAAGCAGTTGAAGAAATACAGAAAGATATAGATGAAGACAATGATAAAGAGAGTATCATAGGAATACAAGCATTTCATTTTAAATTGAGAATTATTGAAGACATTTACTACTAACATAATTCTAATAATGCTATTTATTAGATTTATGGATTATTAAAATAAGATTATTAAAGGTGAGGAAATTGTCTTTATTATGGTTTGTTGTTTTGTTTTTTATTTTGATGTTTTTTTTTGTTTTTGTTTTGGGTATGGAATGGATGAGGTTATGATGTGATTTTCTATGCACGAAAAATATCAAAAAAATCTGAAAACAGATTTAAGAAAATGACAGTTTTATCAGGGTTCAGATAAGGGGGGAGGAGTTGTGCAGATGGTTTTGGTAGATACAGAGCGGAATGCATAGGGTGCACAACTACAAAATGCAGTGCATGTTACTTTTTTTGCAGCTACAAAATGAAGAACATAACTCTTTCTGGTTCGGAAAATAATTCAAAACCAGTACTACAAAATCCAATGCATCTGAAGTTAAAAAATAGCTGAACGTCGGAATTGCTAACATGATTTTTCCCAATGACATTTTGTAGTTGGGTCTTTGCCATCCAAAGTTCCGACCAACATAAATTCGGAGAACATTTTGTAGTTGTCAATGATTGAATTTAGTTGGATCAAGTGTTGACCCGTGCAGTTTGTTAGATGGCATTCTGTAGCTTCATGATCTGTTTGTGTCCATGTACATGTCACGCACTGTTTCCGCCTCTTCTCACCTCAACTATTCAACCTGTACAGCTACAAAATGCAAATGAGATTTTATGTTGGATGCTTCAACTATTCAACTTGTACAACTACAAAATGCTAATGAAATTTTATGTTGGATGCTTCAACTACCTCAACATATACAACTACAAAATGAAAATGGTGATTTAAAAGGAATCAACTACAAAATGATTCCAAATACAAAATGGGGGGCACAACCCCTCCTGTTTGTACAAAAAAATCCTGGCTGGCAATCTGTACTGTAGCCCAAGTCCTCCCCATTTCGTAGCTGAAATTTGAAGGTGGATACAGTTTTAAGATAGATGGATGATAAAACCTGTAAAACTAGTGAAAGAACTATGGACATTGATAATTTTGATGAAGGGTTAAAAACTTGTAAAATGTGCTTGTCAGATAAAAGAACCAGTTATCACAAACATAAACATAAACGAAATGAGGTTCAAAGAAAAAGATATGAAGAAGATGAGGAATATAGAAAAATGAAGCAGGACTATAATAACACATTTCAATCTAAAATTGTTAGTTGTTCTGTTTGTAATTGTTCAATGACCCAAGCAAATTACTATAAGCATAAGAAAACAGAGAAGCATCAAAGAAACTTAAATAATAGTCAGTAGTTAGGTTTCAATAAAATGAATGAGGTAATTAGGTATTGACTTTTATGATTTATAGAAATGAAAGAGGTAATATATAACGGTTAGTAGTGATGATTTTGAAAAAAAAATAATGAGGTAATTATGCCTTGACTGTTTTTATTTTCATTATAGTTTTAATATTGTTGAAAAAATGAAGTAATCAACAATATTAAAAATCTGTGTTTAGACGGTTACAATTGAAATTAAAAACTTCTATGAACTGTGGTTTTTTACATTTTTTTCACCCACGGTCAGGGACCCTCTGGCCTCTGGGGCGGTTGATGCACCTTTCACTGGACTTTTTTCGGATGCAAAAGGTCCGAAATCTTCAAACAAATTGCGTCTGTAATGAGCAAAAATCATTAAACCCCTTCCGGCCTTGTGTACGATTTTACTTCGTGATACTGATGGAAGATGTGTGGGACTGAGAGCGATCTGGGGCCAATATGGACCAGTAGCTTCCACAATGAAAAGGTGTAAATATTGTATTATATATATATATATATTGAAGCCACTCTCGAAGCCAAAACTACAACCTGCTTATATATATGCTCATATGATATACCAGAAGAAGTCAGGGAGTTGCTCTCCCTGAACCACTTGTTTTTTTTTCATGATTCTTCAGATTGCCCTGTCCTCCACGTCCATGAAGAAGTGGCCTCTGGGCTCGTAGTGGTCACCTGAGGCATCCCTAGTGGAAATGATGATCCTCACAATGGTCCAAATGTCTCGGAGAACACCAGCTCTCAAGCACTTCAGCCTCATGACCCTGCGGTTCTTCAAGAACAGTGTGAAACATCAGGTTCAAAGGAACTGATTTTCACGCGTCACCTCCTTGATTCGCACCGGTTTTCTACGGGCCAAGTGGCTGATGGGAAGGACCTTGGTCATGATCGACGCACATTGGTTCGTCTTGGCAACATCGGGATCCTCATGCTCCATCACAGCTGACCTCAATTCAGCAGGTCAAATCAAAAGAATACAGGTGCCAGGAGTCTCCTGTTCCCATCAAAAAATGGGAACAGCAGGGCACGCCATGAAGTATCATGAATTCAGAGTGGTCATCTCTTATAGCAGAATCCGTTTTGATCTATTTATTTTGGGGATTTTAGAGTTTGAGCACCACCCACTTCGTCTGAAGCGAGCCACTTGTAGCCACTGTAGATCAGAGCTATGCCAAAGCAAACCTTCACCAAGTAGACCCCAGTGTTTACCAGTGAGTAGCCTTGGGGAGGGCCAGCTACCCTTTTTGAACATGTGGGCGCACTGCCTCCGACATATGAGAGGATTTCTGAAGTTTGCGCAGCCACATGCCCGTGCCACACATCAGAAATATTGGCAGGCTTTTTTCCAGAAAAGAATAAAACATGATGGAACCATCTTTTGAGAACAAATAAAACAAAAGTATACAAAAGTGTATCTACTGTACCCCTCGACGAGTGGCCTACCGAGATCATGAGAATGCGAAGGACGATGGCCCCGGCAATGCCGAAGTACAAGGCACGGTAAAGCAGTGCCTCAAAGATGGGACCATCATAAAGGTATCATAAGACCTAAATTACCCATGATTACCCTCTGGTAAACTAACATAGCTATGGAAAATGGCCATTGATAGTGAGTTTTCCCATTAAAAATGGTGATTTTCCATAGCTATGTTAGTTTACCAGAGGGTATCCATGATAATCCCAGATTCTTTATTAATTGAATCGATTCTAACCAACCCCAATGGAATGGAAGCCGGCATGATGGAAACAAGATTCCACGTCGAAAGTGATGGGAGTTATCTGCTAGTATGGTCATGGGCATAAATGTCAGAAAGTAGTGATGAATGAGGCACTAAGTCACTAAGACTCACATGACTCACAAACAGGGGAAATACACGGATCACACTGGCCTGCGGTATAGTGTGTCAATACCTGTGGGTGCAGGTCATCACTTCTTGCAATGGTTGATTTTTATGCGGCCGAAGTAATTGGGTTTACGCCCTAACCAATCCTAACTGATGGAGGCGCAGGGAGTTCATGGGAGTTCCGTCCAAGGAAATCTGCGGGATATGTTCGATGCCAAGGCACATCGGGCGTGCAGTAGTGTACAAAGATCATGTGGAAAACGAACAGGTTGTCAAAGCCTCAGGCGCCGCATGGTGCAGCCTAGTTGGCTTCAGGTTCTGTTGCAAACAGGTGATCACAGTGGCCTGCTACTTCTCCAAGCCCATTGCCAAGGGACTGAGCATGTACTCCAGGAAAAAGCCTTGCCTGGGCTGGGAAGGCCTACAGTAGTCCTGAGACATCCATCTTTGAAGAAAAAAACATTGACCCCCAAAAGCTTCACAGGTCACACTTTCCAAGGTGCAGGAAACCGGAGGCATTATCCCAGCCAGAACGCATCCAAATCCAGCAGCTGAAGGCAAGCCCAATACCTAGGGGATTCGAAATTCTTCGAATCTTCTTATCAGCACAGTGGTGCCAACGCTGCCAAGTGGCTCAACCAAAAGCCAGACATTTTGTTGGCAATCTGATTGGGCATGCGCTGCACATGAACGGGCGCCAAGTAAACAGCGTCGAAGCCCAGGAGCGCGGAAAGCCTGTGGCAAAAACGCGGCCCTTGTGGTCAGCGCAAAACTGCTCCGTCCAAATGTTGGCCAAGTGGCACGAGGATGAACCTTATGTTCAAAATGACATGCATCAACTGCATCAACATCTTCCAACGAAGGATGAAGGATGTCCCAAATGGAAATGGCTTGTGACCAGCTGGCTCTGGTGAAAAAGTCAAACACGATCTGATAGACGATATGGTATCCTCTTGCCAGTCACCGCATTATCTATCCAGGTACATCCAGGCTCTGAAGATGCAGCCCTCCATCCAGCAGTGCACTTCTGTGCGACTAAGGCGCACAAACCAGCACAAGGCATCATTTTCTGGTGCTTCCGCCATTGTGGAGCGCCAGGCAGAGAGATCTGAAACATGCAACGCAGTCACTGTGACAGCTGTCCTTACTGCTAGCTCCATGCCGCACCTACAGTAGGCTGGTTTCAATGTTGCCCGAGGAATTATCTTTCATCTGTAATCATCAGTATTTTCCTGGAATTTTATGCTGCTTTTGTGTAGACTCAATTGCGTCTCGGGTTGGACCAGACTCAGACCTAGACCTAGATATCCAGGTGGGAAAACACAGTGCCTGCACTTGCTATGGATACACTTACAATCACTTACATATGTAAAAGGCTTGCATCTGGATCGAAGTGAAACGGAAAGCTGCCTATCTAGCTGCTTGAGGAATGAAAAACCTTCATGTAGATCCACATGGGCTCCGTGCAATTTGCATGCTCACATGCCACATAAAACATCTGAGCCATCATCGCAAGCAATCAGGCGATATGATGCTATGTGCTTCCAGCAAAGTATAGCCAACGGAAATATGACAACATCTCAAGCTTGATTTGATTCATTTGAGATTAAGATTTGGGGTCCACATGCCTGCGGCACTTCCAAACCTTTCCGCAGGGCTTGCCAGTTGCTTCCGTTTGCAACACATGTGTTTCATTTCGATGATGGGCTTTCTCGGTGAAAGTCATTGGGTCAATTTGGGTCACCTTGAAGATGGTGGGAACCGAAACTCGAGTCATGCCCAACATGCCGCCATGCACACGCCTCCAAGTCATCCTGCCAAACAGCTTTCTGGTGGTCGTTCTGTGGCTTCCAAATGTTAGTCCAAGCTACATGGACCACATCTTGGGAGCCCATATGATCCCATCTACCCTCTAAAAATTTAACATAGCCATGGAAAATGACCCATTTATAGATGGATTATAGATGGTTTACCTATCAAAAATGGTGATTTTCCATGGCTATGTTAGTCATAACCAGAGGGTACATCCCAACTCATCCCGCCCTGGCCCTGGCCCTGGCCCTGGCTCCTCTGTCAACCTGTGACGGTTCCGAAGCAAGGTGCGAACAATGAGACCAGCCATGGTGAAGGCACAGGACCTGGGCAACTGGAGGCGTGTTGAACGGCGATATGGGGTTGTAAACCCATATTGCTGTGATGGATGTTTAAAAAAACATACCAACCCATGATTCATCATAGATTCATCACCAAACTAGCATCACATCAAAATCGTCGAATGACATTACATACATACAAGCACCTACCACAAGTAAGTCCTCACATGGACCAACAAGATACCAGAATACTATATAATACTCAATACTACTAGTACACAACACTACATTGACACCGGATCTCTGGCCAAGCAAATCCATGATCTGCTAGAATTTGTTAAAAGCTTTATGGACTTCTATGCTAGCTTCACTTGACCACAGAGGCCCCTTCAGCCTCAGCATTCCTTCCACAATTCATCAGCCAAGAATCAGAATCACGATGCATAAAACCAGGGTCTCAGTGCTGAGTCTGGCCTGCACAAAGGCATCAAAGGCGCTCCAGCCGTGCAACAGGCACTTGCATAGCTCAAACTTGCGAGAAAAAAAACATCTTGCCACCACTTCACTGAACGTGTTCTCAAAAATCAATAGCAAAAACACATCCATCAATCGAATGAATCATGATCCCATCATGAAAATCACGAATGAACCGCTCTCCAATTGTACACTCCGAAGGTTGCGATTCCAAGCATTTCCAAGCCTCCTCGGATACCTTGGTGGATCAAACTGCACAAACGTGCTGCAAGCGTGGACCGGATACCGTAGGCTTTGAACTTACAACATGCATGTACATAGTACACATACTTCAATCATCTTTAATACATTGTACATACTTTAATCCGTTTGTTCTTTCTCAGTCTATATTTTCCCAAGGCGCAGTACCTCTCGGTTCGCCTGGCCTAGTGGCCAGCACCATCTTTGTGCACATGACATCCTTGTGTTACCAATGCGTAATCTGAAATGAGATAGGCATCATAGGAAAAACACATGAAAACACCATCGCACACATACATGAAAACATGCTCAAGTAGTTGTGGGAGTCGCATCCTCTAAACGCTTGTAACTTGGAGTGAAACATGTGATGCTTCACAAAACACCACGCGTACCATTCTTCTGCCATACCTTTCGGCCCAACAAAACTCCAGTTTGTAGGGTGGGAAGGCAGATGAAAGTATAGCCCATGGGTTATCATCAACCATCCCATATTCCTCCTGTTGAAGCTATTCGGCACTGTTTTGGCCGCAAATGGCCGAAATCGTAACACCATGGCAAATAATTTACAATCAAATGACCAAAACCTGTGTTGATGAGGCCATCAAATTGATGCTTTCCGAAGATCAATATCAATATCTTACATCAATATCAGTTCATATTTACTATATCATGTTAACACACACACACACGCACATATGTATATATATATATATGCATATTATGTATATTATGTATATTATGTATATTATGTATATTATGTATATATATGTATACATACTATATGTGTGTAGCAATCATTCATCATTTATTAAGGGCCATGAGGCCATGAGGCCATGAGGCCACCCATCCCAGCGCCAACTCCAAGCTGCGGTGGCACTTTCCGTGCTGGTCACCGTCCTGGTCACCGTCAGCGTGGTGCTTTCCATGGCCACTGTTCACCTGTGAGCCGCGATGAGCTGTTGATTTGCAGCATATTATGTATATTGTTAGATGGTGTTAGAATTTGCAGCATATTGTTAGATGTTTGTTAGATGTTTGTTAGATGCTTGTTAGCTGTTGTTAGATAGTGTTAGATGGTGCCAAATATTTTGATATAGATGTGGTTAGTGTGTATTGGCATATATTCACGGAGAAGAATTGATATCATGGGGTCCCTCCAGCATAAAACATGCAATTCCCTACTCTGTTTGGCCGTGCCATGAATGAACGCCTTTGGCAAGTCTTACCTGCCACTCCCAACGCCTCAGGATAGACTGCATTTCATGGCTTGCCGAGGCATGGCCCAGGCCAGGAGTAAAAGCTGATGATGGGTACCCCATGGTGAGGTGTTGCTTCAGCTCGGGCAACCGTCTCAATTGAGGATATAAACATGTTGCAAGCAGCTGTGCCATTATGTGCCATTTACAGGCTGCGCCATGCTCATCCATGCCCCACAACAGTTTTCTTCCATGATTTCTCTTTTGCACGTGGATTTGGGATGTAGGGCGTTGCAATGGCAGTTTATTCAACTCTCTCTTCACAACAATTCAGTCAGTCATGCCTGCTGTACTTCAGGTTAGCTGGAAAGGCTTTAGCCGCAGGTCACAAACAGCAGGAGTCCAATTCAGATCATCAAGCGCCTTACTATTCAAACCCTTTCGGATCCACCAAAAGCAGCATAGCAGCATGCCGTCAAAACTACTTATCTACGGGTATATTATGTACACACACACACACATATATATATATATACATTGTTTTGTCTATAAATATATATATATGTGTTGTGTGTATATATATATATATTATGAGTGGCGGACAAAATTCCTTATTACTCGCAATGGACATGGCCAAAGTGGGTGGTCCCCTATCGGTTGTGAAGGTTTGTACTTCCATTCTATGTGTGAAAATACTGGTATCGGTAAGTGGGTGGTCTTCTATCGCTTGTGAAGGTTTTCACGCAAATTTAAAGGTTCCAAGTCCACTCCCTACTTTAGTTTTCTGCTAATTTTGTTGGTTACTCACACATATTATATATATATGCATATATATATATATATGAATATGTATATATATATATAGTGTGTGTGTGTGCAGATGTGTGTGCACATATATAAAAATATTATTCTACTGTACCTTACAGGTAATACCAGGTAATTAAATGATTCAACTCTACATCACGCTGAGTCAAGTCAATGAACCGAGATCTAATGGCTCTGCTTTTCCTCTATGCGCCGTGCTTGTCCTGTACCGTGGCTTGCCGTAGCATCACCAGGTCCTTTACTACCATCATCTCCTGAGGCGACTTACGTCAACGGCGGGGAACGGCCGAATGAGCGTCAGGGTTGGGTTCGGCAGGTCAGCGTTCCTTTTTAACGCATGAGTGCAGGCCAAACTGGAGTCCAATCAGAGTCAGAGTAGAGCTCCGAATTTCGCCTTTCATGTCTAAGTTGCTAGCCAGTCTGAAACGAACCTTGGCCGTTTAAGGCCAAAACTCTAACTGTGCAGACTTAAATTGTGTTTCTTCGGCAATATGTATGCCATTGCATCATCTTCTGCATACAAAATATACAAAAGGCCCCATCCTTTCCACCATGCGTTGATGCTTCAAAACCGTCCAGTCGCTTTTGAAACGCGAACGTTTGGGCTGGTTGCACCAAAAAAAGGGCGCGGCTGTGGTGGCGCCAGCCATCACCGCCAAAAGGGATGGTAACCAGACCACGTGCAGCGCGGCACAAGACTGGTCTTTGAACAGGTGCAAACGCACCAGCATTCTGTGCCATCGTCCTGAAGGGAACCACTGACTGAGCAAGTCATTCTGTATGAGCAAGACCCCATTGTCATTGTTTATCAATTACTGTAAAATGTAAACCATGATTTTTTTCGGAAGGGTCTGTTATTGTGAACAATCGATGCAAACACCCCATATACACCTATATACTCCCAAACAAATCCAAACAACTCCTACAGCTGCTGCTTTCCTAGCACATCTGTTCAAGTCTTCTAGGCGACCCAACAACATTGCAAACCTCGTTGTAGTTGACGTTGTCACAGGAGCATCCAGTAGCTGTTGAGTCTGGGCAATTCGCAGGCGTTTCCAAAGCATTGGTAATCAGCTTCCTCAGGCATCCAGCCATCGGAAAGGAGATCAAGCCTACAATCCATCTATCCCTGCTTCTACCGCTGGGACAAGTCTCTGGGACCTCTAAAAAACCACTAAGGATATCACAGAATTGCTCATCTAGGGTTCCATCTTTCCGCGCTTGAATGGTCTGAAAGAAACTCAGGGAATCGACATCTCTGCCATAACTTGGCCACACCCCCACATATCAATATTATCAATATTTATCAATACATGATGACTCTAATGACTCTAATGAATGTGACATAATCATACATAATCATCATGACCAAAACATCCCAAGATGCCCAAGCCTCCAAGCCTCCCGTGTCTTTGCAAGTGGCATATCTGACACATCTGCGTGGGCCCCACTGCAAGTCTCTGGTGCAGTGCAGCTAGCTCCATCCAACCAGGTGAGGTCACCACTCTCCCAGTAATCAATGACCTAAGGATCTCCCCTTGGGATGTTCAGCTGTAGGGTCACAAACCCCATTGGCAGGCGGTTAAATTATGGCCATACAGTAACAATGACAACTTTCACATTATATAATGTCAAATGGAAATCATGATGTTCAGCTTTCTCGGATACTTCAGACATCTATGACAAAGACTGAACATGGCAAGATATGGCAAGTGCATGCGACTGATTCCTATAATACGCCATGCGAATTGGTCCCGAAACAGGTCATTCTGCTTCCCGGATTCCCGGTCTTCCCCCCACTTGGGAAGTTGCCAAGACCATGCCAGCGGCAAGGTTTCCTGGGCTGCTGGACTGGCTAGGATACCCCCCTCGGATGCCACATCTGAGGTGAAACATGGTGAAACGGCCGAGAAGATGTTACAAAAACACCACCTAACAAAAATCCGTGCAAATCCTGGCACGTATCTGGTATATTTTAATATATATATATATATATATCTCCTTCGTATATTTAGATAGGTATATTTATATAATTAGATATATTTAGATCACTGTTGGAATTCCCCTGCTAACATGGACTCCAGCATTCTTTAGACAAAAAACGGTGGTCCACCTTGCACTACTGAAATGGCACATCTAAAGAATGCCTACCCAGGGTGCAAGGGGGTCTAAGACCATCTAAAAAATCATGGCCCAGGCAACCAACTACCCAAAAAAAACAAAAAATACAAAAAACTACAAATGCAAATGCAGAACTCTAAAAAATAGGGAGTCCATGTTAGCCATGTGGATGTCAACACGTATAAAAATACCAAATGTGCCCAAAAATTCAATCAGCTTGTCTATTCCCTCTCAAAATCCCCTCTCCAAAAAATCCTGACCCAGGAAGCCTTTGCAAAAAATGGAGAGTCTGGCTTAGCCATGTGGAAAAACCACCTGTTTTAGCAAAAAAAAACGTTTTTTGCGACAACCCGGGTTGTCCCATTCTTTAGTGGAAATTCCAAGGGGGGTATATTTAGTATCTTTTATGCCAGGGAACTGTGGGGAACTGCTCACCTGCCCAGGGATCGAGATCGATATACGATGCAGTGAAGCTAAGCCAAGCGTCCCCATTGTGAATTCAGGGGGCTGCCCTTACCGCCCATGCTCTTCATCACGGTCTTGCCATCTTGCCAGAGCCTGGCAAAAACCTTGGTGCATCTGGGTCTTCAGGGTGAGGGCCTTTAACCTTTCCTCCACTCTCCAGCCCAGAAATAATCCGTCCCACATTAGTCTGACATGTTTAGATTGACACCAAAACATGCCAAAACACCTGGAGGTAGTTCTCGGAGTCGCTGCCTTTAATCACTTCTAGTGCCTGAGGTTCAGGTTCAAAACTTGAGCTGAAAGTACGCTGGCCGTCCTGAAGTATCCTGAAGCCATTTCTATTTCGATCTTTCCACAACCCTGACCTATCCTCCCTTCAAGTCATGTGCCTGCAGGGCGAAGTTGAAGGGGTTGTCGGTGTTGATGGTATTGGAAGAGCCCGGCCCATATTCTCCAGGAAGAAACCTAACGGTGAGCACAATTTAAGCACGGGGAAGTAGAAGCCAGGCCGGTAAGCAAGCTTGTCCCAGCTGCCATGTGATTTGGCGATTCTTAAAGACATCAGCCATTCAATTGTCAAGTGCCAGGCATTTGAATCAGGTGAAACGATCGGGGTTCCATTTCATTATGTGAAGTTGTGCAGGAGTTTTAGAGCGGTCTAACTTTTGTGCATAGGGCCTCAGGCTTTAAAATGCACAAAAACAATGAAAACTGGTTCTGCAATAAAATGCCTTGCCAGCAAATTCATGCCCGAATTTGCATCCAACTTCATCCAATTTCGAAGACCCTCAGAAACGCCTCTTTAAAAAGGGGTCAGGAAAATCTTTTTAGATAGAGGTATTTTAGAGTGAAGGTGCCCAAATATTAAGTGTTTTTCTTTTTTTTTTTAAATAGCATTTTATAGCAACAAAATACGGTGGCATTCTTTCGTGGCAATTCCTTAAAAAAAAATCCTTAAAAATCCAAACAACTCCTTAAAATTCCTTAAATATCCTTTAAATGTTAAACACATTAAAGATCCTTAAAAATCCTCCAAATTCCTTCAAATTCCTTTAAATTCCTTAAAATTCCTCTAAGATTCCTTAAAATTCCTTAAAACTCTCTAAGTTCCTTAAAGTTCCTTATAATTCCTTTAAAATTCCTTCATATTCCTTATAATTCCTTTAAAATTCCTTAATATTCCTTAAAATTCCTTAGAATTCCTTCAAATTACTTAAAATTCGCTGATCTAAAATGACATGCCCAATAAAATCGATATAAAAAGATCCTGGAAAAGCATTGGTTCCATTCTGCAATAAAATGCTCCAAACAAACTTTTTTTTTGCAATAAATGAGAATGGAATTTTTTCATGTTAAAAATCATCAGGATTTACCTTGCCAATAAAATGCTCAGACCAACCCCCCAACAATAAAATGACTGGCCTGGCATCAATTTTAAAATTCCAATACATTAAAAAAAATCGTTTCAACTATGCACAGGTTCACCAGTTCTAGAGTGGAAATTGCCACGGGGATGTGAAAAGGTGAAACATGTTCGCCCCAACCCGGACGTTTCCCCACAAACACATAACACACCCAAACAGTATCATATACTTGTCACGAGAGGATGAATGAAAACACTGGCTATATGCAGCGATTTTGACTTTAGGTTTCAGGATTTAGGGTTTATTATGGTTTAACCAAAGTTTATCGTCAATTGTTTTAGAAAGTTTTTGAACCGCTAGCCCTGCGCACGGATTTGAGCCACGTGGCTTGATCAAAGGATCGCCATTGCCATCGCAGTTCCAGGACTCCGGCGGCTTGCCACAGTTATGATTTGTGACTTGCAAAGCGTGTGTGTTCATTTCCTCAAGCGATGCTTCCAGGAACGGAAATGGAGGTATCATTTTAGAATGGACGTGAATGGACTGATCTTGTGGCACGGAACGAAATAACTTCTCGAGGTGCGCAGCTCTCAATGGCTCCATTATGTCACACAACTTTACACAACTTAGCTGTCTCTGCGATGAACTTTCGTCGATGTTTGAAGCCTCATGCATCCCTCTTTGAAGACTCCCTTTACATCAGAGCGGCGTTGATATCAAACTCCGCACAGCAATTGCCACCCACGCAGTTGGCATCGCAGTAGTAGTCGCCATATTGTCCAGGCGAACTCGCTGGCATATTCACCAGAAAGAAATTCACCTTGCAGGTTGGACACAAATCCTGCTGGATAAAAACTTTCTGGATCTGGGGATTGGCCACAGCAAGGTGTCCCGTTCTCAGGTCCATTGATTTGTCAATTTTGGTGATCTACGGGCATTCCCTTGATTTCCCTTGGCATTCCTGAAACGGCTGGGTCATTTCAGGCATGCTGACTATCCATGCGCCAGAATTCATGCTGATCCAGTCAAGCAAGTCCCCATTGGATCGGTCAGAATTGGACCGGCTTTCACTCTCCCTTCTCAAACATCTGGGATCTGCATGGATCTGCTATGTATAGAATAAGTATAACCGTTATTAACCGTTTATATAATAACCTGCAGAGTTTCCATCCAAACCCAAGCAATTTCAATGCCAGGGATGCCCACAGGATTTTTCGGAGGGTCTCTGATTTCTCTTTGATCAAGGCACGTTGCATCCGCATCCCGCACCGTTCCTTGGAGGCACCATGACTCGTGATGAAACCATGACACATACTACCGTAAATACATCATAATACTAATAATACCATCATAATACCATCATAATACTGTTTGACATCCTGACCAGAGAAATACAATTTGACATAATTTGACATTCTGACCAGATATTCTAGAGATTTCTTGGGGATTCTTGAGGGATATCCTTCCAATGGATACTGTGCACCCCGTTGGCGAGCTGCAGATTGATGGTGGCAATCATCGTTTTGCCCGCCAAGATCACCTACACGCCATCCGTAGCAGCGTGGGTTTTCGTTTTTCTTTTTTTTTTGCCACGAAACCAGCATTGCATTGGTCATAAAGTGCACATAAAGTGCACATGTCCATCCAAACTGGCCAGGAAACGAACATCTGTGGAATTGTGGTTTCAAATGTTTCAAATGGTATGTCTGATGTGGAGCACTGCTGCTCTGACCTTGTGGAAGTTGGCAGCATTGCTATAGTCTGTAGTATCCGAGGCCATCAAGTAGTACCTTAAACAATTTCAAAGAGCTATGAGATGCTATGATATTTGCAAGCATCGAGCAATGCAGCATTCAATCCGGGCACACCAAACCCAGTCCCATAGTGCAACCCGGGCTGTGATCCGTCTACACATGGAATGTGATTCTAAAGTCGTACATAGCAACATATCCAACCAAGAACTGAACCTGCTTGCTCTGCCCAGGGCGAGAAGACCCAGCTTTAAACAACATGAATGGGAAAGAAACGAGCCACCGATCGAACATATTCCAACATGTTCCAACAAATTCTATGTCTGTTGTTGCTCATGCTACTTGTCGTTGATGCCATAGTTCACGGTGCGCTTGTTGTAGATCGTGGCCCCAGGCAAGTAATATGTGTTCCTTGGCTGTCAGGCTGCCAATCTTGTGCCAAACATGATCAACATCAAGGAGGAACAATACGACTTTCCCGTGGGCATGCCATGTCAAGATATGTCAAGTATCAACGGCTTTATGCGATGGGTCTGAATGTGTACACACACATTGATAATCACAAAGAACGGCCATGCCACAAGAAATGTAGAGGTACGTAAAGTTTTTTTTCCACAACCGGGGCGGAATTCATCCCAACTTTAGCGCCACAAAGGCCCTCCATGCCCAAAGAAAAGGAATCAACAAAACCGTTGCTGGTAGCAAATCGAAGCGTTCCATTTGCCATCCTCATTGATTTGGAACCTCGCAAAGCCAAATGCTGTTCCAAGCAGTTGCTTCAAAAATCCATGTGTCTTGCTCACATGGCATCCTTTCTTTCTTTGGTTCCACGCAATGGGGGAAAACATGGGAAAACATGGAGAAACCATTGTCATAGCAATAGGTTCATAGGTATACGGTATGAGTCTGATATGATTCAAGCCCAAGTATAATTGGGTTGTTCATGGTTGTTATTGCTTGAATTCAACAGGCCATAACAGGCCCATGCAGAAATGGATCAAGTTCACCTACGCACGGACACCCATGAACGGTTGGCAAAACTCCAAATGAACTCAAATAATATCAAATAAATATCAAATATATAATTATAATGCATGAATATGCATTGCGTCAAGAGGACTGTGGGCTCAAGCAGCAAGTGGTTGTCAAACGCAAATAGTTTGTTCCTTCGTGACTACTCACCAGATCTCACCAGACCTCAGGGCTTTTGACCAATTCCTTTTCCCCCAAGTTCGGGAATTTGTGTTTTGTCCACCACTTTTTTTTTGCTCAAAGGTTCGGATAGGTTCGGTTTGGCCTGGAGGATGCAGGCTGTGCAAGCTATGGCGTGCCCGCCAGGTGGAAAGTCCATGGCATGGCTGGTAGGGCTGGCTCCCGTGCAGTCAGCCCCTGTCAGTGATCTGCCCGAGACAGAACTGACACCCGGGGCACACGCAATGGTTTCCCAACCCCAAAAGAATGAAACCAATGGCCATCTGAAGTCATGGAAATGTTCGAAGATTTCAGGTATTGAAGCGGTATTGAAGGCTGAATTTGGCTCTTCCAGTCAGCTGCATGCCATTTCCATCCATTTCCATGACTTCAAGAAGCTTCACACATATGTCCTCACGGCTTTCATTGGCCCTGGCGCATCAAAAGGGATCGTTTCTTCTGCTGCTTTTGCATCTCGGTCTCCTCATCTCCGTTGGGCTTCCACAAGCCGCGGTACAAAACCTCAACGCTGGCATCATGAACTTTCTTCCATCCGTGGAAGCGTCCACGTTGACTCAAAGTGCCCAATGCGTTCGGGAAGGCATGATGGACATCATGAAATAACATTTCATTCCAGCGATGCTTCCCCCCCACTGCCAGGGCCATGAGGTTGTGCAAGATCGGCCGGTTGCGACCGGGATCGCTGGCCAGGAATTTGTTCCACATGGCAAAGAATGGGTGAAGTTAGTGATGAACATCCAAGCCAAGGAAAATCCCACACGAGCAGCGCAAGTCACGGGCAGCACGAATCTCCAGCCTTCGCTGAGTGGACGGCCCAATGGCCAAGTGCCCAAGAGCCACACGCAGATCCATAAAAACCACACCACGGTGTTGTGCTTCACACGCCTTGGAAACCACTTGGACCAGAATTCCTCGCAGAGTAGGAGTAGGAGTAGCAGCAGCAGCAGCAGTAGTAGCAGCAGCAGTAGTATTCAAAGACCACAGGGGAATTCTCGCAGCGATAGAGAGAGAATATATAGAGGGACTACAGGGTGCGGCATCACGTTGTGTCCATTTGTGTCCCCTCGAGGCCCAGGTCACATCAAAGGTGAAAATCGGATTGAAAACCAGAGACAATGAGGGAATTAAAGGATGGCTGCAAGGACGTCACCAAGATGAAAGGGCCATCAAGATTCTTCTTGTTCCTTCCATATCACCTTTTGGAAAGAATTGGTGCAGTGACTAGTCCATACTAGTCCCAAGCCATGTTTTCGTGCGGTCAGGATGTCACTACCCTGGTGATTGTGAAGCAAAAAATGCAAAAGTGAATTCTTACAAGGGGATGCAAGGGGAAGGTTAGAGAATTGGATATATTGAGAGATTAAAGGAGATTAACCCACTTTAAGATGCTTTACACAACTCCCGAAGCTCCTTGTTGCATTTGCCACCTGCGCCTTCTTCAGGGAAGCTCAGCCACCACTCAATGGCAAACAAAGCCCCAGTGTCATTGAGTCCGAAGAAGTGGATCACAGGAATCCATGGCACAGTCAAGAGGTACTTATACCAGTTTGGTCCCATCTCTCCTGCCCACTGCTGCAGGGCATAGTGGAATTCTTCTGGATCCCAACCAAACTCTCCCTGGATCAGCAATCCACTGTGCTGGCGTGGTGGCGAGCATGCTCCAGCACAAACTCCTCCCAAGGCAGGGACAGGAAGTCGGAGAAGGGATGTGTCAGGTACTTCTGGAATTCGTAGGGCGGGAAAGTCACTCCATGCATCACGTCGTGATCGATGTAGATTTGCTGAATGCAGATGTAGGCAAAGGATGGCAAAGGGAATTCCAAAGCAAAGTGTGCACGTCCAGTAATGTTCTGGGAATGTTGCCAAGGAAGCACAGTAGGACAGAATCATCACACACTGCAACACGAAAATGGCCGTCAACACATTCCACATGTACACCTGGTGGGTGGTTTCAACATGTTTCTACCCTCCGGAAAAATAGTTTTGTTCAGTAGTCAGTTGGGACATCCCTCCAAATTTCGCCAAATAATAAGTCAAAACATACCTGAAACCACTAGCCAAACACCATCTGCTCAGGCGTAATCTTCGTGAACAAGACGGCCAAATTCGGTGGCATTGGATCTGGCTTGTTGGGAATGGGAAAGAGACGTCCAGTTTTCAAGCTCCTATTTTGGTCGTTCTTCTCCACACTGAGGATCTTCTCCTTACTTTTGGCCATTGAAGGGGCATGAGGGTCGCCCTCATCTGGTTGTGCCATCTTCAAAGCGGCGATTTCGTGGTCCCTTTCATATTTGCGTTTTAGTTCTTCCAAGTACTCATCGGCACCGTAGAAGATGGACGCCTTGGAGTGGCCCTTCTTTTCCCCAAGCAGAGGAGCTACAGTTGCCATGGATGAACCACGGCTGGAACAAGTCGACAGAAATGCTGAGAGCTGGCTAAAATGATGCACCTGGAGCCAAGAGGTTTAATCTCCGCGTCAAAAACGCGAAATATCACAGGCGGTTGAGTGCAGGGCCTGACTGAGTGCATATGACGTGTTAAGATACCAGCTCCTGATCGTTCTCAAATGTTCGGATGTCGGTCAATGGGTCTATGATCGATTATGATCGTGTGCCCTGCACCCTGATTGAACTGGCTATCAGACTATCATGGCTGAGGAACTGATACTCGCTCTCCTTCTCGTTCACGGTGTGCTTGCCGTCCTTGCCTCTCTTGGGGGGTTGCAGTTTCACACCCCGCTGGCACTTGAAGCCTTCGCACTCCTCTGTCCTCAACTTGCCTGGCAGGTGTTGACGCCTAACCGGTGCCAGGTGGCGACCCTGTCCCATGTCATGTGTCTTTTCTCTGCGTCTTTTCTCTCACTTTCGAAGAGGAAGAGTCACGGTCAGTTCCAAACGAGGTCCAGGGCTCACAGCCGGCCATGAGAAAATGTGACCACATCCGGGAGACAGCTGGGAGACATCATCTGCAAAAGAAGCGGAAGACAACTAGACTCGACAACAAGCGGAGAAACCTTGGAGGCCTTAGAGGCAACTGGCAGACAACATCTGGGAAGCCGCATCTGGGTGACATTTGGGAGACAATTGTGACACAACTGGGAGACAACTGGGTGACAATTGGAACACAATTGGAAGACATCTGGGAGACAGCTGGGAGACAAGCGGGAGACCACATGTGGGAGACAAATGGGAGTTGTGGGAGACAAGTTGAAAACCACCAGGAGACAATTGGGTGGGAGAAAACATCTGGCAAACCACATCATTTGGACGACAAGTGATGACATCTGCGAGACAACTGGGAGACGAGGTTGCAAGGTTCCACAAAACCCTGCGCCATGGATGGGGAAAGGGAGGGGGAAGTTGAAATACCGTCCTCTGCTCCTAGAGATTGGAACGAGGTGAACAAGAAAGTGGGAGACATTGGGAGACACATTGGCAGACAAAGCTGGGAGACAGGTGGAAGACGAAGTGCAGTGGGAGACACAGTTTTTTACACAATGAAAAACACAGTCACAGTGGGAGACTCAGTTGCAGGCAATGTGCAAGGTGCGAGACACAGTGGGGGACAGAGTGGGAGACAAAGTGGGAGACGAAGTGCAGTGGGAGACACAGTGGGAGACAAGGCGGAAGACACAGCCGGGAGACACGTGGGAGACAAGTGGGAGATAAGGTGGGAGACACAGTGGGAGATGGCGCTACGTAATATGCGCGTTATTGCCCCGCCCAACTCCGCCCCAACCCAGCCCCACCCCATCCGTGACGTAGCAGCAATTACATACGCAGCTTAACATGAATGTTATTGTCACACCCCACGCCACACCACGCGAAAGACTTAAAATTGCACGAAAACCCGCGGCCGCCTACAAGCCATGGTAATTATGTATTTGCATGTATTTACCATACTGTATCATATTTGGATATATATCTGGATGGTTTTGGATGATTGTCTCTGATGATGTTTCTTCCTTCCCGAAACCTCGGTCTTGGACCTCTTGATTTGGGTGTATTTTTCCGTCAAATCTGCGTGCGCGTTTTATTATAAGTTGAAGTAACGTTCTCTTCTTTTGCCATTTGGAACGCTATGAGGCTATGATCAAAATCTTGTTCTGAGGGAGTCGGAATTTTGATTCTTGATTCTTCATAAAGAAATGCAGTAACGGTTCTCTTCTTCTAGCTCGCTGGTTGGTTAATATATGTTAATATACCTGGTTGGTTGATGGCAATAAGCTGCGCGCTGGGGCCCTGCACTACAAGTAAGCACAACACACAAGCACAAACGCACAAACGTATATTTCAATATGATTTCACACCTAGTACAACATAATCAACATATTTAGTACAATTACATCTCAACTGGTGCTTCCATCAAAATAAGATGCATTCACAGCATCACCAACTTTACCCTGGACTTCCAGGTCCTCGTTTACCAAGCACCACCACAAAGTGCTCGTTTCCTAGGAACCTTTCACAACGTGCTTACATGTGCTTACACAACTGGTCCACAATGGTGAACTTCATGAGATGACCCACTTTGAAGAAGCTCAAGATGCTCACTGTTGATACCCCAAAAGAACTTTGCTCTAGAGCCTTTGAAGGTTTACATCAAACATGGAAATTAATGTGGACAGTACGTGCCTTCTTTCCCACCCAGTGGACTTTAGTTTTCCACTGAATTATCGAAGATTGATGTATTGGTATCCAATTCGAAAGCTGCAAAAGTCTGCAAAAGTGTGTCGTACAAAACGATTTCCACACTTCCATTCACAAAAAAAACGGGCGCAGAACCAAAGTGTGAAAAGTGCGTGAAAAACCCATGAAAACACCGTGAAAGTGAGTGAAAAACCCGTGATTTTAGGGTCCCCTTGATCCGTGATTTTTTTTTTTTTTTTTTAATGCCAATCGCAGCACATCGGTTCGTTGCAGTCCAGTATATATACCACTGTTTTGCAATGGGGGTAGTTGAAAATGTCCTACGAAAAGCCAAAGAAAGGGCAGCCAGAGCTAGTGCGAAGATCAGTGGTTCGAACGCGGTTAAGTTTGGGCCTAAGATTGGAATTCGGTCTTTGCTCATTAAGTTTAAAACATGTTTATATAGCTACTTATTAGTTCAATGGGGTATATGTACCTAAACCATCACAAACATATGAAAAAGTCAAGATGGTACTTTACAGTAACGCAGGCACTTTCTTTACAAGTGCTCGTTTCCTTGGCACTTTGGAAGTTCTGGGTTATGTTGTCATGCAACGCCGCAACAACATGCAACAACCCTACACGGCCAGTGCGAGAACCTGCATCACTGTGTGGCTTGCCCAACCGCGAGGATCTAGTTTCTTGTATCCTTGGGGTTCCGACTGCGGCAGATCAACGAATCCAACAGGTTGCCATGCCAAAAATGCGCAACCGCGGTTGTATCATTGAAATCAGCCCTGACTATCTGACTATCTTTGGCTTTTGAAATCGACAAGTGCACAGCCTCCCACATGGAAAATCAACAGAGCCCAGTATCAGCATGACACTGTCACAGGAGGCATTCGCCTGGTTGGCACAGGCCAACTCATTGGCCCGAATCTGGAGAGCCAGACAGCAAAGCAACCAGCAACGGCTGAATCGAACGCAGGCTCGACTCTCCATGAACTTCGTCAGCAAACGCACCTTGGGCTGAAAATGGCTGAAAGACACTGAAACCAATGGCATAAATTCCACAAGATAAGCTCAAAGTTGCCAAGAAGATCCAAGAAGGATGGGCAACCCCTCTACTTGAACATACTTGAACCTTATTCTGAGGCGAACCAACGAATTCTCATGAACGATATGATCGGTAGCTTGCACAAAGGTAAGGCCGCGGGCTGCAGGTTGAATCTCAATTGCTTCCGTCGTGTCGTCCAGCAGTGTCTATAATTAATTGTACTTGATCCTGGAACGATATCCGACAGCGGGTGCGAAGATGAAATCATAGTTTATAGTTTGTAGATGCCTATAGGTTGCAATCGTTAAATTTCTCAACATAAATGGCAAAAACAGTTTCGGCCTGCCCTGATATCTTTCGGAAGTGGTTTCATGATGTTTCATGGTGACATGAGAAGGAACCGTGTCAAACTCGAACTGCTTTAACCAAGTGGCGTTTGCCGGACAACCAGGGATCCTTTGGTTGACTAACCACCGACGGTTCGGATGTTCGAGCCAAGGCTACACTCGGCTCGGTTAGGGTTCAAAGAATGAAGAATAAACTGGAATGGGAGCAACTAGCAATTAGTTTCAATAGTTTCGTATGGTTTCAATCTCAATGATATCATCTGAATCATCTGATCCACAGACATGTCAGTGTATAACTTTAGCTCGTCAAATAAGCATTTCTTGCATCAGCTACTCGTTATCCGTGCACTTCGCTGAGCTCCTTCAACTCTGGTCTCCATCAGCAAATCAGCGAAACAAAGAACCCTTTGTGTAGTTGGGCCCAACAAATGTTTCGGGATTGGCTACCATCTCATTCTGGCTCCTTGCTGGACATGGGATGCTCGTGAGCTCCTGGTGGCACAACAGGCACCGCTGGCACCAGTGAAGCAATTTCGGATGAGACACGGCTTGGGCGATTGGTCAATATCAAGGCCCAGGGAATCACAGATCCTGTGATATCCTCAGTCAGCACTAGGAAATGGTTGCACTTTTGGTGCCGAATTCCACTCAGTCTATGAGTGTGAGCATGACATTGTGGCGAACAATGGTGATTTGGATATTGGCAGGGAATAAGCAAGATGTTTCAAGCTTGCACATTCTTGGAAAACGGCTTAGCTTGTTGCTTTCCACTTTCGCTGGTAAGGCTCCGTGCCTGGTAGTTCTTGGATGCTCTCTGGAGTCCGCGGGTTTCACCAAGAGGGTGTCTAATCTTCCTGCCAGCCACCAACTTCAAAGTGGTGCCAATCGACCAAACCATGAGTCTACCAGGATCATCGAGCGCCAGTGGCTGCAAACACCTCTCGCTGTAATTACAGGTTTTTCATCGGTTTCCTTCACCTCCTGATCGGCACTTGATTGGCACATTGACATCCTTGAAGCTAAGTATGGTATCCTCAAATGCTGATATCGCATCAACGAGCTGCAACCCATTGCTGCAGAGTCGTGGGCTGAATTAAATTCTGCAAACACTTAAGGCGGAGCAGCCTTTGGGCTTCTCATGAATAAACACACGTTATGTATGCATATAATATCATGTAACATCATATGACATCTGGTCCTCATATGATAATATAACATATATATATAACTATAACACACACACACATATATATATATAACTATAACTATAACACTATATATAACTATAACACACACACACACATATATATATATATATATCATAACAATGATAAACCATGATAAACCCATGATTCATGTTTCAACCATGTACATTGCACCCCATTAGTGCAGCATCCCCTTGGCCCCGCCACCTCTGGAGGAGGCTCATCATCACCTCAAGGTCAGCACTTTGTGACGTGCCCAACTGCCGTCTTTCGCCAAAAGAAATACGTAGAGAATCATAAAGAACAGTGGATGAAAGTTTGGAGCCAAAGCTCTCAAACTAGAATTTGTCAGTAATTGCCAGTAGAAGTCTAGCAACAATTGGCAACATACATGTGTGAATGTTTGGTGAGCGTAAACAACCATTTGCAGGGCTCCCTTCAAGATCTGCGCCAGGTGGCTTGAGGCTGATAGATCGGAATCAGGATGATCGGTGACCTAGTGGCAGTGCAGCAGTGCAATCACATGCAGCCACTAAACGACACTGCCATTGATGGCGGACATTTACTAATTTATCTCAGCTATCTCAGTTCCCTGCTGTTGCCTCTGTGAAGAGTGCTATCCAACAGTCATTTCAGATTCAAGGACTTGGTAACCATGTGTCTGCCTGCTTGTAAAGTCGCGGCCAATGTGCCTGAAGGGCAGGAGGGAAAGTGAAGCCACATACCATCAAAACAGTGTCTAAAACAAGTGCGAAATCAAGCACTGATTTCCAGCTTGAACCCTTCAAGCTATCATCCCGCTTCAAAATTGAGCAGAATTGCAAATGCGTCATGAACGATACGTGATATACGTGTATTTCTTCCTCATTTCAAAGGAATATCGCAGGGACGTGCGTTTTGTGGCTGAATAAAACATTGCGGAACGAAACCAGTCGTTCACACACGCACAGCACACCATGCAATTTTTAAGTGCTCGCTCAAGACTGCTAGCAAGGCGATATCCGATACTCTTTCCAGGGATTCTCGCCCTTTACTTCAAACAATGTGCAGTTCACAAGATGGGGGCAAAGAACTGCACCTCTAAGGACTTGTGCGCTTCGCAACGCTTCGGGCCACCTCAATTGCGTGGAACGTGCGATTATTATTGAACAATATTGAACGTGCACATGAAGGGAAAGGATGGAAAAAGAACCGTGCTCAACTGAGCAACTGGATCCAGCAAAATTCAATAGGAAGTTCGTCTGGTGATTGGCGAGTCACACAAGATTGCACTATCTTTCCTCCAAATACCCAAAACACATGGATACAAATCAAAAAACATGATGCTATACCATATACCTGCCTGTAGCTGTCCAACCGGTTTGAAGTCTACCCACCTGCTTTCATTAAATGCAGCACAGCCGCAAATGTACGCATGACACCTGGGCATGGCTGGCCATGGCCAGGTCTTGGCATGGGGGAGACTATCAACATCTATTCAATCTATAGTAACTACAGCTGGTGGGGAGTCTAAACTTCTGGAACTGCCAAAACCAATGATAATATATGATAATAGCAATCGCATCCAGATGCATCCAGAATCACTCTGAAGATAAGGAAGAACGACAGGAATGACGGCAACGATCACACTAATCACAGAAAGAATATCCAACAAAACAAACACATGCTACGCGATGGTGGGAGTCTTCAAGCATGTCTCTACTTAATTATCTCTGGTTTGTTTGCTTCAGGTCTGCTACAGAAACGTCCTTGCTCCATGTTTCACAGCTGCCAAGCACATGCAAAACAGACCTTGGACGATCTGCAGGTTGACCATCCTGGCACGCCATTCACAGGGTTTGTCTGAAAATGAGGTACCTCCAAATATATCATGGTTGATTCTTATTGTCCCCATTAAAAAAAACATGTTTTTCATGGCCATTTGGGGGCACAGCGGCACATGTTCATCGTTAACTACGGGGATCCAGCCATATGGCACCATGGCCGTCCCGTTTTCCACTCCTCAATGGCGATGGCCACCGTTTTCCAAGCGAAGAGCTTATGATGTAACCAGGGCATGACGCCTTGGGACGATGCATGCTCACCTTAGGGCGGCACATGTCAGCTGGAACGGGTGGTAGACCATGTATATATATATATATATGTGTGTGTGTGTGTGTGCTGTATATCTATAGCTATCTATAGCTATCTATCTATCTATCTATCTATCTATCTATCTATCTATCTATCTATCTGCTTATGGTAAGATGATCATATGAATACTAGAATATCAATCAATATCATATAATTTCCAGAGCAATATCATTCCGAGATGCCCCGAGTTCCGGGCTGAGATGAAGGCTCCTCCAACACTGGTCACGCGATATGCCTCCTTCAAGAACTCCATGATGGCCAGCGCGTGTTGATCATTGCCTTTGGTTTTTTGATGTTTTCTGATGCTCATTCCCAGGATTTGGCCCCTAGATGCCCAGTGTACGTGGCGACAGGGCTTTCCTCAAATATCTCAAATGCTTAGTTTTGGAAGGTCATGGCAATGCCTGCGGCGTTACAACGAGATCTGATGCAGAAAACTGAGCAACTAGCAAAAGAATGCATCCAGTGTGCTCTTGTCCTCAGTGCGAAATGGGCTGTTCAGCATGACTGCAGGTGGATGGCAGCTCAACTGCCACTCGGCTGATTTGTTCACACTTGGCTTCACTTTGCAAAACCCTTAAGACAGTGCATGTCGTTTAAACACTGTGTATTCAACATGTATTTATAACTTATAACTTATAACTAATGTATTTAGATAACATACATGCAACATGTATGTCATATCATGTCATGTCAAGTCATGCACTGAAACATCATATGGATACTGTGCTGCATACGGCAGCATAATACACAAACACACACATATATGTATATATATAATTATAATATATATAATCATAATATATATATATATACAGTATATATATAATTATATATAATATAGTTAATGAAATATGCATACATAATAATACATACACAATCATACACATAATACACATTGCAACATCATCCAACTACAGTTGGGCTTGGGAGGCCTGGCCACCACCAAGGGAAAGCTGTCATCAGCGATCTCCGCCAGGTTCCGGCAGTCGGCCGTGATCCAACGAATGGATGGCCGGTGACCTTGATGGCTGGGGTCTTTTAAGGGACAATGGCTGGGGTTTTCCATGGTGCTCCATGTTTTTCCTGAATAGCTCAGCTAAGCCATTGATTAATGATCAATGATGGGAAAATCATAAATCAAAAACTAAATCAATTGTTCAACATCTACCGGAAGCCATGGGTTTTTACTCAGCAAGTACAGGGGATTCCTGCAGCATTTCCTGTAAATCGGTTCTAGGACCAAAGATCTACGAAACAAGCCAGGGATGGCTCATTATAATGGTGCATCATGGTCCAATAAGTCCAATACTTGTTGGTATCAGTTCAGGATCCCCAGTGAAGGTCAAGTTCATCGTGGTGCACGTTACGTTACTGCTTGATCAAGGTCTCGATGTGTGCCAGCGACTCCAAAAACATCACATCTCTTGAGACACCGGGCGGTTTCGATGTTCCATGTGATCCATGACTACCTCAAAAGGCAAGGCTCCAAGGCCTAAAGGCCTAAAGCTGCCAATCCATGCCTGGTATGTTTCAGCCTGTCAGTCTGCGAGTCTACACACCCCTAGGACATCTCTTGACCCAGGCACCTGAGAAATGTCAACAGCTGTCTGGTTATGGTAGCCGACATCAAACATCTCCTGAAGTGGCACTGTCATTGGAAGCTGAAAATTCTGTCGAGATATGCCAGGATTCACCAGGGATTAGTTGTCATTTTTATTTTCACCCTTTACAATCCCAACATCGGCGGCACTTATTCATCGACCACTTGCGAATCATTGCAAATCACAAGGCGTGCGGCGTGCGGTCATTTTTTTGGGGAAGTCACTTACACATGATTTACCTATCAAAAAAAATCAAAAAGGTGGTATAGTGAGTACAGTGGTGGTTTTACAATTGTTGACACTTCGAGTTTTGGGTGCAAACTTGGCTTCAGAATTCGTGCCCTTAGCCATCCTTAGCCCTTAGTGTCTTAGGATGTCTTACCCTCTGGTAAACTAACATAGCTATTGAAAATGGCCATTTATAGTGGATTTTCCCATTAAAAATGGTGATTTTCCATAGTTATTGTTAGTTTACCAGAGGGTAGGTGTGTTTAAACATCGATTTTTCGTCGGCGAAAAAGGTCTCCAGAAGCCACTGCAGCTGGGCCCACCTCGATGCGGTGTTGGCTGGTCAAGCCCCGAAAATAGGCGGAGATTGTACTAATAATTCCAATAATATTAATTATAATATGAGTTAATATATAGACATACACATAAACGTATATCATACACATATACATATACATATATAACATATATATATATATACATATGTATATATATATATGAATGAATGAATACAATTAAGATCAGATTGACAATAGTGATTGTCCTTTGGGATCATTATTCAGCAGGTGGTTTCCACGCGAACATCGTCAACGGATCGCATCAATGCCACCTGGATTGCCTTAATGCAAGTAAAAGTTCTTGATTCCAAATGGGTTCCCAACGAGATTTCCCATCTTAACTACGGTTCATGGTATGTGTATTATATATATATATATCATTATTATTATTATTATATTGTATTAATATGTATAGACACCACTAGTCAGTAGTCAAGTAGTGGGGTTCATAAACCAACACCCATCACTGGCGGCCTTTTTTCTCAGGTCCACATGGCCAAGGGCACCACGTGGACCACGTGGCTGGGCATCACCTGGTGTTGCTCCACCAGCTTTTGCAGAGCGGAAGTCGTTGGCAGCTCACCCGGCTGAATGCCCAGCTCCTGGATCAACCGCTGGGACCAGTGGGACCATATATGACAACACAATTTTAAGAGACCATAACAATACATAACATGAATTAACGTGATCATAACATGACATGGTTTTAAGGATGTACTGCAATTTAAGTTGATATGAACCACACATATCTAAATTCCATGATATAAATCCATTCAAATCCGGGAGGCTAACCTTGAAAGATCCATGTGAATAACAACAATCGCATCAACTGACTTATTTCATGATCCACGGCCATCAAATGCTTCAACATGTTCACCACTTTTGGGGCCGAGATGAGCTTTCTAGATGTTTCTAGATATTTTGAATCCTTCATCCTTCCTTATTCTTTGAAGCTACTTTTACCAACCAGGGATGTTGCGCGGCGGTATGGCACGTGATCCTGGTGATCAATGCCTCCTGCCACGAAGACTACAGGGATCTCGGCTGCTGCTGCGCCACAAACGTCGTGGAAAAATGAGTCGCCCACGTGTGCAACGGCATCCGCTCCCAGCAGCCTGGCTGAATCCACAGCAGCTCGAAGTATTTGATCGCCACGACATCTGTACAATTCAGTATTCACTATGATTCTACATACATCTAATATCATCTATATAATCATCTAATATCATCTATATATAATATTATATAATCATCTATTATATTCTATTATCATCTATCTGCATTCAATGTTCATGATTCATGATGATTGTTGGTGTGTCCACCAATACACGCATTTCCATTACATGCGATTCCGGTATGACCCCACCCAGAGGATTCGTAGGCCTGCGGGCAGCCTCAAAGTGAGCTGCGCAGGGCTTGCCATAGTAGGTCACTACTCCACCCAACTCCTGACCGTTTGATCCGGCCAAGTCCGTTCAGCGCAGGGAAACTTTTCCATCTCCCTGTGATGCTATCAAGTTTGGCAAATTCTCTCTGCGCACCTGAAGCTCCTAAAATAATCTAAAAGAGAACCATCAAGAAAATGATAACTGTTATTGTGATCTGCCCACCACTGCTGAGTAAGTTGGCTACATGATCTTGCATGGATAAATCACACTTCCTTGTCAATTTTTCGCATCTGGCGGTAACCCTGCACTGAACATCAAGTTGTGCCGTATTCCTATCCCCCGTCAACTCTAAGTAACTCCACATCGTCCAAATGGTGAAAATTGCTGTTGGTAAGCCCATGTGGACGCCCACCTAACATGCAAAAGTGGTCGAACAACTACGCAGCTAAAGCATGTCACATCATGTCACATGACAACAACAATCCAAGCAAAGGCAGCAACTGTCCAAGACAATTCAAGAACCATACCAGAAAATATCCCAAAAATCCTTCTGGGAATTCGCCTGCTCACATGGACAACTGATTTTTAAGACAAAACCGGCACCTTGAACTACCAAAATGATCCAAATCATCCAAAATGGCATATCTAAAGAATCACTACCTAGTATTCCTGGAAGTCTGACACCCTCTGAAACAGCATGGCCCAGTCAACCAACTACAAAAAAAACAAACAAATACAAATACAAAACAAATTCTCTAAAGAATCAGGGGTCCGTGTTAGCCACGTAGATGCCAAAAAACATGTGAAACGTGTTGTCAATCTTGTAGTTTGTTTGACTCATCTGTGATACAAGCGATGGCCGGCGCACAGCAGCAGTTTTTGCAATATGAAAAATTGCAAAGGCATGTCAATTGGCCCTCAAAATACCTTCTCTAAGAAATCATCACCTAGGATGCCCCTACCCAAAAACGTGGAGTCCACATTAGTCATGTGGAAAAAAACACTACCAAAAAACACTTTTCTTGGTACAACTCGCGCCGTCTGATTCAAGGGGGATGCACAAAATATACCAAAATATCACCAAGTCCTACGAAATCTTTCGCCTCGTAGAGGCGCGCCACATGGCCCGGCTGAAAGGTCTCTTTGGCGCCAGGCTTGGCGGGGGAACGGAAGTCTGGGTTGGCACACAGCCTGGACCGAATCCGGAACGGAAGGGAACCAATGTGGGAAAGCCATGTAAAGCCAATAATTAACCATGGGGGATGGTTTCTATCACCCAGATTCACCCAGTTCTGGTGAAAATGGACGAAATTTAGGGGGTGTCTTATCATTGGGCTTGCAATGGGCTTGCCATATTATGGGAAATATATCGGAACATGGGAACTATGACTGGCCTGATGGTGGGGCTACTTTAAGTGGGACAGGACACTTGCCAGGAAGCATTGGCAAACCTCGGGCTATAGCATGCTGAAACAAATCTCGGTAAGGCTCCAGGTCTCCAGTGCTTTCGCAGTCGACGTGCTCCGTCCTGCTACTGGTCCTGATGGCCAGGGTCTCAACGGATGTTTTCAACCCATCCCCAGAGGATAAAATTGAAAAAAAATGAGCATCTTTGGCCCTTTTTGACGGGCATCATTCATCATCCCAGGGATGGAAACATAGAAACCATGTTCCCAAGACGCAGTGTTGGCAGTGTCCTGATGGTGTTCGTCCCGCTGTTCAAGACAAAGTCTGCCTCCTTCACATCAGACGCAAGCTTCACGCCAGTGCCCTGATGGACAGGGGCCCAGTGCCAAGAAAGCAGCTGATGAAGAATGTCCCCAACATGATGTTCAGGCTCCAGTAGGCTGCCAAACACTGTCTCCTAATCATGCCCTAGCGACTTGGATCGAATTGAAACTGCTGACTGTATCTTCAAATATGATTTCAAATACCGTATATACATATTATAGATATTTGTAGATTAGATAATGTTAGTCATCCAGCACCTGAGCCATTGATTGCCCAGAAAGGACCTCCAAATAATCAGTGACTCCGCTGCCATCTGCTTTCGCCAACCAAATGCAGCTCTTTCCCGGCCAGTCGCTTTCCAACGCCTTCCAGGCCTGAATAGGATCTGCAAATGGAGAGGCATAGGATTTGAATTTCGTGGATGATGTATTGTAGTTGGGACATCTAGAGCTATACCTTTTCACCAATCCATATCAATCCATCAGCAATAGATTGATCACTGGCATCTGCTCGCATTTCCAAGCCAAACGCCATCAATCTAAGCTAGTCGTGACATGAGTATGTTCTCACATCTTCTCCAGAAAATGTTTTCCAACCAATCATAGTAGTCACCATGTAGTCACCTGTTCTCTGTGAACAGGTGAGATCTTTCCGGAATTTTCCGGAACCACAGCCTCCGGCCCTAGGAAACTGATCCAACAGGGTCAAACTTGGGCACCCATAGACTGAGTTGACCAAACCTATCAGAATATGTGGTCCAATGAACCCAATGCGTACCATTTTGGTGACTCTTACTGTGCATTACTTTTTTTTCATTGAGTTCCCCACCTTTGGCCGGCTACATGCTACATCTTTCTTTCTTTGATTTTGATTTTTCTGGACCATTTTTCAGGTGAAACAGTGTGAAAAGTCCATGAGTTGGGCACCTCTTCCCCAGAGGTGATGGCGCCCAGGAAGGCTGTGGCGTCCAAACCAAACTTCGACAGCTCCTCACGTTTTTCATCGTTTTTGCATCTTGTCTCCTCTTTATGCGCTTTAATAATATATGATGGCTTATATAAATATGCAAAAATATGCAACAATATGCAAAAATCATCAATATCATTATATCATATTATATCAAGTTTAAATCTTAAATACCAACAGGCATGTGGACACACACACACACACTTTTCACATGCATATTTATATAATATTATTTAATCATATGCGTGCAATGTTGGATGGCACGTTATATTTCTCACCTCGCTCTGGCTTTTTGCCTGACCCTTGAAAACCTTATTCAATTCCATCAATTCCGTGCTTTGATCAACCACAAGACAAATGTAAACCATCGCACACCAGCGTCTGCAGATTGCGGGGCAGTTTCACCCCTTCTAACCTCTTGGTAAACCCTTTGCCGAACGTCAAACTCTTTAGGGTGTCAGGCAAAGCTACTCCGTCCAAACCACGATTAAACATGTAACCGAAGGCTAGACTCTGCAGGCAGTTCGGCCAGTTAACTCTCTCCAAATCTTGATGAAATTCCAGTCCGAACTTCAGGCTCTCGAGGCTTGGGGGCAAATTCACTTGCTCCAAAGTCTGGTTAAAGGAGTCACCAAATGTCAATTGCTGAATACCTCTGGGAAAGCTCACCCTCTCCAACTTTTGATTGAAAGAGTAGCCAAAGGTGAGACTCTTCAAATGTTTGGGCAGTTCCACCATCTCCAAACTTTGATTGAACGAGTAGCCCAACGTAAAGTTTTGAAGCCCGTCAGGAAAGGTCACTCCTCGAAGACTTTGCTTAAAGGAAAAACCCAGAACCAAGCTCTGAAGACCATTTGGCCAGTTTACTTGCTCCAAGCTTTGGTTGAAGTCAGTGCTGAAGGTTAAGCATGTGAGGCTTGTAGGGAAGTTCATCCCTTGCAAACTCTGGTTGAACCTGGGGCCAAAAGTCAAGCTTCGCAGATTGCTCGGCAACGTTCCAGCCAAAAGCTGACAGCCAGGATTTCTGATGTCAAGCGTCAGACTTTGCAGACTCTCAGGCAGCCTCAAACACGCCAAATTGGGCTCGTACCAGCGTCCCAAATGGAGGTTTTGGAGACTGCCTGGTAATGTGACGTGCTTCAATATCAAGTTGGACGAGGTGCCAAATCTCAGATCCAGTAAGCTGGCGGGAAAGGTAAGTTGATCCAAGCTATTGCTGAAGTTTGCGCCAAGAGTCAGGCTCTGAAGACCTCGTGGCAGGGTGACCCCTTGCAAAGGATGATCAAATCGATCCCCCAAAGTTAGAGTGCGCAAGCCATGCGGCAAAACTACATTGTCCAAGCTCTGAGAAAATCCACCCAAGGAGAGCGTCTCAAGGCTTGCAGGCAGATGTACTCCATCCAAGGTCTGATCAAAGCAGCGACTTAAAAAAAGGCTCTGCAGCGTGTGCGGCAAGGCTACGGCCTCCAAACTCTGATTGAATGCCGGCCCAAAGGTCAGACTTTGCAGGCCACTTGGCAGGTTCACCTGTTCCAGACTGTTGTTGAAGTCCAATCCCAGCGTTAGGTTCTGCAGAGTCGTTGGAAATACTACGCCCTCCAAACTCTGAGAAAATCTGGCACCAAAAGTGAGGTTTTGGAGATTTGGAAGCGTAACCTGTGTCAGTGTCTGATTAAACTCATTACCACAGGTCAAAGTTATCAGCTGGCTGGGCCAACGCACCTTCTCCAAACTTTGGTTGAATGACTGGCCCAGTGTCAAGCTCTCAAGGCCCACCGGCAAGTTCACTTGTCCCAACGTTGCGTTGAACGATTCGCCAAGAGTCAAACTCTGAAGGCTGTGCGGCAGTCGTGTCCTAGGTGCCACGGCTGACTGACTGGGGATCCAGCTCTCCAAACCTGATAATTTAACGTCCAGTCTCACATGTTACGACTTATTACAGTTACTGTATCAATCCTTCATCTCTTGCGAACACAAATAATGAGCCTAAATAATGAGCCTGGAGTGTCAAATGCATTATTTAAGATGCATTAAGATAAGTTCAACTGCAATAGTTAAAAAGCAATACTACCCCCCAGCATCCCCCAGCACTCCCTGTAACCAGTCGAAGCTTCAGCTGTGCGTCAGAGTTCACACCTTTGATGTGAGTCACTCCCTCCAATGCAAACTCTTCGTCAGCAACTGGATCACCTTTCAGGTAGCCTTGGGGGCAAATGATATGCCCAGATATGCCCAGAAGATTTCAGCAAAGCCCAGTGCAACATGTGCAACAAATTCAAGCCCAACAGGATTAAGCCATTGAGGTCATTGAGGATTACCTAGGGTTTCCTAGTGCAAATATGTGAAAATTCCAATGGAACCTGAAGGATCTGAAGGGTCTTCAGGACGATCGGCTCCAAGCATCCTTCAGCTGCACTGGGCGGTAGACATAGGACACCACTGTCCCTGTCTCGAAACCCTGCTGTCGCAGTCCTTGACGCAAGGACAATGGATGTGATCCATGCTGCACTGAGATACCTTGGGATGAGGCGCGGAATATGGAGCAGGCTAGTCACACCTTTGCCCTCGGGCAACAGTGAACACCGAAGCCAATCCCACTATATAATGTTTCGCGACAAACATCGACAAACCATGAAACATGCTATGATTCGGCTATGATCTATTATTTTGTGTTTAAGGATGATGAAACGATAAAGATCGATAAAGGTCATTGGATTGGCTGGTCAAAGCTCACTGATGCTAAGCCACCTGCACCCTGTTTGGCTGCCAACTTCCCACTGATCATCTTCCGCAAGTCATGGCCAGTCTTTGAGCCAGGCAGTCGCAACCGAAGATCTGATGGCAGGGCCAAGTGTCAACAAACTTAACAAACAGGAAAGGGCAGCTGGAATATACTAAACCTATGGCTAGGTGGGAAAGCCGTGGCAAAACAAATGCAAATCTAGTTTGGTGCCCGGCCTTGGCCGTCCAAACTCACCACCTGGATCTCCAAAATGTCCATTGACTCCATGGCTTGGAAAAGAGTTCCTTTAGTGATTCAGAAACGATTCCACAACAATACCCAGAAATTAGCAGCTTCTTGGTACTGGTGTTGTTGCGTACGCAAACCCTGGGGTAACGCAGTACAAGGAACGGAAATGTTTCGGCTGAGGTTGGCCAGGACTCTGGTATACCTATAGGGTGGCTTGCACACCGACTTCTCGAGCTACTTCTTGAGGATCTTGCGATGCAGGCGACGATTAATTTGGCACGCATGTGTCACTGGATTTGTTTCTGAGTTTGTTGGAACAAGGTAGGTTGCCTTACAAATTCAATCTCCCGCCGTTCACCTAACCAAATCATTAGGCCTTGGGAGCCTTGGGATCACGCAAACATTTCAACTAGAACTGCGCTCTCGCTACTGCCCGAGACTCTTAGCTGTCTCTCTCTCTCTCTCTCTCCCCATCGCCTGATCGAAGAGTCAGCTAAGTTGAAGGCAAGTGACAAAAAACAACCGCTCCACCAGGGTAGAGAGGAGTGTCAGCAGCCAAGGCTATCAACAAACTGCTCCATTTCTCCCACCCATGTGCCCAGTAGGCGGGACATCTCAATAATACAGCTCTGTTCCAACGCAATTAATGTACTACAATATAATATAGTACTATTTTTTTGGCGGGGGGTACTGCACTCTTTACATGGACCCTTCAGCGACGCCACCTGTGATTGTGACACTCTATTTCCACCCCATTCCATGCAGTCAAAATTGAAACTGAACGCTGCATAGTATTGCAACCTCTGTGTTGCAACCTCTGATCCCGTCCTTCAACGCCCAGGCAGAGCGCTTGGAAGAATTGCCTGCAGCCAAGGTGCCAATGCCTTGATCAGGTGTGATCTTGATATATCTTGATTCTGGAGGAAAACACCCTGTCTGGATCGGTTTTTGCATTTTTGGAAAACTCCAGGCACACTCTGCCAAGACACTCAAGATGACTAACTTCTTGTCCATCCTGGCGCCAACTCATCACAACAGCATGGCATGGTGAGGACCACCGCTACAGTATGACCCTCGCGCCTCTTGAGCTTTTCGATCAGGTCCACCGCGCCGGGTAGGGCAACCGCGCCGTTGTGAAGCACTCCAAATCTCAGCGGGCCGCGATGGTGCCATGATGCCATTTTTGTGCTCGAAAACCATCGACATTGATCCTGAAATTCTGAGGTCTGAGACACCCACAGCCCATAGCTACAGTACATATCCAGTATATTCCAGTATAGTATAGACAATTGACGTCTCATCCTCTAGTCAGAAATGCGCTGGATAACTCCCTTCTACCCAATTAGCAGCAGGCTAGGTCATACATGTCCCAGGGACCAAGTAAAAACTTGAGAGGTACATTCAGGCGTGAGCTACGTGTATACTTGGAAATACTAGCAGAGAGTGTCAACTATGTACTTTGACATCTGAAAGGGAACATAGATGACACAGCCACAGAGCTTTTGTCAATTAGAGTTCGGTTCTGATAGTGAGTCTTACTTTAAATCTTCAGGCTTTGTTGGCCGCATCAACCATGATTAGTTAGTCGCTTGTGTCAAGATTGGCGAGTCATGGTGAGCCACAAAATCGCAAGAGTGGACTTGCATTTGGCATCATTTTTCCAGATCACGCACACCTGAGCCTTTGCAAAACAAGGGGCAAGTCGAAAATGAACCCATCGTAACCTGAGGGCCCAGTCGGTGTAGCCAAGGTAGCCAGTAGTGCACACACACACACAACACACACAACACACACACAACACATACATATCCAGCAAAAAATCGCTATCATCCTCCAATCACAGACTCACTCTGTTCTGGATTCTTTTGACTTGGAGAATTGAAGGTGGAGGTTGGTCCACTCACAAACCAACGAGCAACCAGGTAAACCAAGCCACACGCAGCCAGCTGCTCCCAAGTGATAGCATCAACTGCCATGGTCAAGGTAGCCGGTCCAAATTTGTTGGCTTCCCCATGGGCTGACTTGTTGGGTTGCTGTGCTGGTTGGTTGGATTGGGATTGTTTGGCTTGATTGGATTGGCTACTGCTGTATGAACCAAGATGCTGCCACTACCTTCGATGATGAAAGCGTGAAACGCCGTGGAAGAACTGCAACATCCTAATTGCATACAGCCTACATACACTTTACATACAATGTTCATAGTTTCACATACATGTACCCGCTGGTAAACCGACATAGCTATGGACAACTACTTTTTTCCCTACTATTTTATATCTATTTTTGATAGGTAGATTCACTAGAGATGGAATTTTCTAATTGCTATTTCACACTATTTCACATTATGTTATTTATGTTGAATTACCAGAGGGTATGTCGCCCTTTCTCTCTCTCTCTCCCGATATGCCTACCACACATCCCGAATCAAGAACCAGCTTTCTGAGACGGCCACCCTACAAGCCAATCATAGACATCCTGGCGGTCTGGCATCAAATCGGATCACAATGACTAAAAGATCTAAAAGAAGCCGCAAGCACAGCTATGGTCCTCTCCCTCTGCGGCTGCTTTGGCATAGTGTTCCTGCAACAAATGGATATGTCAATGCTTGCACTAGCTGCGCCTTGAAGCAGTAAACATGAGATCGAATCTGGTTGTACTGGACTGCATGTCAATGGAGAATTGTGGCTGTAATCAGGTATTCGAAACATTTTGCAAATGCGGTCAGTCAAGAGGCATCATTGAGACCGCTGTTGTCGCCTTTTTCGGAAAGTCTGCGTTTGAATTAACATTGGGAAGCTTTAACATTGGGCCCCAACTCACCCGGCACGGGGTCACCGTTTGGTACAATATGGAAAACCATTCTGATACATCTGTGTCCCAAACCCGAGACAGGCCTCCCAGTAAGCGCCCTCACCAAAGTCCGGGAATTCCTGCGCTAGGAGACACCATTTGTGGGTAAAGGTATACCGTATACCGGGATGAAGATTATTCCTCACCGTCTGTCTCCCAACTTTGGTCGCTTCCATCCGCCGTACAGCTAGACTGCTGATCAACTGGTCATGACTCAACCTGGGTCTTTACCTCTCAGTGGTTTCAACCCATAGGCTCAATAATTGCCATATGTGACACACCGTTTGGACATATCAAAACCTAATTTTTGGGTCAAATCCCTGTTGAATCATCAGAAATCATCTCCAGGCATTTCATGGATTTCCCTCTCCTGGCCATCTTGGCTTTGCCCGCCTGCAGCGAGCCCTGTGCACATCAGCTGATCCCACCCCCCATGAAAATATAGGCCTCCATACGGAAGCCCAAAACGAACAGAGCCCAAACCAGATTTTGAAGGGGAGGAGTTGAAGTAGTATCAGTATATATTACATAGCATTGTATCATCAGTGGGAAGGGATTACATTGCAAGACGATCCAGCTAAGATCACTTGAACCTTGAAGCTGGCTGCCCTTCCAACCCTGCCTGTCGGAGATGTCATGCCATGAGGCACTCATAGGATCTCATGGGTCATGGGTGTGCCATGCTAGCGCACTTGGTGGTCCCAACCAATGGTGGGCTGGAACATACCAGTACTTCAATTCTCTTGGTCTTGCTCTAGCCGGTTTTTGCTGGTTAGAATCTGCACGTAGCAGGACCAGGAGGCAACCTTTGCAAATCTGTCGTGCAACCACACACTTGCTTGATAATGCTTGATAATCTTGATATGCTTGCGCATTTGCGGCCTGCGTGTTCATGCTGGAATCGAAGGGCTTTGAAATGCTTTGAATTTGAAGGAGCAAAACGGAGAAAATCAGTCTCACTCTCGTCAAACCTGAAATCAAAACATTGCAATGAGAGCAGGTCATTTCGCATCGCATTTTGTTGGTGCAAACGGGTGTTTTGCTGAACTCTATCACGCAGGAAGATCCCTGTCACCCTAAGCGAGGTGTGAACGGCCAAAAGCCCAAATGACATGAAGATGTACAAGAAAAAACCTATCGTGGCCATTCGTGGTCCGCATTTTCTTCTTCCTCCTCCAATATCACTGGGTTCTGTATGTGATGTTCTGTGACATCACCCTGGCAGCACTCTCCGCTTGCAGCTGAGGTCTGTGCCGTCCATAACTTTGTTGCAAAGATCTCCGGTTTCCATCTCCATCATTACCCAACCTTTTGCACCAAAAGGGGCCACCAATCACCACCAATGGCCACCATAAACTGCGCGAAGGCACCAGCTGCACCATGGAGTCAACGTCAAACATGTCGGAATGTCGGACCTCGATGCTTCTGCTCCGCTCTATCGGGGCAATTGTTGTTGCGCAGCCAAGCCCTCGTCAAAGAGGATGTCTGCACCAAGTTCTGTACCAGGCAGTTTTGACAAGAACCTCAGAGATGCTGGTGGCTTCGCCTTGAAGGGGATAAAACTGTGAGTCCAAATCAAAGTTGGATATTTGACAAGTTTGCATACGAGAGTAGACAATCTAGACAGATCAATTGTTTGCCTCATCCAGATCCTCATTCTCCATCCTAATCCTTCATCTCTGAACTAAATTGAAGCCTTAAGTCTGGATCCATTCATTTCCGAGGGGCGCGGCTCCTTCAGAAATCTTCAGCTTTGCGGGTGAGGCGTGACCTTTCTGCAGCACAGACACCTGGTCGGGCATGTTGGGCAGTGGCACGATACCCTCCGCAAGCACCTCTTCATTGCATTTCATGGTCCTCTTGACTTCATGACTAGCTAGACAAAAGTTGCAGCTTATCACCATACATCACCTTCCAACCCCCAACAAAAACACTATACAAATAGTTCTGATCATTGTGTACGGTCTACATACATACATAGATACATTACATAGAGAACCAAAACCCTAAGAATTCTTCGGGTCAACAAAACAACCTGAAGATACCTGAAGTATTTCGGAAAAAATAGGAAAACCTCGGTTTTCGATTGACGACCTCGGGTATTGATTTTGAACCAGTATTGAACCCGTACCTAACCCGTACCTAACCCGTACTTTCAGAATGGGTTAAAATACCCCGGGTTTTGTCAGAAAAGCTCGGGTATTTTTCAAACCCTAAGATTTCTGCGGGTTTTGGTTCTCAAGGTAATTATACTAATTATTATACAATATTCATATTCACATCAACCTAGCACCAACCATGATTTACAAATCTACTCCACGAGCCACCGGGAGATACTGGGAGCCTTGTAGCTGCCATCCCCTGGGATTTGATTCGCGGGCTCCAACAGCTGGATGCTGTCGATGCTGTCGATGCTGTCGATGCCGTCCTTCGCGTCCTTTCGGGAGCGCCACAGGACACGATGAGGACGACCTTGGGACGTCGGGTAAGCAGGGCACATCAGGGTGCCAATGGATGGAAACTTAGTGGAAGCTTAGGGGGAACCATTACTGTGGCATTCTTGTGGGCAATTTGAGGCACCTCCAAAGTGACGGCAATAGGTTGTTGGAGAGCGTGAAGTATGTCCAAAATCCGATCTATCTGTGGGAGTTGCTGCTTTGGGCCAAGAATAACAAGCCAGCTACTGTATCTAGTATCTACTGCAATAAGTTATATAAGGAATTTGATTTTAATGCATCCTACTGTTCCAATGGTTTCTCTTTTCATGGAAAGCATGGCCCCGCTCTAGAAGCAAGCATGATGTTTGGGGCTCTGAGAACCTCAGCCACGCACTTATATTAAGCAAAAATCACAACATACCAGAACCGTCCAGAACCATCCAGAACCCACAGAATCTGAAAGGTCTCAAGAATATCAAGAATATTCAAGAATATTCATCAACTATCACAAACGAAAGTTAAATCTCCTTTGGCCAGTTCCCCCAATATCTCCATTCCGTTCAGCCAGGCCTAAGATTGTGGCAGCCTCCTCCATCTGGCCAGCTTTTAACATCTCGCGCAGCCTACTTGAACTGATCGTGCGCCCCTGGTCGCAACACCTTGGCGCAGGGCCGCAGGGCCCAGACATGGGGTCCGACTTCCAAGATCTTCCAAGCTCAAGCCATCTCAGCCCCTCATAGAGGGCATAGAGGGCCCCAAAAGCCAAGTGAGATCTCCATAAGTGAGATCTCCATGCCATTTTTTTTTACCCAAAAAATGTCTGTGACATTCTGTGACACTCAGGGAGCTACAAAAATTGCAGCTAATGCAGCAGAAGTTGCAATGGCGCGATGGTGACAGGAATTCCTCGAGTCCTCAATCCGAGGTCCAAGCAGGTGAGTAGCTGGGGGATTCGGATCAATCCTCCCTTATAGATCCGGCTGGAAAAGGACCAATCCTCTAAACTGCTGGACAAAAGATCCAAAAAAATTGCTTACAGTAAAGAGAATGTGATGAATCTGATCCCGAAAGTGCACGCATGATGCCGTGAACATGCAACGAAGAATCTCCAAGCCCTCTGAATAGAGTACTCTGAATGGCTTTTCTAGTTTGTCTTGACAAGGAGGGGTAATTAAAGCCGAACCTGCTATTCGCCACACTCCACAGAAAAGAATATGAGAAACTAGCTGCACAGACTCAGAATCTCCTCTCTTTTTTGGTTTGTGTTTTCTTATTTTTCTTTAGTCTCGTCTACCTCGATCTGCAAACTTCCCCCTTTGAAGACGAACTGCCACTGTCACCGCCCAAGGATCCTTCCCAGCTCCTTCAACATGGCCGCATCGCCCGCCGCTTTAAACCCAAAGCGGAAGTTTTCACCGCACACGGCGCCTTCAGCACCCAACACATCCACCAAAAAGTCCACGAAATCCTTGGGTGAAAGGCCACGGACCTGCACACGGCGAAAGTCCCAGGGTCTCTGGCAGAGATGCCACCAAGATCAATCCAAAACAACAGACAAAAATATATCAAGAATTCAGAAGTTGCAATTGATTGCAACAATCATCGCCAAATAAGAACCATCCTTAATTCGATTCAATAGACATCTTAACGACATGCGTTAAAGACATGTGTTAAAGACATGTTCTCTGATTATCTCCTGGTCATCCCGGGGATCCATCAAGTGCCATAGTGCCGTTGGCCTCCGCGAAGGGTAGGACTCGTTCCTTGGCCCCGGACTTACCCAAGGACGCCAAGACCTCCTGGCGATGCTCCGGCGCGATCAAAGGACTGCGCTCCGGCCATCCTGCGATGGCATGGCTTTTGGAAGCTGCTTAGCTGCTTTGATAATTGGCATTGCTCAAAGAAAACGAATCCTCATGGTGATTATGTCTATAAATATGCACGTAAAGTCCGTAAAGCCGTAAAGTCCTCATTCATGGAACAGCTATGAACAGCTGCAGTACCAGTACTGAGCAGCTAGTGCCAGCTAGTGCTTCTTTGTGGCTGATTTTTTCGGAGGCATTTCACAATAATTCTCTCTTCTTTTATGTGCTGATAAGTTGCCAAAGACTTTCGCCATACCACTGAAGGACACCATCCAAGGCTCCTGGGTGGCACGGGTAGCCAAGTGCCAGAAAGATGCGCGGAAAGGATTTGTTATCATGCATCACCCCTCCAGTAATTCTTCAAAATCTTGACATGAAGATAAATGAAGACATATGAAGACCATTGCTTTCATATGTGTCTCTTTCCCATTTCTCATCAGTACCATGTAGTCCAAGTACTCATTCGTCAGAATCATTTTGACATTTTTTGACCCCACGTGCCTTCAGTATCTGAACACAAATTGAAGACGGTATATGGGATCCCGGCAGTTATCCTCTTGCACGTGCTCTGCCCCGAACGGAAAGGTCCATACATCCGATGCACCAAGTTGCCAGATTCATCTCCTCTGCGCAACGCACCAGAGAGGCATGGCCCAAATGCAAGGCATCGAACTTTCCGAGGCACGTGGCGCAGTTGCGAGGTAAAACTTGGAAGGCTCCTAGGGATGCTGTGTGCCCAGGTATGCCCAGGCTGGGTTAACTATCCCAAACCCGGCCAGGAGATTGGCGGCCTACCAGGATCTACCAGGATCTAACAAGCAACAGGAACTTGGAGGCCACAGATCTGACTCTGACTGCGCCTTCCATCGGAACCACAGCAGGAAACTGCAAACCCAACGCCATGGCGGTGATCAACCGGCACTGGCGGTTGGATGGCCAGCCACACATTTTGCAGACGTCACATGGTTCAGTTCCCGGACAATTCCAGCACTTGGTGGTTGAAATGCATCTTAACATACCTAAACTTTAAACATGTTTGAAATGTGCGTGCATTGTGCATTCACTTCTTTAAACTCGCGCCACGCTTTCGGTGCTTTCCACACGGAAACCAGTCAAAGTGCTGGATTTCGTTCAGCAACTTCACTGGGTGTGATATCACCCTGTGTAATTTTTGAGCGCTAAATTCTGCGACAGCGCACCAGGAAGCAAAAAGCTTCTCCACGGGTTTCATCATCTCATCGCGACATGTTAGCACCTCTTTACAGCTTCAGCTACCCTGCAGGGCAAATGTGCAGGTAAAGGAAAGAAACGAGTTTGAATTTTGTGAAGCCAATAACTGCAAACCATGATCACCAGAACTTTCAAAGGCAGCGTATCGCAGCTGCGAAACCTCGTTGAATCAGCGCCGATGGCCTGGTTTTTGCCGCGCACATTTCACGCAGCTCCGGCACCACGCGGCTCATTGCGGTGCCCTCAGCTGTTTCCATCCCGTGACCCACATCTGCAGCGACGGTTTCTGCCTGGGTTCTGAGCGCTCGGCGTGGACAAGGCCTTGTCAACACTTGGCTTATCCTTGAAGGAGAAGCCTCGGGGTTCAGAATTTGGCGCTGTCATGCGGTGATGATGATGATGATGATGATGATCCATGATGATGATCCATGATGTTCCCACATTCCAAGGGCAGCAGCATGTAAATTAATTACAAATGTATGTGCCTCTCTCTCTCTCTCTCTCCCCCCATCACCATCAGGTCACCTTGCCCGAGCTGCACACACACACAATATACGGGTATTTATTTACATGCTAGGCAAACATGGGAAAACTGTATAAAACTGTCATATACCACATCACAATACATCACCTAGTCATTTGATGGCGGCGGCCAATGGTCACGTTTGATCTGCCGATTCTCACCTGGGCCCACTCTTTGCACGGCCACGCTGGCACCTTGGGGTCCCCGCGATTATAGCTGCGGACTTCTCAATAGTCATCCATGATGCTCGATAGCTCAAAATCATTAAAAACCACCAAACACCATCGAAAACTATGTGTACAAGTGTAAGCATATTTTTGGGTGCAACTATTTACGCACAAATGTAATATCAATCAATTCTCCAACCCTTGGATTCCGGATTCCACATACAATCGCAAAAAGGTCGACCATCATTTCAACTGCAGCTACCAGTAGTGCAATATGCCGGAGCTTTATTGAGCTCAGGCAACCAAAAATCGGTTCACAGTCTGAGGCTTCTGGCAATACAGGGCCATCTGCACACAACTGTCTACATCCGCCTGGCAATATGGCAACATATTGGGGCAGGGATGAGCTAACACATGTGCATCATCTTCAGCCAAATTCAGACTTACTTGTCCAAAGCAGCTGTCTTGTAGGGATGCCAAGATCTAATCATCCAATCTCTAACTAGCAGCAAAATCCGAGGAAATTAGGAACAAACTGGAACAAATTATAATTAACTATTTCACTTTACCTATATAATTATATAACTATAATATACTTATTACTTTCAAAATTAGATCTTTAGCTTGCAATAGACATCCCCAAAACTACCATCTCCGTTGATGTCCCATGTCTCTCTACAAGTACCAGGTTTCCCGTGCCAGACCGGATGCTAAAAAGGGCCTCGTGCATGAGGCCATACAAGAAGCCAGCTGGCACACGGAGCGAGACGACTCAAGGTCTTCAGGACACTGATGAGATCGAGCATGACATGACATGACTGATATATCACAATAATATATATTGATATATCATAATATATATCATGATATATCAATATATATCAATATATATCATGATATATCTGATATGACTGAGCAGCAACGTCTAATTGGAAAGCGACATTGCTGCAGACTTTCACTGAGGGGCTTCGCTTTGAACACAGCCACTGACTCTTTGGGGAATGAACTCTTGGACTGCACGCAATTTAAGTTCCTCCTTACCCTCCATCTCTGGACCAATTGTGGATATTATGCTTTCGGTTCCGGCGCATAAATTGGATGAACTTGGCAGCTAAGGAAAGCCAATGTCATGTTAACCAATCCCATTCCAATTGCGCCTGCGAAGGCATCCCCTGCGCCGTCCTTGCGCACGAAACTCCGACTTCGGACGGGAGGAACTGGAAATCTTTGGACCTTCACCTGAGAGAAAGAGTGCTCAACATGATGTGGACATCATGCTATAGTCAATATCCGACACAAGCAAAGAAAGCTGCAACTTGTTAAGGCATTCTGATGCATTTTGCTATGATCATTACTGCTTATTATGATCTTCATATGATAGATTTCCGGTAAAGATCATAATGATTCATAATGATCATAATAATCAGTAATCTAGTAGTACATCATAATCTACAGTATATGACTATATGATCTTCACCAGAAATCTATTTCTACCAAAATGATTTTCATAGACTTCTGGTTCATTGTGGTTCAATGCGCATCAGGGGCATCAGGCTATCGCCAAGGCACGCCGTAGCCCCGCCAGGTGCTAGCCACAATGGTGGGCTTGTCCCCGCAGGTGATGACCTAAGGTGCCGCAACACGCTGCTGGTCGCTTGCTTCAACATGCAGTGAAATAACGGAAGTGGAAGGTGAAATAAGATGAAATCCGACAAAAAAGGGTATAGGGAATTATTGTAATGATGTATGGTGGGTCTTTATCGATGCAGCGCAGGGCAAACAATAACGTTGCTGCATGTTGCTGCCAAATGTATCCACATATGGCCAACTTGTGTCTTGAATCATCAAAACCATTCAAAACCTATCATGCTGTCCGAAACGCTTTGCCACGGGACTTTCCCAGTCTTTCCTCTACAGCGCATGGCATGACACAAGTGCACACGTTTAATTTCTTTCCCGGAGTACATTTAGGGAAACAACACCTCCCGGGTATTCAAAAAACATGTCCCAAGTCCAGGTTCCGAACATTGCCTCTTGCCACAGGTCGTTGCCCCAAGGGAAAGCAAATCAGAAGTCCCCGACTCCGGGCGACCCGGGCAACATGGCGCCGCTTCCAATTCTCCCCATCTGATCGTGGCATTTTCGCCAGCCAGGTAGCAACCTTAAGGCGTCAACAGCCAGGATTGGTGTGCGAAGCTTGTTCTGTGAACAAGGGATGATCATTTATAGTTTATAATTTATAATCTACGTATGGTTACACTAAAAGTCACCCTCATAGGAAAACTGTGGACATTCTGAATCATATACAGTATCCATCTCATATCCATCATATGAATACGGATATACAGTCATCGCTATAATCTATATATTTATCAGTATATATCATTGTGTATCCATGATGCATCCATGATGTATCCATCATGTATCCATCAACCCGGTTCTTTCCATTGCATTGGATTCCCAGCTGGTAGCCTCTCCAGGGCCCGGGCCGAGTCCACATCCTGCCGATCAATGGTGCTGGCGGGTTGATTGAATGGCATGGCTGGGTACCCATTAGGTCCACGCACACCCAAAGGTAGGAGAAACTGGAGAATGTTTCTATATGTCTATATAACTCTCTATATTTTATATAGATTCTGCTATAGATGTGTAATTATATGTACGCGTGTCCAGTGTGTATACATGTACGTAAATCGAGTTTACACGTTCTAAAATATTCTTGGGTCTTTACATGTCTTTCCAATATGAAACAGGGGGATTTTATAGCAGTATATATGATTCATATGATGGTTGATTCCCAATTGGTGGAGGGGGTGGAGGTGGTGCACTTCAGGATACTTCAGGACTGCAACAATTCAAATTTAAGGAATTTAAAGGAAATTTAAGGAATTTCCAAGTGTAGTGTGGAGATCCGCTTCTGACTTTCTCCGCGTTGCTAGCCATGATGGAAGGGACACCTGTAGAGAGAGAGGCCTGTAACATCTCAGCCTGTCTAGTTCTTGGCTCATACTCTCTCAACTCAGGACAAGCCTCAAACATCCTCAAACCTACCGATCAATCCTCGAAACCACACACTCCTCTTCCACATTGCCCATTGCTACTACCAGGGTTCGGCCTGAGCAAGACCTTCAGAGCGTTTCTGCTCAGCCAAGGCCATGTATTCCTGAGTTGTCCCAGTTAGCACTCAACGCCAAGGCAATCACTGCCAGGCAAGTTCAAAAGCTCCCACAGCAAAACTTGGACTAGCTTCAGGTCTCTATTGACTTCAGAATACTTCAGAATCAGGTACCTGATCCAATCCAAAATAGTAGCCAAGGTACACGCTCGCACCCAAAGATCACATCGGTGTATGGGATCACCTGTGAGCGCAATCTTCTGTGGATTTGCAAGTATCAAAGTCTAAGTCTAGCAATTACATGAACGCAATCAACACTTCTCAATGGCTTGGCAGCAGAATTTCTGCCGAACTCTTACTGACAATCTCTGACTCAGCTGCCTTCCATGAATGCCAAGAACACATGTTCCAAGAACACATATCATAAATTTCACACTCTGCGGATTTTTTGCTCACCATGCATTGGGATCGTCTCAGACCAATTTCCACCAAGGGACAGTGAGGATTCGGTCCCCGAAGTAGCGGCAAACGTAGGGGGCTGAGAGGCTCAAACAGAAGGTGTTGCCCATCTTGGCACAGTGCCTTACCAGGCCAAATTGACGCATAGGGCCATAGGACAATAGGGGACATGCGGTTGACGAAAGAGATACCCTAGGGATCTTCAGGGCAAAGAGGCAAAGGGTTACGCAAACAATCAGTTTAATCAGTTTATGATATTCGCATAATCATGATATGAAGTCCCACATTCAGCTTTCATAACAAGATCTTCTGAGTTGATGATTGCGTGTGCTTCCGCATGAAGGTTGAGCATGGGAATCTCTGGGGTTTAGACAACTTTGAAGCATCTTGCAAATCCTATCTGCATCTGGCCTTCAAGGCTCCCAAGCTCAAAACTACAAAGGCCACTTTCTCTCTCCTGATTTTTTCATGTTTTTTCGGTGTTTCATATTCATCAACAATACCTGTAATTGTCAAAGGCCAGAAACCACGCCAAGCCTTAGCGACCAGTTCCCCTCAGCTCGGTTGCAGCTGAGTGGCTCCGCCAATATCTTGACACTCTCAAAGGAGACTGTCAGAAAGGTGGCCTCAGCATAGACCACGCCAGCAGCTTCCACTTGCTCCCAGACTTTGAAGCGCAAGTGATCCAGCTTGTACCTCATCAGAGATTACCAGAGCCGTCCTGTAGGAGATTCAGCACTTACTGGGAATCAGAACAAATTTGTGACACGACATCTCAGCCCAGGGTCAAGTTCAGTCATGTTCAGTTGCAGCAAAGGCCTGGGGCCTGCATACAATATCCTAGAATGTTGTTAATGGTGTTCAATCTTGCGAGTGGGCCAGTGGCCAACAAATTGCCACATCATCATGCCACAAGATGCCACAAGCCATGGTTTGCAGCATCAACCATTTGAGGAGCTGGCTGGTTGGCTGCACCCGCCTCTGAAGGGTCGGATTTGGTTTTGCTCCTAGAATTGTTTCATACATCCAAGGTCGAACCCTGACTGTTCCCATCTGTTCCCTATCTTCTTTCTGTCCCCTACTTTCTTTCTTGGTGGTCCAGTCTGTCTGTGCAGCTGGAACTCTCTCTAGGCTGCTAACGCAAATGACAGTATTCGCACTTTCCAGCATAGTATTCAATTATTATATATTATTATAAAATGCATACTCTAGTTCCTCTACTTTGGTGATCCTAATCCTGCAAGCCTCACCCCAATGTGTCGTACCAGCGTCCAAAACGCGCCAAAACAATGCTCCCCCCCGACCTGAACAGCACGGTACACCACTGCCAGCTGCAAGTTGCTTTCGCCCTTCTCCTTGCACGCATCCTTTGACTGAGGACTGCACTGCCACATTGACCATGAAGGAATGAGAACGAACTATGTAAAATACTACATTATAAATCTAATAACATAAGAAAAGCAACTGTATATAATTCAAAATGCCACCAGTTGCATTGACAAGTTGACTGGATTTTGCGAATTAAGAAGTCAGGAACGAAAGAGGATAGACATGGATAGGCTACATTCGCCCACTCATCCAGGAACATACTTTCACATTCCAGCGCCAGCACGAGACGCCTCACAATCTTAGTTACAGGATTCTATTGCAAGATTTTTGCCCCTCTCCCACACATATCATAAATCACAATATATCAATATAATATCATTCAATCTCCCATTATTAATACCAGTTTTTTACAGTTTTGCATACTCTAGGGATCTCTAGGGTCATTCGTGCCAAGTAAAACGACTCAGAAATTCAGCTTCCAAGGCCTGCTCAGGAGCAGCCAGGGAACTCCTGTGGAGACCAGCTGGAATTGTTTTCAGCAAGACATCCTAGAACCATTCCTGCACACTTGTGATTCCTTATGGCATCCCTACTAGGTGCCACCTTGTGATTCCTTACGGCATCCCTACTAGGTGCCACCCTTCACAACCACTCCAATGTCATCTTCAGCCGATCCCGGCATCTTTTCCGCCTCTCAAAGCCCCCGTGGGAAGATGGGTCTTCAAGGCGTAAAGGGCAAAGGAAAGCCTGGGCGGCTACTGTACAGGTCCCCAGGCATGACCCAATCTGGAAAGACGTTGCCTGAACCCAAGTCAGCTTTGGATAGCTAAAACATGCTAAAACAATAGGCGTATACAATAGAATAGAGTGGCCTCACTTGTAATTTGTGGGGGTCAGTGTAATTATACCGGTACGTATTGCCGAATGCAAACATGCTCATACATACTGGGTATGCCTGTCCTGGGTATGCTTTCACTGCAACACAGGAATATGGATGGATGCAGGTGCATAATTAGGGTTCACCTCCGTTATAGAACGACTTCCGGCTAACAAATAGGCTGATCAAATGCCTTTCTGAAGCAGCGAATAGGCACAGGAAATAATTTTGCTATCACATTTGGGACAAAAACCATCAGAAGATTTTACAAGTTGTGTGCGAGCCTTGGGTGACCTTGGGCCCTTCATTTGGAAAAGTGATATCTGGTACTTACAGTAAACAAATGCTTTTGCCGCTGCACCACCGGTGACGATCCAGGCTTTGGCTTTACGGTGTTCTGGCTAGGGTTGCCGTTTCAGTACGAGAAGCACGATTGACATGCTAACGACGTAAGTAATTATAGGAACAGTCAGGAATGCATCGACTAGCATAGTTCCGTGGTTCAAACCCGCGAACCCAGTGTTGTCAACATTACTGTCCCATCTCAACATCAAGCTTGTGGAATGAACCATTGCTGCAGTCACAGCCCATGTAGGATCTCTCCAAGGTCCCAGCTGTCCAACCAGTTTGTTCGCTCACAATCTCGCTGAGAAGTGGCTGAATTCCACACTGGGCACATCCGGTCGGACATGAGGTACAATGTGGATCAATGCGGCACAATGACTTGCCATGGACCGGTCTGAAACAGCTTTCCTGCAGCGAGACTTCACCTCTACTCATCGGCTGGTTGGATCCAAATTTCCCCCATAGCACACGGTGCACACGGTCATGGTGTGGAGGGTGCCTCCTTCAAATAGTCTTGCAGCTTGTAGCCTGCAGCACGGGCATTGAAGGCCTCTCTTGCTACTGGGACCACTGCTACAACAGGTATCATTTTGCAGACCGTCGTTGCACCCATGTGCTGAGGGGACTAGCGGGGGTCCTTGCTCAGAATCACACTCTCCTGAGGGAAAGGCTTGCTAATCTAATGATAATATCTAATGAGTTTGTGAAACAGCGAACAAGCAGGAATTAATTGGTCCTGGGATCTTCTTCAGCTGCGGGATAGGTTGAAAAATATGAAAAATGTTGACCATTCAAGAGGACCACCCTAGCCGAACACCCCAAATCCTGAGAAAACTGAGCAGCCCACCGAGTTGGTCACGTCCAACACCACCAAGCAGCGAGACGGCTGGATTGCGACGGTTTGCCTCCGCAGAGTAGCCCTGGTCTTCTCGAAGAAGTGCCTGGTCGTGACCATCCACAGGGATGACCAAAAGATCCAAAAGGATAGTGAGTCGGACAGTGAGCTTTCAGCGTTGCATCATCCGATTCATTGGCCTCACTTCCTGGAGAAGAATGAGTAAATTATAGAAAATTAATGTATATAAATTATACATGTAATTACCTGATGGCAACTGTGAAGACACGCGACGAAGAGATGCGAAGAACGCAATCAACTCATGCTCTTGGCTCAGGGGAAAGCTCCCCCCCACCAAACCACATATTCATTCAATTGAATTTGGGTTGGATAGGTCGTCCGCGACTTCTGTCAGTTGAAAGGTTTGGCAAAGAAGTAGCCGCCAAAGCATGCCAAAGCTGCACCTCCGTTGAAATTCCATGAAATTCCTGGGTAGAGTCTAGCCTCTCGTGGCTCTCAATTAGTTTTGATTCGCTTTCTGACCCAGAAGGCAATCTTCCTGGAAAATCAATCTGGAAACCATTGGAAACCCAATGAAACCCATCAGCCTCACTACCCTCACTGCTGACCGGGCTGAGACGTGCCTGGACTGCAAGAGCGGTCAGTGTGGCATCGCCCGTGGCAGCATAGACCACCGGACGTCCCATCTCAGCGCAGAGTCGATTGATCTCTGGCAGCATGGACTGCATGTGGCCTGCCAGTTGTTCAAGTGCCAAAATGGAGACTCAATCAATATACACATAGAATCACACATATATATATATATATATTGTATGTATATGCATGTATGCGGTGTGTGTGTGTGTGTGATTGTGCGCTTGTATTTGTATATACATGATTATACATGTATATACCACACGCATACTCTGCATCCACAAATCTCCAGAACCTGCGACAACATGCTTCTGCCGTCTGCCAAAAGCCAGCCTTCCACTTGCACCACCTCAGCTGTAAGAATTCCCATCCACCACTTTTCACAATGGCTAGGAATGCTAACAACAGGGGCCATTCTCCTCCCCGTCCTATCTTCACAACTATTCAACTTTCATTCAGTCTTGGCATGACCGATGGTGAAAGACTTCTCCCACCATTGATTTTCACCATCTTTTTCACCGCTTAAAGCCTGGGAGTGCTGTAACTGAGACCCCTGCTGCATTGCCACGCAACTTGAAGTCATCGAGGGTGCTCTGAGGTACCTCCCGAAGATGAATTTACCAAAGGCAAGCAGCACATTCATCATGACTTCTGGGTGCAAAGCACGGTGAAAACATAAAACCCTATTCGCCAAATTATATGTAATTATAGTATATAACAGTATATATATATATATGTGAGTGCGTGTGTGTCATATTTGTAAACGGGATTGGAAAGATTGCGGAGGGGCAAGCACAATTCAAATGAAAGTCGCGATAGTGCACCCTCCGGATCATATGGATCATTGAGTCTCTGAAACAGTATGAAACAGTTGCATGTTGAGATATGTTGAGATATGTTGAGTAGTACCAGAGGAACAACACATATCAACAGAGATGCAAAACCCGATCACCTCGGCACGCACTTCCAGAAAGGGAGCTCCCATACACCTAGGTGCCACAAACCCAAGGATGAAAGTTGATGAAAGTACTACTGATTTGGTCAATGATTTGGTCTAGTATGGTCTAGTGATGTGTAGCGACACACAAAAGAGCGTAAGAACAAGAACATACCTACATGGCATGTGCCCAATGGGCAAGCATGAAAGCAACGTCCATCAACATCCACGGATATCCACGGAGTCATGGAATCGAGCACTCTTTATCCTCTTTGGGATTGATGCTAGGCACGTCAACATGATGCTGGTCGCAAGAACACATCAAACATCATCAAACATTGCCTCTACAAACGTTCCATACACCCCACCGCAGGTTCTTCATGAAAGGACACAATAGTATGTGGAATGAAGGGTCAAGGCGGACTCAAGACATGCGAACAAGGCGCAGCAGCCTGTGAAATGGCAAGGCATTGGGCCTTGGCGCATGAGATTACGGGATATGTGAAATGATCGAATGCTCAAGGCACCCCAGGTCCCTCCTTGTTTCCGAGGTTCAGGGTCTCAGGACTAGTTCAAGTCCGTTCTGCATGATGCTGCGTGCACTGTTCTTTAATCCATCAACCATTGACATAATCCCCTGACGCATTTCCGACATTTTCAAACAGTTCCCTTAATCTGAATCTGAGGTATCAACGCATCTGCCAAAGATCCCTCCATGATACATGGCACCCCGAAGTGGAAATGCAATGAAGCTCTGCGTGCAACAACTGAATGGGCTCAAACTTCCCCAAGGCTTTGCATGTTCATCATTGACATCATGTTCTTTATGTTCTTCAACATGATAAGGGTCAGTCAAACATGTCAAACTTGCTGAAGAGCAGAATCGCATTCAACATCGTTCAACCGTCCTTTTCAGTGCAAGGCCCTTGCTTCCATTTTCACGTCAAGCCAGCATGTGCTTTCACATCTCTCGCAATAGCTCCAGAAGAGTCCAGAAGGCAATTTTCAAGTGTTTTGATGAAAAGTCCCATGTTCTCATGCACCTATCAGATCTATCAGTCAACTCCCTGACCTCTCGGCGTTCCTACATACACCGCCATGGCATATCATCCTCACTTGGGATCCTCGCCTTTACACACGAACCATGTGTGCTGATTGGGATCCATTGGTCTGCTGATCTTATGAACATATCATATCCCATCTCTCAATTCTTATATATTCTTATATATATTACATTATGATGTGTTATGATCGTACATCCACAAGTTGGGCATGGCGCAATGTTGCATCTTTTTCGGAGCCAGCAGCCTGTGATTCCTAGCCAGTCCCTGCTGCTTCGGACATGATGCTCAGACAAACCACATTGGCGCATACAAGAACAAACCCAATTAAAAAATATTAAAAATATGACATATGAATTTTGGGTTAGAGATCATTAAGGCTATGACTTCAAGCCGGTATGAACATGTATGAACCATCCTGAGAACATGATGAAACATCAAGAGGGAACAAAGAGTGAAGGCAAAGTGCTCGTTTTGCAAACTTCGGAGTGTCTGACTAGATTGGAACGCAGAATCTGAAGCGACTCAACTGAAAGCCTGTCGATCCGTGCAGGCTAGCTTGAGATCATGATTGACTGCATTTGGGTGCGGTTATTTTTCTGTATGTTTCTGTGGTTTAGACCAGCCCCATACGTTCGATCTAACTGGAACCGGCAACGCTGGGCCGTCGTGAGTTCATCATGTCTGAGCAAGTTGAACTGTGCCAGGTTGCTGTTCAAGAGGCCCGGTTTCAATGTGTGGAGTGCTGCCAGATCTGCCAGCATTCAGTGCAACAAAACACACTCGTTGGATTGTTGGATCGTCACTGTTTGCTCGGTACGTTCGCAACAGTGTAGGCATGTGACAAACATCTTGCATGGCCAAGGGCCAAGACGTAGAACATCTAGTACTTTGTTCTGGGCTTTAAAAGGAAGCTCGCAATCGACCATCAAGCTGACCTACACTAAGTTACAGCACAATGCTGCGAAACTCAAACGGTGTGTGGGCCTCATACCAAGTTGCATGTCTTAATCACCTTAATCCTTACATCCAAACTCGAGCCATAATTTCCAAGTGGCTTCTCTGCTACAGTAACTGTGATCCGGCTCAAGACCATCCAATTATCCCCACAGATCCCACAGTCAACATCAGTCAGCCAGTTGCTAGTTCCAGTGCCTGAGGTCACATTTGGATCCGTTGTATCAACATGTACTGTAACAATCTGTAATATGTATTCCTTGAAGCTCACAAGACCAGAGAAAGCTGCCCTCGCAGCTTTCTTGTGGTCAGCACCCACCATGGCATCAGCTCACAATCGATCAGTGATGAAGCGTTCACATGCGTTCACTATGCCGCTGCGCCCTTAACCTCAGTGGTCCTTCTTGATGACCAAAAAGTAGAAAACGACGACAATGGTGATGACCAGGATAATCAGCATGCCTCAGCTATGCGTTGCTGAATGCTGACCGGAACGTGCTCACACATCTCTGTCTCACACACACTGCAAATCCATCTTGCATCAGCTTGCGCGTACGGAAAGTAAACCTGTCGTACTTGTGAGCCGAGTGCAAATTGGCAGTCACACGTCCGAGGGCCATTGGATATGTCTGAAGGGGCTTCTACAGGTACAGCTGTTGGCAGGTGTTCCTGACATTCAGGAATGCAGCATCAGCGCTGATCTGTATATGAGCCGCCGTCAAAATCAATTGTTGATGCTTGGTACGAAAATATAGGTTATCTCTTTTTTCGGGGGCCCCATCGCTTTACAGATTTTACAGTGTTTTGTTCAAATCAACACTAAATAATGCAAAAATGCAGCGGAATTGGCTTCACGGATTCAGATCTCTAAACTGCTGGGAATGGATTAAGGGTCACCTCGCAATTGTCCCTCTTTTATAAGCCATGGCGTCAGAAAACGCCAAACTTCCCCGCTCAAAAGCTCTAGAAATTGAAGATGGGACCTCTTTCCAATAAAGAAGCGTTCCTAGCTATGAAGAAGTGCTTAAGGCTCCCCAAGTCGGACAAATCAGTTGGAGAGCATCCTCCCAGGCATAGGGGGCTTCTTCATTGCGACAGTTGATCTTTTGCATGACACCCCTCTTCAGGTGTACTTTTGCAGGACTGGCACGGTAAATGTTACATTATGTTACATGATACACTCACGCGCACAGACGCACAACTTGCTGATGTCTGCACAAGTAGTCTCCCCTAGAGCTCTAATAAACTACAGCATCCACCATCATCGCACACCAAGCTGCACCACAAAGCAGCTCTCTTGGCCTCAGGTTGGGCAAAATCCGCTCTGTGAGAAAGAGAGAGAGAGAGGAGTGGTCAAAGCACTCATTGAGCAGTGCTAGCGCTTGATGAATATGATAGGTCCAAAATCCATCAAAGTCCCAGATTGTCCATCAAAGATCCTGCGCCCAATCCCTTGATACAAAGGTCGAGTTCGACCGACCTGTTTTCGTGCTGCCTGAACCCTGACCGGCACACGACATGACGAGTAGCCATGGCCCGGCGATACATTTGGATCATCACCCGTCGTGCCCCTGAGATGTTATCATCCACCTCCTGCACATGTGCTCCGATGCGCTCCACACTCTCCTTGGCATTGGGTTTGCTTCGATTGTGTAGCTATCCAGACATCATGGAACCGACTTGATATGTCACGGTACGCACATACCATGACTTTATGGAACTTCTCAATGGTCTTCCCATGGGTCTGCTCACTACCATTTCTTGTCAAGGCTACAAATTGCTTCAAACATGAAGTTGCTTCTACTTCTCCATGCATTGAAGGGGAAGCCCACGCGAGCACACACTATATAATCGAATATATATATAATATGTATCGGATGGGCGCAAATGACATACCCTCCAGTAATTTAACATAGCTATGCAAAATCACTATTCAATTTTCCATAGCTATGTTAAATTACCAAAGGGTAGGGTATGCAAACATACATGCACGTTCGATCTCCGCACCTTCCTGCCAGCCTTGCCACATCCAAACCGCAGTTAAAAAAGAAAAAACAAATGACTGCACATGGATGGTTGGAATATCCTAGAACCATTTCAAATTTCCATTCCATGCCCACATCCAAGAATATCATGAAATATCCCCAAGTAGAGTTAGAGGTAGTTAGAGTGGAATTTCTACACCTTACAACTTCCGTATCTGAAATCTCGTCCAGATCTTGTCTCCCAGGATCTCGCTGTCTGCTCAGCTCGGTTAAGGTCTGAAACCCAACTTCTTCCGTCTCCTTGGTGGTAGGCACATCTTTAAGGTCAATGGATATTGATATAGATATAATATATCGATACACACACACACATATATATATATTGCACATTATTGCACAGTAATATCCCCCTACAGTCATATCATGTAATATCCCCTTCAAATGAGGAGCTGGTTCACCGCTTGAGGTAGGAATCTTGAAGCTTTGAAACTTTCCGGAGTGAAGATCGCTACCGCAAACATGGCATCTTGGTTGGGCCTTTGCCCAAGAAGATTAACGCTCTGAATTACAAACTAGGCGCAATATGAATTCAAATTCAACACATTTCAACACGGCTGCACTTAATGAATAAACATGTGAACACATGACCCGCTGGACACAGCTGCCTTCCATTCCCGCAACCTTTCACAAATCGTAACAGAGTAATTATTGGAAATGTATTGGATACGTTCGTCGGTATGAAAATCACCTGGATTTCATCATTTAACAACAGCCGTTCATCAAAAACGGGTGGACATACGGACCATACCGGGCACCCTTTGAGTATCGATGCCAAGCTTCCAAAGCAGATCGGTTCGCACTGTGGATCTGGCGCCTGGCCTCCTCTAACTTCCGCTCACCTTGTGGAGGGTTCCGCCATGAAGCTGATCATTGAATCTGACGCTGTCGGATAAGAATCATGAGGATGATCAAAATATATCAAAATCATTTGGAAAAGGGATAAACATGACGTATCTGAAACTTGGGATCGAAAGGGCCTCTGATGACTCTGATGCTTGATTCAAATCAGAGCACAGCAAATATCAAAAAATGCAAATCGGTGCAACAACATGCAATAACCAACAGCAAGGACACCTACACCCACACCTCACCACACCCACAACACCCATGATGTCTATATATGTAATTATAAATATTATATATATATATACACATCTCAATTTCAGGGAAGTTCAGGGTGTTGTCCCTTTAATATCCCTTAACGATCCCTCATCGTAGGTGCACAAAAATCCAAGTCGCTGGACAATAAGGCCGCCTGCCTTGCATCACTCTGTGCCATGGCAGCACTGCAACGGCTGGCGCCACAAAAGAAAGTGGTTGTGAAACAGGCGCATTTTATATAATTCTTATGCACTTATACCCGTCGGCGCATTGATGATGATGATGATGATGATGATGATGATGATGGGTTTCTACACTACTTTGAAGCTATCCCGCGAATAAATAGATGCACCCACGCACACATACAAACTGTAGTTGACATAGATACATCCTTCACTCTCTGACGTATTCCGGATGGTTTTGATGACTTGGGAACCCGCGCAGTGAAAGTTGAGACCAACAAAGAGAAGATGTGTGAACACTGTAGAAAAAACAGTGCCTGCAGAGGGAGTGTTTGTCTACCAAGCTGCCCAATTGTGTGCAAAAATGCGCAAGACCAGGCTGGATTTTTGTCTTTTTCATGTTGGTCATGCCTTTCAACTTCGATGCGCAAGTTGTGGGCAATGATATCTCCACGTTGAACACAATGACAATCACACCCTCAAGCAACGTCCGTCTTCAAAACACTCATATCTGCCTGCCTGCTTATCTACTGTATCCATCTGATACTATCTGGCCTACCAACCTAGAACATCTATCCCTCTACGGATCGCTTCACTTCGCGACTTGTCCCCTAGGAAATGCTAGGAAACTGGTTTTGTATAGTATATATTAACATATGTAGTTTACAAGTGCATTTGGAATATGCCAAGCTTGGATGCACATAAATCACATATTTGTTTCTTTCTGTAGTTCTCCCCTCTGTATTTGGGTCTTGTCTAAGTGACCAGTCTGCATGTAATTATGTGTGAACCTGCGACCTCTGAATGTCCCTGACACAAAAGAGCGCCAAGTTCCAAACTATCTGCTCCAGACTAGAGTTTCACCCACCGTCGCATATTTGTTTTCTAAAGCAAGCAGCACTTCATTTGGAACCTACCCATGCTATTCAGTCATTGGCCAGCCTGAAGCACAAACAATCAGAATGCATCAGAGCCATTCTTCCATCAATTCCATCGAAGTCAACCAAAAACATATGAGCACTCATATGTCTCTCTCTCTCTCTCTCGCCATCGCCATCTCATCGAGTGAGTCTGCAGACCCTGCCAAAAACATGTATAGTAGTTATACTTATTTACATACTGCAGTTGGGTTTGATCTAGTTCTTTCATTCAGTATACACAGTGTATGTATGTATGTATGTATGTATGTATGTATGTATGTATGTATGTATGTATGTATGTATGTATGTATGTATGTATGTGTATATGTATGTGTATGTGTATGTGTATGTGTATGTGTATGTATATGTAAATGTATATGTATATGTATATGTATATGTGTATGTATATGTAAATGTTTATGTATATGTGTATATGTGTATATGTGTATGTGTATGTGTATGTGTATGTGTGCATGCGCATGTGTGCATGTGTGGATGTGTGTATGTGTGCATGTGTGTATGTGTGTATTTTGTGTATGTGTGTATGTGTGTATGTGTGTATGTGTGTATGTGTGTATGTGTGGATGTATGGATGTATGGATGTATGGATGTATGGATGTATGTGTGTATGTGTGTGTATGTATGTATGTATATATGTACGTACGTACGTACGTACGTACGTACGTACGTACGTATGTATGTATGTATATATATGTATGTGTATGTGTATGTATATGTAGATGTGTCTGTGTATGGCTATGTATGTGTATATGTATATGTATATATGTGTATATGTGTATATGTATATATGTATATATGTATATATGTATATATGTATATATGTATATATGTATATATGTATGTACATGTATGTATATATGTATGTGTATGTGTATGTGTATGTATATGTATGTGTATGTATATGTATATGTATATGTATGTGTATGTATGTATTGTATTGTATTGTAAATGTAATGTAATGTAAAGTAATGTAAAGTAATTAATGTAAAGTAATGTAAAGTAATGTAAAGTAGTGTAATGTATGCATGTAATAAAAGACTTACACTCTACCAGAATCTTCAACTCAATTCCCACATGGACCGAGGCATACCGAGGCTGCCTCCACTTTCAACTGCGCCTGGCGCGCCTAAGTGGCTTCAAAATGCGAGCTTTCTGACACGCTGGATCCCAAATGGAACCTCTCATGGCTGGAAAAAATAAAAGAGAATGCCATCACCATCTCTCTCTCTCTCTCTTTTTTTCTCTCTCTCTCTCTCTTTTTTTCTCTCTCTCTCTCTCTCTTTTTTTCTCTCTCTCTCTCTCTCTCTCTTTCTCTCTCTCTCTCTCTCTCACCTGACTTTTTTCACTAAATCGACTGATCCACATGGAGATAGTGAGATACCTGGAGGCTTGAGCCAATATTTAGACAAAACATGTCAAAAAAACAATGCTGGGAGCTCGTCACCCCAACATGTGGAGTGGTGCTGAAACCAAGTGCCCACGCTTCAGCAGCGGCAGGGTGCACCGGGGCTGCAGCTCTGCCTGGCAGCGACACCACCCAGCAAAAGGATGGAAAATTACAGCTTCATCATGCTTCATCATGCATATTCTGAAATGCTGACATGTTTTTCTGAGAGTCCATCCTTTTCCATCCTTTTTCCATCCTTTTTCCATGATATCATGATATCTCATGATTCATATGATCTGTGAATGTCTTCAAACCTATATTTTCATCTGCCCTGCCAGCTCTGCAGCACAGTGGCATGCAATGGCATGTACTTGGCCATCGGCTCAATAAACATGTTCGATCTGATGAGGATAACAATGATTAGTATTGATTAGTAACGTATGGAAACGTATGGATGATTATTACGAGGATTCTGCATCATTTCGTACATACAGGCTTCCAAACGGCATCAGAAGAGACACACTGATATATTCCAGGTGTGGATACAGTATCACGTCCCGTTGTTGCAACACATAGTGGAAGGATAGCGGAAGGAAGTAGGACACAGGACCCGTGGTGAAAGGGCTGAAAGGGCCTGCTTTGCCAACTCCAGTTCTCGCGCCTTGGAGCTTTGATGGTTGGCTTTGCATGGCGTTGCATGGCTTTGCTGGTCCTAGAAACATATCGATACATCGTTCCTCAAGAGCTGTGACCAGCTGAAAAAGTAATTGAAAAACTACCGCCTAAAGCAAGCGATCGATCACCATAAGCCCCTCAACTGGTGCAATGGCGACCCTGGCCGCTCGCAGCATGATGCAGCATGGTGACTGTCATTGGCACGCCATCGATGTCAGCGGACCTTGGGATAACAGGCTCAGGCTCAAGAGGCTCAGCAACCATACTCGCAGGATCTCAGCGCAAGACTCGGAGGATTTGAAGACCTTGGAAGACAAGCGATCTTCTTAGTTGTTGAATGATGTTGAATGTGGATCTTAGCTTGTTCAAGGTGCAGGGTGTACTTGGGCTTGGCGGCTTTCTTAGATGAGGCCGAACTAGTCCTCCTTGAAATATGGCTCTATTGCTATCCGCACATGGTGCAAAATATGCAAATAGGGATGGTCTCACGAACGGTAAACTGTTAAAAAGGCGAAACTCATACAAGATCAGACACAATTTTAACGTGTCCTCGACATGTATCTTCAAGATCTTCAAGAAACATCGCTAGATTGTACCTTTCAAGCCCTTCCAGGATCAGGCCCCATTTTTATCAGTTTTTTGCATGACAAGTTTTGCCATTTAGCAAAGCTGGTCACGCTTCGCTCTCAGCGGAATTCCCTTCGGGACGCCCTGTAGAGATGTGTATCGCCCATCAGTCGCCGGTCCACAAGTCTGAACTTTTCTGCTACCCAGCGATTGAGAATATTTGAGACTTTGGGTGCATTCTATACCCTGCCCTGCATCAATCCCCATGACTCTGTGGCCCCTCGGTGCTGCAGGTTTGATCATTCGATCAAAGCTGGTTCCCAGTTGCTTTGGCAGGCGATCCTTCACAAAGAAAACGGCTCGATCGAAAGCTACAAGGCTCACGACTCGAGCTTTAAAAATCCCGCGAAGTCACTATGTGCTTCCTGGTGAGTAGCTGAATCGTGATAATTGTGATGATTTCATGAAATTTTCGCATAAATTGCCCACCTTGCCACTCTCCCAGTGGATTGCAAATTCAAAATCTGGTCTTTTTCTTGCGCCTGTACCTGACCAAAAAAAGCTCAAGACCCCAGGTTGGACCAAACCCCACTTCATCCATCGAATCTACTGGTCAAACTGCTTGGAAGAGGTTGGATCAGGTTGGCTTGGATCACTAGGTCACTGGGTTGCCAAGCATCCCCCGTATTCCCCCGTCCCATGATCCCATCCCATGATGTCCCCGGGCACTTCTCCAATTCTCGAAACTCGTCCCAGGAAATGTTTCCATCATCTGAGCCATCCAATAAGGCGAAGACCACCCTGGCTGGGCCAAAGTATCCTGCTGCAGGGGTGACGGCAGGATGGTGATAGATGGTGATGACTGGTAATTGGATGGTGCCAATGATGGTGCCATGAAAAAATGGCTTGGGTACGGCCCTTCTTTGACCATACTTGCCAATGATTCTGATTCCAATGATCCAAACTGACAATGGAAATTTAACCACGAGGAATGGGAAGTTAGGAGATCCATCCATCTCACAACCACAACCGAAAACCATCCACCGCCAGTCATTTCAACCTGCACGCCATGGACGCCATAGATGGGTGCGGCTGACCATCATGTGCCGCAAACATTGGATTGGATGTTTTTGTTTTCATGTTTTAGTAGTATATTATGCGTCATATCAACACTCAATGAAACTTATGGTGATCATGGCTGGAAAAAATCCCCCATTTCGTTTGGTGAAATTTCATGAAAAGTCCCGTAAAATGCCCATGGTCTCAAACAAATCAGGCTCGGATTTCGACTTCCCACCAGCGTCCTATCCGCTTCACCGCTTGAAACCACTCGTCTTCCGACAGCTCGCCGCTGCCATCGTCGTCCAACTCCTCCCAGGCGAACTCCAACTCGTCACCGAAGGCGTAGATCAAGAACTGGACAAACTCCTGGCGGAAAAGGCGTGGAAAAGGATTTAATTAATTACTATGACTATGACTATCTATAACTTACTGTATCTTACTGTAACATACTGTAACATACTGTAACTCATGTCCCTTAGATGATGGTTAGATGATGTTAGACTACGTTAGATGATGTTGGATGATGTTAGATGATGATTGGTGAGTTGGTGGAGGGGTATTGTGGGTGCTTGATTCGATCCGAATGGATACAAATGGATCAAATGGTAGAGTTTGTTGGATAGTTGGCTGCGGGTTGGTGACCTGGTGGGCTGCCTACTGAGATCCATGGAAGTTACCCCAATGCGACAGTGAACTCTAATTCTCGCATGGAACTACGTCCGCCAACCTGGTGGGCTCGACCTTACTTGGATGCTCAGTTAGACTGCTCCACGTGGGGCGAATGTGATGGAAATTGATGGAATGTTGAGCTCCCAGGGGCCAAGCTTCACCAAATCAGTGGAGCCACCGGCTTCGATGTCTTCCATCAGTGGGATGAACTAGCTATAACATGCTATAACTAGCTGCTAGCTTTTAGCGAACTCTCTAGGTACAGGTCTAGCTGGGTCTCATGTTTATCGATGTTTCTCTATGTCAAGGTGCAGTTGAAATTCTTCCCCTGACTTCACAGAAGCACCACTTCAGGTTCAAATTCTCCCAACTTTCCTGTTTTGTGGTGGATAGCTACCTGGGGCACAAGAACAATAACCTGATAGCCTGATAGCCGATGTTTGGGTGAAGTTCCGCCCCGCACCCCCTGCTTCGCACCTGAATACTCAGGACAAACCTGGGCCGAAACATGGGTTTCTTCATGTGTTTCTCTGAGAATCGGGTAGCCCAAAATTTGCTGATTGGTCATTTGATCATCATCTTCCCCACTCAATGAATAATATAATATTCATATACCATCATATACCATCATATACCATACTTTCAGACGTAACCTCATGGAACATCCACCATCATCATCATCCCCCACTTGGAACTATATCCAAGAGAGGAGCTGGGCCATGGTTGTCATTTCATGTCATTTCATGTCATTTCATGTCATTTCATGTCATTTCATGTCATTTCATGTCATTTCATGTCATTTCATGTCATTTCATGTCATTTCATGTCATTTCATGTCATTTCATGTCATTTCATGTCATTTCCACATGAGAATATCATTGGAGGCAACTTTCCAAGCGCTGCCCAGTGGCTCCTTCCACAGCTGGTCCAAAATCTGCCACTCTTGGAGCGACACATTGCCCTCGCCTCCAGGATCTAGGTACCTGGGATGAAGTTTCCGAAGATTCTATCGTCAGAATATGTCAACATCACCTGAATTGCTCATCTGTTGCAAGCCTTTTAGGATGAGACAGGACCACAAAGCATAAAAGATCTCTGTGATTCTGTGTGTATGTGTATGTCATGAGTCTCCAACTTTGAATCACTGGACCTATCCCGAGACATCCCCAGACCACTGCAGTTCAACTACTCATGAGTCACACATGAGCTCCTGCAACATGCTACAACTAGGGCCACCTTTGTCAACATATCCACGGTGCCATAGCCCATTCCGCCTGAAAACAGCTGCAATGCGCTCCTTCTCGTTTGGCCCCTTAAACCTGGAGATCCATTTAGCATGACACGGAATCATTTAGCACCATTTGGAAGGTGAACTGCAGCCAATGAAACTACCTAATGCTAATTTAATGCTACAGGGCTATACGGGTAGCATCGAATCGTATTTCGTGTCCAAATCTCTTCGCTCGTCTTCGACCAAGGAACTTGTGACAGCCAATATCTCGGATCCCTGCTTCAAACTCACGCCTCACAGGTCGAGCTAAACACTGCGAACAGCCCGACAAGGCCATGCGTCCTCACTACAGGACATAAACCAGGCCACACATCATCCCATTCGCTAAATTTGAGGCCAGTGTAGCTGCTGTCTTTTGCATTGGGAAGGCTCCAACCTCTAAAGCCTCACATCACAATATAAAGCAACCATGTGAAGGGAGATGATTAAGTGATATTAAGGGTACCATCAAGGAATCGTGTCCGTGTGAGCCGGGACTCCCACAATAGAGCCACCCACGATTGAAACCCAGATGCAATGTGAGCTCACCATTGCTGGTAGTGTTGCTGCCGCCACCATCCGCACCGCGGACACCGCCATCGATGTGCGCAAAAGCCTGTGTGGAATCTGGAAGGCAGGGCTTGGAGTTGGGTCCAGCAACTGACCTTTCCACCTTACAGGATCTGACAGGGTCCCCTGATGTCCCCTGCAATGAATAAAGCAGCCTCAACTGGTTTAGTTATCAGAATCCCTTCCCTCGGCCTTACAATATTACAACAATTTAATTATCGTATATTATCGTATCATCTGCTGCACACCTATGTACTGATACATCCAACATGAAGATGCGAAACATTGCGAAACGTTGCGGACTTGATTGACGCAGTCCCACGGTCTCACTTTGCTCTCTGTCGATTTGGCGAGAAGGAAGCAGGCCAAAAGGGCCTTGTAGAGAATGTTCTGATATGCTGTGACGACCAGTACTGTTTGAAACAACTTTTGGCTGCCTTCCAGTTATGGAGTTATGGATGCATATGAATGCACATGGGTGCAATTACCAGCTGCTTTGAAAAAGTAGTTTTCAAGCAAACCTACCTGACTTCTCACAAAACAGCTATTCCAAAAAGTCAACGCTACAGCCGCTAATCATCAAGATCACACACCACAACAGATTTTTTCATAGCCACCAGGTGGCCTCGTTCACATGGTTGTAGCGGCTAATGAAAAACTCCAAAAGGTCCAAGACATCCTCGCCAACTTCGTTCAGGCCTGATGCTGGTTGAATCCACCCATACCTACGCAGCCCCGTCCCAAAACATATGGCAGTGTGTCAAAACCAATAGTACCCCTGTAGTTCACCTCAAAATAGCTGGGATTTATTGATGTGAATAACCCACTAAAAATGTATCTAGCTATAGGTATTGACCCATACCCATATATTATTCATACTTATTCATAGGTATTCATCTGAAACAGATCAAAACCTGCCTGTCCACCATGCGATGTCTGATTCGCTGAAGGTGGTGTTGATGAAGCCATATGTCTGTGACAACTTTTTGCCTCAAGGCAGTTTCCGTTGGAGAAAATGGATGAAGGACTATGCGCTACAAAATAGACTCCATGTGCACTGTAGACCAGCCTGCTTATGCAAATCACACCTGAGCAGTGTTCAAATTCCTCTGTGATTCCATTATACTGGTTTATAGGGATTTCCCAATTGGATTATTATGATATATTATATGTAAATAATCCTCAAAACCTAAAGGCTAGTATAATCAATAATCCCCCAACTACCCTCCGGTGAACTAACATAACAATGGAAAATCACCATTTTTAATGGGAAAATCCACTATAAATGGCAATTTTCAATAGCTATGTTAGTTTACCAGAGGGTAATCATCAACCAACAGGGGTGTTGAACACTGCTGCCCTAGTTGCGGAAATCCACTTGGCGATCCTCCGGAGCACAGACCTTGGACGGGAGCCCTTGAGTCAGCCGTTCCAGGCTGCAGGACATGAGCATATAGCCATGCCATCCGTGTATATATATATAGTAACATATATATATAATTATGTATATATATATATAGTAACACATATATATATATGTATCCCCATATATCCCCTATATAAATGGATCCAAATTGGTGGATTATTGCATTGGATTACCATCGATAAATCACCCATAGATGCTATCGATTCGCCTGAAATGGGTGATGAATTCTGCATGGCCCAACATGGCCCATCTTGGCCCAGTGACATATTTGCAGCTGAATGTTCCAGTGCTGGGAACCTTGGCGAAATCCGCCCAGCCTCGAGGCACGCCCATGGTCATGGGATCCGCCACCCCATCCTCACTGACCATGTGGGACTCACGCAGGTTACCTCGGTGGATCCGTGGCTTGACAAAGCAAGGCTACAGGATGTTACAGGAAACTTGGGAAAACGAGCAATTGGGCCAATAGGGGGTGCCTTCTTGCCACATGAGCAACTTAATCTTGCGGTTTTCATTGGACTTGACGGTTTCTTTTCAACAACTAGTTCATCCAAAGAGACCCAAAAAGTGGGCCGGTGGACAAATTCCTCCAAGCAAGAATGCAACACTCCCCGGTTTTTTCAACACCTCCAACTGCCTACGATATCCGCCATCTGCAGCCCATACCATGGTGCCAAACTTCTCGTGCAACGCCAGGTCCACCAACATGGAGCAGCACAGCCGCTGGTCGTTGTATTTCAGGTTCAGCACCTCGACTGCCATGGGTGCGCAAGCTCATCAGCCCACTGGAATATCTGGAATAGAAGCTGCAAGCTAAAACATAGCACAGGGGGCCATCAGCAGCAGAATCATGATGCTGACACTCTTTGTTTTGCAGAAAAGTGCGCCCTAGCCAAATGATAACGAATAGATTCTATAGTTGGCTATGGAAGACTCACACGGAAACCAACAAGCAGGCGCTTGTTGACATCCCTTTTTTTGGCTCACCCTTGCCCTTCTAGGCCCAGCGACAAAGGTCGTGTTCTCTGGCTGAAGAAAAGGGAAGGAGGTCACGAAACCGAGACGACCTCTCAGTCGCTGTAGTTCGTCCTGGAAAAGAATGGCCCTGATTTGGTTCCGGATCTGGGAAAGCTCCGACTTCGAAAAAGTCACGATCGTGCCCTCCTTGTAAAAACGTGACAAAATCAACATAGACTCGACCAATCAACTCACTGATGATGTTGTTTTGATCATCTTCGATGAATTTGATGGGATGTTTGACCCGAACGAATTTGGACTCTCACCATCTTGCAATGGTCATGGAACGAAGGACTAGTTGCCCAGCACTTCTGATTTCATTGAACATATTCAACTGCAGGTTCTGTTCCGACCGTCAATGAATCGGAGTAAAATCCAACTAGCCACGGTAAATACTCTAAACCCGATCAATTGGAAGTGAATTATCAATCAATCCACCTAAAAATAGATTTCAAGACTGCTGAATCCGTGTAAAATTAAAGTATTGCAAATTCATGTGCCCTCCAGTAAACCTACAAATAAGAATCAATAAGATATGGAAAATCTGCCATTTGTAGATCACGTCCAAAGAAAATCCATAGATTTCTACTCCTGACTGTCAAAACGCACAGTGAACTGCTTGGAATTGTGCCTTGGCAGGGCACAGACCGCCAAGCACTTGAAGAAATCCAGGGTGGGCATTGCGGAAGACAATGTAAGGCAATCTCCAACATTCAAACTGCAAACCAACCTGTTTCTACTGGTCTAAGAGAAGCAAACATGATTTCCATTGATTTCTTTCTTAACTATTCACAACAGGTTCCCCAAGGAATGGCCACAAAAAACGAATCAAATAAGTGATATTTTGAAACATGTCTGTACGCAATTCTGCATAGAACAAAGATTGATGCGACCCCCCTCTGGAAGTTCCACCCCCCCTACTTGACTAAAACCGATAGGAGTTGATTTGAGTAACAACACCCCAAAAACAACAGAGGATTCAAACAAAGACGGTGACACCAAGGGGCAGCGGCGGCAACCTGTTTTCGCCATGCTTGAGCCAAACAAGTGAGTGGCAACATTTTGACCCGTAAGGAAGGGTACGAAACAACTGAAAGAATGGGTATAGGAAACCTCCATTTCTTTCAAGTCCCCCCTTATCATGAACTGTACAGGGTCAAACATGAAATAGCATACTACCGAGGTTGATCAGGCCTACGGACGGATGCCTAATTACTATGTCTCACGACTCGGCTGATGATTCCAGGCAAGAGATGTGATGATTCCACTAGGAAATCTTCCATGCCTGGCAATTTCTATCCGTGCACCTAACGGATGCTTAATTACGGGTGCATGAAATCCAATCTAATTACGGATGCATGAAGTCCAAAAGAATGTTGGCACGGCGCCGGAGCAGCCAATCACCATTATGCCGGAAAAGGATTAAGGCAATCTGACGAATATCCTACGCGATCCTAAACGGATGTTTTATTTACCAATGCATGAAATCCAACCGGATGCCGTGCAAGTATGAATTACCGATGCGCGGATGCGGGGGCGGCGCTGTCGCAGCCAACCTCCATTAGGCACAAATACAAGACTCGAAGATAAGACAATGAGAGTCCAATGACATATCCACAAGAAATGATTCACCAAAATCCAATGGATGAAAAGTTCACAGATGAGACTTAGTCGCATCCATGCTGTGCTTACAGCGACTTGCCACACCCGGGTGGTGACAAATGGCAAAAGGTTGACACCTGAGAACTAACGGCGGATGACATCTTAGCACATCATGCACTCAAGCCCAATGGAGGATGACAAAGCACAAGCCCATTGAACTGACAAAATTGACAGATTTAACCTTACAGGCTTAGCCTAAATCGTTGAATGCTTAACAGGGTCAACGAGTTTGAAGACAATGAAGTTCATGAACTGCCTCCATGATTGAAATCCTTAGGATTGACTTAACGCTGACATTGACATGGCGCCCAATTGACTGACGAGTGCGAGAGCGGAAGAACGACAAGCACGCACTTGATGAAAGCTGCTTAGCAGATAAAGTCTGAAGACCATGCAACCACTGAGGCCTTGACGAAATGTTGAAATGAGACGATGACAAACGAGACAGGTAAAAAATCCAAAAGCGGCAAAGAGGATCGGCAAAGCACAAAACTCCAATCCAACTAGGCTCGGCACAGCACAAACTTCATTGGATCGACCGGCAATTAGAAGAAACAAGACGCTGAAAAACCAGAAGCTGAATGCCTCCCACGAGAAAATCCAAAAGCAGCCAGGAGAATCGGCAAACCACAACGCTCCTATCCAACTAAGCTCGGCACAGCACAAACTTCATGGGATTTGCTGACAATTGGATGGATGAAACCCCCCTGATCCTCAGGAAGGTGAGGGAGCAGGCTCATGGAGATACTAGCATTTCTCTCCATGGACGCATCCGGTAGGCATCCTATAGAAGATGCAGGCTGTTTTGGCCTTTTGCTCTGCTGTCATTGCTTTTCCCTTTCCCTTGCTTTACCTTTTGGGGAGGTCTTCGATTCAGACGGCGGAGCAATGGCAGCAGGCGCACTGGTGGGCTTGTCGGGCTACAATTTCTTTGGCAAGCTGGACTTCAACAAATTTTCAAGTGATTGCGCATTGATGTCCTCTCTTTCCTCAAGCAAGTGTTCCTGCAACCTATTCCAAAGATGATCAAAATCACGGAGTGGCGACTGAGCATCGCTTCTCTTGATCTCATCAATGGCCCTTTCCAACTTGCGAACTTGCCTCAACTGATGAAACAACCACTCACCCATCATGCGCTGAGACGGCCAATCTTCCTGCGGCACCCTATTCAAAGTGCGAAGGACACGACCTGAAAACTCTTAGCAAATGCTTGGCACTGTAACCATCAAGCTCTATTTGAAAGATCGATTGCGAAGTAAGCAACGAACCACGAGTGCGATCAATGTCAAAATGCCTGGAAACAATGTGCAACAAGTATCTGCCCCTGGGAGGGTTTCCAATTCGAGTGCGTCCTTCAATGTACCCCATGATCTTGACCTGCAACTCAGGCACAATCTCACAACCTTTTGAAATTTCAGCTGCCAACCAACGATCTAAACGCGGAACACAACCAGAATCATGCTTGATTACTTCATCGGAATTCACTTCATAAGCTTTGGAAAGCCAATGCGCTAAGTAATCCCTATCACTGATATCCAACTTTTGCCATGATCAGCAACAACTGGTTTTTCCAAGCTCTGAAATCCGAAGCGCTGGAAGGAACCGGACCTAATGTAGCATACCGAAGCGAACGATCATCCACAATGTCCCTCTCAACTAGATCCCTGTGACTGGTAAAGCTTTGGGGCATGCGATCTCGAACTAATCCCCTCTCCCTATTACTAAACGTCCCCCAAATACTAAAAACAGGCGTCCATCTCCAATTTCTGAAAATTTCAATTTGGACAATTTGACTTTTAATTGATCCCCTTTAGAAAACAATTTAAAAATCAACCTACCATTTGTGGGTTCCCCCCCTGATACTAAAAACTAGTCAACCCCGGGGTGTTTAGTATTAGGGGGAAGCTTCGAAATCCAATTTTTGGCAATATTTTAAATGCGTTATATAGGGAAATTTAATTGATTTTGAGATCGGAAAAAATAGTTTTTATTATTAAGGGTTTTAATTCAGTATTAGGGGGAAGCTTCGAAATCCAATTTTTGGCAATATTTTAATTCCGTTACATAAGGAAATTTAATTGATTTTGAAATCTGAAAAAATAGTTTTATCATTTAGGGTTTTAATTTAGTATTAGGGGGAAGCTTCGAAGTCCAATTTTTGGCAATATTTTAATTGCGTTATAATTGATTTTGAAATCTGAAAAATAGTTTTTATTATTTAGGGTTTCAATTTAGTATTAGGGGGAAGCTTCGAAATCCAATTTCTGGCAATATTTTAATTGCGTTATATAGGGAAATTTAATTGATTTTGAGATAAGAAAAATAATTATTATTCTTAAGGGTTTTAATTTAGTATTTGGGTTGTTCCCTAATACTAAATACCACCCTAATACTAAAAACTACCTGCCGTGTTTATTATTAGGGGGGGACGTTTAGTATTAGGGAGAAGGGATTAATTCTTCATCTTCATCGTCAAAACCATCTCCGCCATCATTTGATGGAAACCCTGGCCCCCCTGATCCGGCAAGTGCTGGAAAAGAACGAGGTCTTGGAGGAAGACCAGAAGGCGGAAACGGAAAAGACACTGCCGCGCTATTATGGCTCTGAACTTGATCGGCATGAACCTCTTGAGCATCTTCAACCGCTGACATACGAGTCGAAAGATCTTGCAAAGCTTCGGCAATAGCGCTGAAAAAGCCGGAGGAGGTGGAGCATCAGACCTGACTTGATCAACTGGTTGAGCGGCGCTTCGTGCAGCCAAACTCATCTCCATATGTTGACAGCGTTGACGCTGCTTCCAAAACCAGACGTTGGGAGTCGACCGAATCCTTCAGCTGGTGGATTTCATCCATCAGTCGTGAAATTTCGCCCTCTTTGTGGTCTAACGTGTTGGCGGAGCACTCAACTCTTCTACCCAATGCGTAATCCGAGTGGCTTGAAGCTCCAACTGAGCGCGAGCATTGGCCACTTCTGAATTTAATTGATGGATCTGATTTTGAAATCCTTGATTTGATAGCTGAAGGCTCTCAACAACACCAAGCAACTCCTGAATACGTGAACAAGCCTGGCTGTACACATCTTGGGCTAAGCCTTCCAACCCCTTGATTCTTTCATCAGATTCCTGAACAACCCTCTTGGCCTCGGAGACCATGTTGGCAAAATCCATGGGATCAACACCAACATTCACTTGCTGAGTGCGGTTATCATGATACTGGACCGTCTGTGAATGATGGATCCGGGCATCAGGCTGACCACAAGACTCTTGGGGAATGCAAGTCGTAGGTTGGGAGGCCGATGCGGAACTATGCACAAGAGGAACTGGTGACATGGCACGCTCATGATCTGATGGCTTTGGCAAGCGCTTGATAACTTGAGAAACTTTTCGAGGCTGATTCACGGTTGAAACTTGTTTTGTTCTTGAGGACCGTCCTCCTGATTTTGGAGTCCCGGATGAACTTCGGCTTCGAGATGAATGAACTGTGACTGCACCTCCCTTAACATCGATGGACTCGGATGACAGGCTCAAGGATGAGGAGTTTGGATCTGACATGGTTCCTGTTCCAGCCTTTTGCCAACAAAGATTCACAGGTCACGGCCGACGCAACATGTGTGCCAGGTTTGAGGCACCTGGCAGCCTATGAAATGAAATCCCCAAAAACGGTCAAACAAGAGCAAATGCGGCTGATAACCAATTGATTTGAGTAACAACACCCCAAAAACAACAGAGGATTTAAACAAAGACGGTGACACCAAGGGGCAGCGGCGGCAACCTGTTTTCGCCATGCTTGAGCCAAACAAGTGAGTGGCAACATGTTGACCTGTAAGGAAGGATACTAAACAACTGAAAGAATGGGTATAGGAAACCTCCATTTCTTTCAATTATTGTATATTGAATATATTACTGGTATGTGTTTGATATACCCAGTATTATGTGTACATTGCTTATTTAAAAAGGGCACCAAAATTGGAGCCCGCCATACCCCGCCATCACCGAACACATTGGATGCTTTCTACGGGCACAAGACACGCAAAAACCCTGTCCAAGCTGCATATCAACAACACGCGGGAAAAATGTCACGAAAGCTTCTTCTCTGTGTGAAGTCTCCTTGAAGTAGCCTCACAGCAGCATGGCAGCAAAGAAGCTGCGAAGCTTCTGACCAAGGAAGGTGACGGAAGGTCACCATCAGATACCATCAGTGCAGATCGGTGCCAAGCGACCCACCATCTGGCGCATGTGCATGCAAGTGATGAAGATCAAATGGGAGATGCTGCGAAGAGCTTTCAGCTTGTCCTCCGGCCGGAATTCCTGCGGATGCACACGGACATTTGGTGGGGAACATGTTGGTTGTGCCATGACACACATGGTAAATTCTTCCCCAAAAATGATGTATGTCTGAAAGCAAAAGGCATTGTCACAGCGGGACACTTTGACATAACAGCATTCTAAAGAAGCAAACAATCCACGAGTCCATAATTTCTCGGCCTGATCGTCTGACAGCCCGGCCATATATTTTGCACAAGCAACCAAATCACCAAGGAAAAGCAGCAAATATATCCTAAAGGATGCACTTAGTTTAGAAACCACTGTTCCTATCATGCGCGTCAGCATTGAGACAGTTTATATATTCATCTGTCAGCATGCGATTCTCGAGCACTGTCCCCGCTCTCCTTGCAATTGTACATGGACACCATCAATGACTCCCAGAGCTCATCGCTCAAGGGTTTCGCACGAGCAGGCGGTCGGTAACAGCTCACGTAGTCCAATTCAAAAATCCCATACTCCGGCAAACTCCACTCCTGAAGTGATCCAATGGAAGACCTAGAAACAACATAGAATAGAAACACATAGCAAAACCATCCCCAATCCAATGGACAACCTGATTACAAAGTCAATGCTGCTGAGGTCTGCTGAGTCTTCCAACTCCTGTCTATAATTATCTAATTGGTGAGGTCTGGCAACGGCATGCATCAACGACCAGTGATATATATATATATTATAGTACTTCCTGGCCGATCAGATCTGCAGCAAAGCTTCAGCCACAGATCGCACTCGAAGAAGCAAAGGTCTTCCCTGATGGTTCTCGTTGCCTGAGTGGTGCTTGGTGAAGGCATTGGAAGATCAACGATGATCAACGAGTAGGGCCCAGAAATGGCGGAATCTCTCATAAATCTCTCCTGTGTTCTATTCGGCTGAGTTTCACCACCTCTGGTCAACATCAATGCTACTGTAATACTTAGCAAGGTAAGCAAACATGCTGCTGTCCCATGAAGTGTGGACATGACCTGACATTACATGACGACTCCAAATCCACTTCACCTTGTTCCTGCTTGCATCATATCAACCTTCGCTTGGACATGGCTTGGAGGCCTTAGAAATCCGCCCGCACCGAAGGTGCTGGGGCGTGATCTTCCGGATGGCACTCGTAAAAGGTTACAGGTTTACCTAGGGGGGGGGGGCATTTTTCGGCCAAAACCTCCTGTTTTTGATAGGTCGTGACGCTCGCCTTCAAAAAACACTGTAAAAAACAGTACAGAAGACACCTGTTCGTGAACGCGCCCGTCCAAAACGGCAAGCGAAAAGTGAAAAAACCCCGTGTTTTTCAACTTTTTGACTTCAATTTTTTGGTTTGCAACATCTTTTTTTGCGGTTCCGCAGGTGGCCTGGCCCGGAGGCGGATTTTTGAGTTTTTGGACCCGTTTTCGGACTGATTTTCGTCGTTTTGTGATAGCAGAAACACTGGTTTTTACAGTGTTTTTCTGTTTTCTGCATGCTTGACGGCTAGCTTCAAAACTTCCAAAAACCTCGTAAATTACGCTGTTTTATGTTACGGTGTGAATGAAAACATCGTAAATACCAGTGTTTTTTGACGTTGGTTAAAAAAACACTGTAAATTACAGTGTTTTTGGCCACCTGACCCTCAAAAACCATGGTATTTGCAGTGGTTTCTGCTTCTCACCGCGCAAAAACACTGTAAATAACAGCAATTTCGCCGTTTTTTCATGTTTTTAGTTATTTTTTGAACTGCGTTGGTCCGCTACATGGCCATCAAATTCTTCGCGTTTTTTTTTCCCGACAATCAGTACTTTCGGATGTTTTTGGTCTCAATGCCCCTGCTGTGTGAGCCCAACGATGCGGTGCGGGCGGTTGCCGTCGCGAAGCGACGTGAATATCCAGTGCCAAATCGATCCAAATCGATCATCATGTTGTTGGCAACTACGCCAACCACGACCATTTCGACCAAGATTCGTAGCTGTGAGCGGTTGCCAGTGGCAGAGATGTCAACACGCTGCCGGCGCTTGTTGCACACGGCCTCCCAACGATCCAGGAGGATCAGTCGCTGAGCCACTGCAAATTCACAACCTTGGGGCATCTTGGGGCTGCGTGGAGGGCTCACTCTAGGATGAATAGGTGAGAAACAGTGGGTAACAATGAGAAACAGCGAGGCCTGCTGACCTGCTCAGAGTTTGCATGACATGTCTAGTCAAGTTGTTACTTTGCCTCTCTGGATGGACAGTGCAACAGGATGCAGGTAAATTGATGTAAATTGCATACCGATTTCAAACATCCCGAGATTCATAGATCCCCATCCGCCATGTGCTTCCGGGGTTGCATTGTCAAATTGTAGCATGTCCGTGTACCATCTCCTTCCGGGGAGCTGTTTCCCAGATCCAAGGAGTAGTGACCGGTGGCATTTTGTGCGTTGAACGTCAATAAGGCCTCCATACCTGAGACATCTGAGACGGTGAAGATCGGATAGGTGCAGGTTTGCCAGCACAATTGGGTCCATGTCAAGAAACCAATTGGATCCAATTGGTGGCTTGTGGTTTGACCCACTCAACTTTCGGACGTGGAGATGTCCGACTGTGTCATCGACTGTGTCATTTGTTCACTGGGCTGTCATGGGATGGGTTTCCGGCTGGAGAACTGGACGACCCCAAACTGAACGGAATAGTTCAAACATGTTCAAACATGTTCAAACGATGTCGGTCAAATGACCGTGTCAATCCTTGTGGGTGTCATGTACCATTGGTAGCATCTTGTCAGCCGGTCAGCAAGCTAGTCGGTCAAACAAGTCAAGGGGGCTCACAGTTCAAATAGTTTCCATGCAGTTGCCCCACGCGATCCCATTTCCATGCACTTTTACTTCCCTTTAAGATCCCATTTCCATGCACTTTTACTCCCCTCTAAGCCTCTAAGTGCACAGTTGTTGTTCGCAAGTTGGTCGTGCCATGTCAATGTCGAGCTGCGAGGATAACATGTGTAGAAGTCCGACAGGCTTGGCAAACAAAGCATCGCCAAGTACCGTGACCTTCACACGCAGGCGCATGGCAAGATAGATTGCCCTTCAAGGGCAGATGATTGCCCCAAAAATCTGAGCATTAAGAGTGTCACACATTGTCATGTGCAATGTGCAATAATTATAGGTGAACCGGTCTAATCAAATCTTGAAGCTTGCCCAAAACGTGTCAAAACAATAGGAAGACCCTCACTCTCGCTGGGGAGCTGGTCGTCGCTGGGCACGCTGGGGAACATGGTCTTCATGGTACGGCGCACGCTGGAAGGTGAACTTCGACACAAATATCCCAAGTAGGGTAAGGACCTTCGCTGCATGGAGCTGGATGAGTAAACCATCGGTCAGTTTGAACCCCCAATCGGATTGAAAACAGGGGATATCTCTTCCGCACTTCCGGAACGGAAAGGGTACTCGACCGATCATGAAATGGTACTCAACCAACTGGAAAGCATCAAACTTATGCAAAATTACTATCACACCAGCTGTTCATTCTCATCGACTCATCCAGGCCCGGCGTGTTCCTTGCGTGCATCCCACTGCGAATATATGTAAATGAATGCGTGTCATCATGGATGTCCAGTACTTTATGAAGTCGTCAGCCAGCAGTGATCTATTCTATTTCATGATTATTGTAGCATCTTTCAACCCAGGCGAACTTGGACAGAAATGAGCCCACTTCATCATACTTCACCATATGTATGGATCTCCTCTTGCAACAACATCAATAACTATCTGACTTAGTGCATTCAAACTGTGTAAGCTAAATAATATGCAGCATTATGCAGCTTCAGACCAGCTTCAGACTGCTTCAACTTGCTTCCAAGAATGATATTCCTCCAGGCGCAGCATTCAGTCCGACAAGGAACATGTTGAAATCCTTTGCCAAAGCCTGCAAGTAAATAGATTGATCTTCTTCGCGTCCTGCAGGCTTCGAAATCGCTTGTGGAGGGGAGTACTCATGATCTGACAAAGATACAAAACACGGTCCGACCCTGGGCATCCCCAGCATTAGCAGCAATCTTTCCGCTATGGTGATATATAATATATATATATATATTACACATATGTAAAATCATACTAAATCATCATCTATTAGTCTATGCAATCGCTTTGCGCATTCTTGCGCGGACACCAATGCTGACAAGAGCATATAAAATGCAAATGAAAAATGATGAAACCCTCATAAACGTCGTAAACCCTCCACCTGTTGTCCACTGGTTTGAACTACATTGATGCTCGCTGATGGCCGGCCAGCCCATGCTAGGCCTTCCAACTCCAACCACTTGGCGAAGAGTGCCGTGATCTTCTGCCGGTCGGCCTCTTATAAATGCATGGTGAAAAAATGTGAAAAACTACACATCCATAATCAAATCACGTGTCTCACGTGTCCGCATCCCGCAGTCAATAACAATAAATCCTGCTCTGCGAGATCTGCGTTTAAAATCGTTTAAAGCTTTTGGTTGAGTGTAGCAAAGCGTCAACAAGTCCAATGAATTGCCACCTTGGTAACTCCACAGTCTTCCGGGTCTTCCTTCAGTTTACATCTTTCAGTCTCCCCCAAGCTCCTTGAAACGAGTAAGTTCGAAGTGCGTATCCAAAAAGCCCAAGTAGTCATCATCATCAACACCTGGCAGCAGTCTGTGCTCTTTGGGGTTCCTTGCTTTCTCAATTGTCTCGCTATAATACCAGTCCTCTCCGAAGTTTGCAAAAACTGTGAAGGGTCAAACATGTCAAAAGGATTCAAAAAACGTCCTTACCCGTCATGTAAAGTCATACATACAGTGGTTCAAGCGCGCGCACACAAAAATACGCACACACACACATATACATATATATATATATATAGCCCCTGTGATCTATCTACCTACCTACCTACCTATCTATTTATCTATCTATCTATCTATCTATCTATCTATCCTATCTATCCTATCTATCCTATCTATCCTATCTATCCTATCTATCCTATCTATCCTATCTATCCTATCTATCCGATCTATCCGATCTATCCGATCTATCCGATCTATCCTATCTATCCGATCTATCCTATCTATCCTATCTATCCTATCTATCCTATCTATCCTATCTATCCTATCTATCCTATCTATCCTATCTATCCTATCTATCTTATCTATCTTATCTATCTTATCTATCTCATCTATCTCATCTATCTTATCTATCTAATCTATCCAACCTATCTAACCTATCTAACCTATCTAACCTATCTAACCTATCTAATCTATCTAATCTATCTAATCTATCTAATCTACCTAATCTACCTAATCTATCTAATCTATCGAATCTATCTAATCTATCTAATCTAATCTATCTAATCTATCTAATCTATCTAATCTATCTAATCTATCTAATCTATCTAATCTATCTAATCTATCTAATCTATCTAATCTATCTAATCTATCTAATCTATCTAATCTATCTAATCTATCTAATCTAATCTATCTAATCTATCTAATCTATCTAATCTATCTAATCTATCTAATCTATCTAATCTATCTAATCTATCTAATCTATCTAATCTATCTAATCGATCTAATCGATCTAATCGATCTAATCGATCTAATCGATCTAATCGATCTAATCTATCTAATCTATCTAATCTATCTAATCTATCTAATCAATCTAATCTATCTAATCTATCTAATCTATCTAATCTATCTAATCTATCTAATCTATCTAATCTATCTAATCTATCTATCTATCTATCTATCTCATCTATCTCATCTATCTCATCTATCTCATCTATCTCATCTATCTTATCTATCTTATCTATCTACTCTATCTCATCTATCTAATCTATATCATCTATCTCATCTATCTCATCGATCTCATCGATCTCATCGATCTCATCTATCTCATCGATCTCATCGATCTCATCTATCTCATCGATCTCATCTATCTCATCTATCTGATCTATCTGATCTATCTGATCTACCTGATCTACCTGATCCACCTGATCTACCTGGTCTACCTGATCTACCTGATCTACCTGATCTATCTCATCATCTCATCCATCTCATCCATCTCATCTATCTAATCTATCTAATCTATCTAATCTATCTAATCTATCTAATCTATCTAATCTATCTAATCTATCTAATCTATCTAATCTATCTAATCTATCTAATCTATCTAATCTATCTAATCTATCTAATCTAGTCTAATAATCTAATCTGTCTAATCTGTCTAATCTATCTAATCTGTCTAATCTGTCTAATCTGTCTAATCTATCTAATCTATCTAATCTATCTAATCTATCTAATCTATCTAATCTATCTAATCTATCTAATCTTTCTAAGTCTATCTAATCTTTCTAAGTCTATCTAATCTATCCAACCAATCTAACCTATCTAACCTATCTAACCTATCTAATCTATCTAATCTATCTAATCTATCTAATCTACCTAATCTACCTAATCTATCTAATCTATCTAATCTACCTAATCTATCTAATCTATCTAATCTATCTAATCTATCTAATCTATCTAATCTATCTAATCTATCTAATCTATCTAATCTATCTAATCTATCTAATCTATCTAATCTATCTAATCTATCTAATCTATCTAATCTATCTAATCTATCTAATCTATCTAATCTATCTAATCTATCTAATCTATCTAATCTATCTAATCTATCTAATCTATCTAATCTATCTAATCTATCTAATCTATCTAATCTATCTAATCTATCTATCTATCTATATATCTAATCTATCTAATCTATCTAATCTATCTAATCTATCTAATCTATCTAATCTATCTAATCTATCTAATCTATCTAATCTATCTAATCTATCTAATCTAATCTATCTAATCTATCTAATCTATCTATCTAATCTATCTAATCTCGATCTATCTATCTATCTAATCTATCTATCTATCTAATCTATCTATCTATCTATCTATCTTATCTATCTAATCTATCTAATCTATCTAATCTATCTAATCTATCTAACCTATCTAACCTATCTAATCTATCTAATCTATCATCTATCTAATCTATCTAATCTATCTAATCTATCTAATCTATCTAATCTATCTAATCTATCTAATCTATCGAATCTATCGAATCTATCGAATCTATCGAATCTATCTAATCTATCTAATCTATCTAATCTATCTAATCTATCTAATCTATCTAATCTATCTAATCTTCTAATCTATCTAATCTATCTAATCTATCTAATCTATCTAATCTATCTAATCTATCTAATCTATCTAATCTATCTAATCTATCTAATCTATCTAATCTATCTAATCTATCTAATCTATCTAATCTATCTAATCTATCTAATCTATCTAATCTATCTACCTATCTACCTATCTACCTATCTACCTATCTACCTATCTACCTATCTACCTATCTACCTATCTACCTATCTATCTATCTATCTATCTGTCTATCTATCTATCTATCTATCTATCTATCTATCATTATCTATCTATCATTATCTATCTATCATTATCTATCTATCTATCTATCTCTCTCTCTCTGTCTATCTAATCTAATCTAATCTAATCTATCTATCTATCTCTGTGTGGGTATGAAAGATATAAGTACACGTAATATATATATATATGCATAATCAAGCCATGCCATCCCCACACCACAACAGCCCACCTACTAAAAGGGACCCACTTTCCCATGGCCTCGCCTGACAATGACGACTGGATCTGGGCCTCGACGCTGAAGTTGCAGACCAAGCGCCCAGATGTGGGAACCTCGCGCCACTCATAACGTCCAAGTGGATGAGATGAGCACATGGAGGAACAGTCGCAGTCCAAGATCTATGGCATATGGTTTGGTTCTTGAACTGATCTTCACCTTTGAAGCTCTTTCAAAAATGCCTCTGTACAGTCTAGAAGTTTGTGAAAAGTGCTGCCACATCACCCGATAACCAGCCCATGGCTTTACATGGTGATGGATGTCAGTTTAGGGAAGAAGTTTGAGAGCGCTCCACTCTGGAGCGAATAGATCAAACATGTGGCAATGTTTTAAGCATACTAAACATTTGGTTGGAATCATGAAAGAACCATATCATTTAGCCATCAAGGCTAGTGAACATGTTCAACTTATGTTCTTGCCAATGCTCTGCCCCATTCCCCTTATTAACATGAAACAAAAAATTGCCACATCCAAGGTCCCTTTGCCAAAGGCACCTGCCAGAGGCCGGAACTTTTGCTGGCGTGTTGATATGGCGGGTTCGCTTCCACGATCTCGAAGGCCTGGCAACTAGAGTTCATTTTGGGTTGGTTTGGCGGTTATTTTGTTTTTTTTTGGGGGGGGTTAGGGTTGGTTTTAGGTTTTGTTTAGGGTGCTTCAGGGTTATGTTGTCTTACAATAAGGGTTGGTTTTGGGAATAGTTTTAGAGTTTTTATGGTTTAGGGTGCATTTAGGGGTTTGTCTAGGTCTGGTTCAAGATCTATCTAGGGTTGGTTTTAGGTTTATTTAGGGCTGGTGTAGGGATGTTTCGGGTTTATTTGTGATTTAGGGATATTTAGGGTTGGTGTAGGGTTGGTTTAGGGTTTATCTATATAGTGTATCCTTTGGCTTGTTTTAGGCTTGAGAAGCAAAAAAGAAGCAGAGAAGCAAAGAAGCACAAACGCAGATAAGCAATGAAGCAAAGAAAAATCAGAGAAGCAAAACGCAGAAAAGCAGAAAAGTGGAGAAGCAAAGAAGGAAAGAAGCAGAAAAGCAGAGAAGCTAAGAAGCAGGGAAAAGCAGAAAAGCAGAGAAGCAGGGAAACAGAAATCCTCAACAAAAAAAACGACACGGAAAAACAATCAATAAAAACAGATAAAAACAGTAGCCCTCCGATATTGAAATGTGTGTGGCAATTACCTATGGTTTATTGCGGTGTCAATATCTGTGTTATCGTCGCCTTGTCCAAGGGCATCTTCGTTGCTTCAGCCGTCTTGTACAAAATGCGCAGCAAGCTGCGGTGGTATGGCCGGCTCAAGTCCAACACATACCTCACCAGGCGAATGCGGCATGACCCCACCCATCGCAGTCTCAATCTTCCGTAACATGTATTGGACTATGACTTTGCAAGGCTATCAACACTCACAATCAATAACATACATACTCAATTGACAAATGTATACAATTGTGTATGTAGTATATGCAGTAAATCATGTAAATCTATATAGACATATCTTGAAATGATAGTGGCCTTGAAAGTCAAAAGTCATTTCCGTGCAGCCACAAGACCGACTACCCGGGTTGGTGAAGGAGTAGACCGAACAGCCTCAAGGCTACTGGCTATTGTGAGTCCAGTCTCAGCAGTCTGAGCAGTCTCAGCAGTCTGAGAAAAGACAAGATATATGTAAATATAAATATATATATATACATATGTATATTTTCTTTCAAAAAATCATTATTACTGAAATATATGAATGCCACTCAAAGGCTTCAAAGGATCTCGTAAAGCCTATTCAATTTGTGAAAGCAAGTACGTAGGAACCGATGCTTCTTCAATAATCCATAATAATCCCTCAGCCCAAGGGAATCTTCAGTTCATGTCGAAACCATAAGTTAAGGGGAAAAAACGTACACACGTTGGACATGTTGGAAGCATTGCAGCATAATGCCCAGCCTTCAGCCTCTGCATCCAACATGCCAGTCGCTCCCTGATAGCCTGAGCCCGAGTCATTCATCGCAGCTCTGATATGAAATATAGACAATAAATGTAGATAAATATCAAATAAACATAGAGAATATCAAAGAATAAATATAGATAAATAATATTTAAATAAATATAGGAAAAACATATTTAAATAATCATAAATAAAACACAATGGGGATGTCCTTGAATTCACTGATCAAATATGATCAGATTGACCTGCTTAGGGATGGCATTTAACAGTTTGACATTGTGACGGACTGTGACGGAACCCCACAGGAAAGGAGATGAAGAATCTTCCATGATGATGGGCAAAAAGCAAGGAGGTCCAAATGCGCCATTATTTTCTTCACAGATGTTCACAGGATGCATAAGGCCTTCGACAGTAAGGTAGGGAAGATCAACTTCGAAACATGATAGAATCGATCAATGAATGCGAACCAGAGAAGCGCAGGATGTGATACAAAGATATACAAAGTCAACAAGTGCTTATAGTTGCGCCTGGTTGTGTTAAACTGTGCCAAACAGGCGTCCTTCTACAAAGGATGGGTACCAGTACCAGTGGTTGACATTGGTTCCACCAGCAAACCGAAGGGCAATCGCTCCAAAGCTCAAGTAGGGAAGCAAAAGGAAATGTCTGGATGAAAGATTCCAACAAAGCTTTAGAATATCATATCGACAAATATTCCGAGAGCGGCCCTGCCAGACTGGCATGTTTCTGGCCAGGTGGCATCCATCTGATTGAAAATGCTTCAAGGCATTCTCCTTCCTTGATAACAAACGCAACAAGCTGCGCATGCCCAAGGCTCCCAAGGGGTTGTCAGTCATGTTGATGTCCTGGAAGGACCATGGAAGCACCATGAGCCCCAGGTTGGCCAACGGGTTACCAGGTGACGGCATGAATTGCACGAGCAGTGCAGAAGATACGTGTTTGTTTTTTGGCAGCCACTATCAGTGCAAATTTCATTTCTCCGATCATGAATGCGCTTAACACGTCTGGCAGGCTGCATGCCTTTCAAATATCACCATGGAGGGTCCACACCATAGAAACTTGGCACTTTCATGCGCCTTCTGCCGAATGCCAAAACACACATTTCACTGGCTTACCATCAGCTTCAGCGCAAGCAATGACGTTGGGTTCATGGAAGTACTGTTTAACCATGGCACGGGCAGAAGAGCTTTCTCATCAAGATCAAGCCAAAATTCCCAACAAAGAGTTGATGAGCCACCGGCAATTCATATGCACATGCAACCAACACGTTGAGACATGTTGGGGGCCTTTCCTGTCATGCTTCGCGGGAATGCGATTGCCATGAAGACCTTACAGTGCCAAGCACCGTTCTGCACCCGTCTCTTTTCAGGGAAATTCCTCATACCCTCCAATGATCAAACATGACAATGGAAAATGTTCCCCTTTACGATTGATTTTTCCTGTACCGTAAAACCTCCATCTTTTCGAGTTTTCCCAGCTCGAAAAATGACAATTTCCCCAGGTCCTTCAAGGTGGGATGCATGTCTAGAGCATCTTCAATCACCTCGCGCTGCATCGGATGCGTCAAAGTTGTCAAGGTGTGAACTGTTTGGTGGGACCCTCCTGAAAATGGTTGGCCCATGGGGATCATCATCCCAGGTATTTCCAACATTTCCAAACCACGAAGCAGTTAACGTTCAGGTGTCAAGTTGCAAGGGCAGATCGGAAGTCCACCCGGTTCGCCACCAGGCTTAGCTTCCGGAGGCTCTTGTCTTTGGCCAGGCCTGCCGAGAATGATGTGATAAACCCCCAAAACATCTACCATTGGGGATTATATGTTTTCTCCGCATTAATGGTAAGGTATATAATATTACATTATGTCATATTGGGGTTCATGATTATTAATCGGGTTAAACAGTTTACCATATTAAATCGATGGTTTTGAATCTCACTATCAAATACTTATAAATATGAGTCATAGCGGCATCTGTCTGAAGGATCTCCTCCCTCCAGGTAGCATCAACCCGGGTAAGACAATGCTTGTCTCCACCGACAGTCATCTGGATGGTCAACAAAGTTTCAAAACCATAACCAACCAATGATATCCAATGATCCTATCATATTGTACCTGCAGGAAAGAATGCAGCGAGGTTCAATAGCCTGCAAGCCTCCATCGCAAGGTTTCCAAATCTGCCGGGAAAAAAGACCTGGCCTTCCAATAGCTCTGCCACTGGACTGTCCCTTCCAAAAACATAGGCAGCACCTCAAATGGACTATGACTAGCATGCCATGCCCACTATATGCCCATCAATTGATTATCATACACCTCGTTGGTTGCCAATGAGGAGGAAAAAAAACATGGCGTTTTTGCAGTCAGGCAGTGGGACGCAAGGTGGGCCTCCCTCAAGCACAAATTAATTTCTATGCCACAGGAGCAGTAGTCAACCGCAAGCTCTTCGATATCCTGGCGGTCAACACAGCTGCCAGGCTTAGGGCCCTTGGGTGCTGATCTTATCAGGGGGCCCAGGATGGCCCAGGGTCAGAATACGTTGATATTTTTGGAGATTGCAATTTGAATATATAGTGGAACCCGCTGATCTTCTATAATTAATTTTCTCCCACCTTATTTATTCAATTGTCGATTTGATCGATCTGTATCCGCCCTTCTATCCTTCCATCGAGATTGCAAGGGAGACTAGATATGCTAGATAGGTACCGCTACCTGTAGCAAGTTTATTCGCAACTACAACTACCACTCCTTTGCCCCATTGCGACAACTCTTCAAACCAAGGATCAGTGGCATCAATCAAAACACCCATCTGTGCAAACTGCTCATGGTTGAAGCGGTTCCAGCTGAGATCCAGTTTCCTGAGTTTCCGGGTGCTGGGAAATCTGCGAAGCTAAGCCGCGAAGCCTTGCACCAAAGTGGTCACCATGACCCCGAGCCAAGCATCTCCAAGCGTTTGTTCACGAAGAGGGCGGACAAGCAAAGTCCACTCAGCCCGTTCTTACCCAGTCCTGCCGAAACCAGGGCCCAAGACTCATGGTTTTGAACAGGTTAGCAATGCCGGCAATTTTCCGGCAAATGGCAGCAGGCAATATGTTCAGCAGAACCACCAGTCCCCAAAAATCCCGAACTTGGTTCCCCTGTATGGCCTGCATACATGAAAGGTCATACAAGAACAAATGTGCATGACAGTAGTAAAGCCGGTTCCCGTGCTTCTGTTCCTGCGTTGCTTAATCGAAGACTTGCTTGATTGCAGTCACTTGCTTCAGACCCAGCATGGTCATGCAAATAGGATCTGGTTTGTGATCATTTATAATCATTGCGATTCTGTGGAAAACCTTGTTAAATCTTGTTAGCTGATCTGAATTGATACGATAGTTATCGATAGTTTTTGAGAGCAAACCGGGACAGGCTTGTCAAACAAAAAGGAAAATGCAGTGATCAACACAACCGTGACTATAAACATCCGTCCGGGGGATTATCCGGTCCTTTATTTACAGTCGAATGTGTATTTTGCATTGGCAAAGCCATGCGAATTGCATCTTCACATCTGAAAGGAAGAGTGTCTAAAACCTGGGTTTTAGGCCATTTTGTTTTGATATATGTATGCTTTGTTTATCAAGGTGTTTTTTCCGGAGCATTTTCATCCAAAGGCATCCAAAGGCTTCTTTGTGCAACTGTCGACCAGTAGCCTGAAACAAGTGTTTCTTCTGGACCCGCCGCAATTGCCACTGCTGCGCATCTGTCCTAATTCCGGCCATATCCCATACGGTAACATGTAACATCTTTACTCGGTCAACACAAACAACTTAACGTAACATGTAACATCGGTCCGAACTGCAGCCATATCCCATGACGTAACATGTAACATCTTTACTCTGTCAACACAAAGAACTTAACGTAACATGTAACATCTTTACAGAAAGAATTTAACGTAACATGTGACATCCGTCCTAACTCCAACCATACCCCATGACGTAACATGTATCATGTTTACCCGCCCAACACACAAAACTTAACGTAACATGTAACATCTGTCCTAACTACAACCATATCCCACAACGTAACATCTAACATCTTTTCCACAAACGCATTCGTTTCTGCTTAGAGTCTACATGAAGGTTAACACGCCCCCACCCCCACCCCACCCCAAGTCCCATGACGTATCACATTAAATCTATGCCAACACAAAATCCATCACGTAATATGTTGCCAACTGTGAATGCCTGACATCAACGCAGTCGTTTCTGCTTAGAGCCTACATGAACGTTAATACGCCCCCCCACCCCACCCCATAGCATCAAAATGGCTCGCAAGTGCATCAACAAACAAAACTGTAAAGATAGGGTCCGGTTTTCACCCCACTAGCATAAACATCTATAAACTATAAATACGAAACCGACCAGTAGCTCTTGATGTTTTCCCGCTAATCATGCTACATTAGCAGGGTATCTTGGAGTGCTAGAACGGTTTTTCACCCATGGCGCGTCCTGTACCGCAAAGGCTCACGTCTCGAATGTTCTCATGCTCTCCAATCGCCTTGCCTAGGTCAAGTTTCTGCAGTGATATTCAGCGAGGTATAGCAAGGTCCAGTTAGCTGGGGCGAGGCCCAGGGCCAAGGAGCACAACGACGGCAGGCTTTGAGAGGTGAATTGGATGTGGCTGAGATTCCTCAATGGCACAGCGGCGGCTGTTCACAAAGATGGTAGGCTCAGGGATGTGAACTTTGACTGCCAAGTTTAACTAATCATATAGACCAGTAGTGCCGCACAAGGCGGCGGCGGAAGTTTTTCAGAAATAGGAAACCTATAGGAGGGGTTGGTTGCTGTGGATCACAGATGGAAGAGCGAATCCGCTGATGGACCGAAAGGTGGTTGGAGTTGTGTTTTTTCCCCACCTGCCAGGTGAGGGTTGTTAGATTTTATGTCAGTTGCCTCCTCCTCCTCCTTCTCCTCCTTCTCCTCCTCCTCGTCCTCTCCTCCTCCTCTCGTCCTCCTCTCCTCCTCCTCCTCGTCCTCCTCGTCGTCCTCGTCGTCCTCGTCGTCCTTGCTCAACTGCGACCCGCGATCCACAGTGTTCTCTGCCGGACCTCAACCACGACCATCCACCCCCAGTGTTCCCTGCCGGACCTCAACCACGACCATCCACGCCCAATGTTCCCTGCCGGACCTCAACCACGACCATCCTCGCCCAGTGTTCCCTGCCGGACCTCAACCACGACCATCCACGCCCAGTGTTCCCTGCCGGACCTCAACCGCGAGTATCCACGCCAAGTGTTCCCTGCCGGACCTCATGTAGGAAGATATGGGACAAAGAATGTGCAGAAGAAAGTTAGAAAGAATGTCAGAAAATATGCCAGAAGATATGCCAGAAGATATGCCAGAAGATATGCCAGATAGAATGCCAGATAATATGCCAGAAGATATGCCAGATAGAATGCCAGATAGAATGCCAGAAGATTTGCCAGATAGAATGCCAGAAAATATGCCAGAAGATATGCCAGATAGATATGTCAGAAGATATGCCAGAAGATATGCCAGAAGATATGTCAGAATATATGCCAGAAGATATGTCAGATAGAATGCCAGAAGATATGTCAGAATATATGCCAGAAGATATGCCAGATAGAATGCCAGATTGAATGCCAGAAGATATGTCAGATAGAGTGCCAGAAGATATGCCAGATAGAATGCCAGAAGATTTGCCAGATAGAATGCCAGAAGATATGCCAGAAGATATGCCAGATCATATGCCAGAAGATATGCCAGATAGAATGCCAAATAGAATGTCAGAAGATATGTCAGATAGAATGCCAGAAGATTTGCCAGTAAGAAAATGTATAAATGTCATGGTGGGGATCACACGAAGTAAAGTAATTGGAGTGGTTGCAATGGTTGCAGTGGCCACCTCACCACAACTGCTGGATGTAGCGTGGTGTAGCCCAGTTGTAGTTGTAGTTGTGTAGCGTAGTGGGGTTGTAGCTGTAGTGGAATCAGTGTAGTGTAATCAGTCTAGTGTAGTTGCAGTTGTAGTTGTGGTGTGGTGTAATTAGTGTAGCGTAATGTAGCGCAGTTGCAATTGTACTTGTGGCCGTGGCAGTAGTAAAATTAGAAGAAGAAGTAGTAGTAGTAGTCGTCGTCGTCATCGTCGTCGTAGTCGTCGTATATAGTCGTCGTAGTCGTAGTCGTAATCACAGTCGCAGTCGCAGTCGCAGCAGTAGGAGGAGGAGGAGTAGCAGTAGTAGGGGTAGTAGTAGTAGCAGTAGTAGTAGTAGTATAGTGGTAGTAGTAGTAGTAGTAGGTAGTAGTAGTAGTAGTAGTATAGTGGTAGTAGTAGTAGTAGTATAGTGGTAGTAGTAGTAGTAGTAGGTAGTAGTAGTAGTAGCAGCAGCAGCAGCAGTAGTAGTAGTAGGTAGTAGTAGCAGCGGTGGTAGTAGTACTAGTAGTAGTAGTAGTAGTAGTACTAGTAGTAGTAGTAGTAGAAGTAGAAGTAGAAGTAGAGTAGCAGCAGCAGCAGCAGCAGTAGTAGTAGTACGTAGTAGTAGTAGTAGTACGTAGTAGTAGTAGTACGTAGTATACGTAGTATACGTAGTATACGTAGTAGTAGTATACGTAGTAGTAGTAGTAGTAGTAGTAGTAGTATAGTAGTATAGTAGTATAGTAGTATAGTAGTATAGTAGTATAGTAGTATAGTAGTAGTAGTAGTAGTAGCAGCAGCAGCAGCAGTAGTAGTAGTAGTAGGTAGTAGTAGCAGTGGTGGTAGTAGTACTAGTAGTAGTAGGAGTAGCAGTAGCAGTAGTAGTAGTAGTAGTAGTAGTAGTAATAGCAGTAGTAGTAGTAGTAGTAGTAGTAATAGTATTAGTAATAGTAGTAGTAGTAGTAGTAATAGTAGTAGTAGTAGTAGTTTTAGTAGTAGTAGTAGTAGTAGTAGTAGTAGTAATAGTACTAGTAGTAGTAAAAGTAGAAGTAGTAGTGGTAGTTGTAGTTGTTGTGGTTGTTGTGGTGTAATTGGTGTAATTAATGTAATTAGTGTAATTAGTGCAGTTAATGTAATTAGTGAAATCTTGCGTAATGAGCGTAATTACTGTAATTAGGGTAATCTATGTAATTAGTGTAATTAGTGTAGTGTAGTGTAGTGTAGCGTAGCCTAGCGTAGCGTAGCGTAGTGTAGTGTGGTGTGGTGTGGTGTGGTGTAGTGTGGTGTAGTGTGGTGTAGTGTGGTGTAGTGTAGTGCAGTGTAATCAGCGCACTGTAGTCTAATTATATAGTGTAGTGTAGCGTAGTGCAGTGTAATCAGCGCACTGTATAGCGTAGCGTAGTGTAGTGTAGTGTAGTGCAATATAGCGTGGTATATGTGCATTTGTATTTGCAGTTCTAACCGCAGTGCAGTGGTAGTTGTAGTTGTCTATCTGTCTATCTATCTATCTATCTATCTATCTATCTATCTGTCTATCTGCAAGCTTGAAAACGAAGCAAATCTGCGAGACTTCCTCAATTTTCGAAGTTGACAACATCAAAAACGAAGAAATTCTACAAGGCTTCCTTCAAAAATGGAAAGTTGAGTGCAGAGCTGACGGCCTCGTACCATGCGTTTTGCGATTTTTCAATTCCATCTGTTTACAGTACTGCGCCTGCCACAAAAAAGTGAGGCCAGGCGAAGTGCTGCAATTGTCACGCAGCATCATCTTAGCAAACCTAAAGATCTGATGCTCCAAAATGCAACCCCTCTCAGGAAATCAGCGCCCTGACCTCTTAACATCTCTGATGAACATGTCTCTTGTACTGCGCCTGCCATGCAAAATGCATCTTTCCAGATCCTCTTCAAATGTCCCACGCCTGCCATCGTTTTTGGAAATGCTACAAAACCCTCACGTTTTGCTCACTTTTGGCAAGGTGCAGAATTCCTTGCCACTGCCACGCAAAGCCACATCTGAACCTTCAAAAGTAGTCCGAAAATAGTGTGTTTTGTACATTTGACTTCGACATGTGCTTTCCGCAACAACGGCGTGCACTTTTCCGACAGCGCAACTGCTAAAAGTGCTCCCAGAATGGTGTGTTTTATATGTTTTGTACATTTTGACTTGGAAATCTACTTCGCGCCACAACGGCGTGCACTTTTTCGACATCTCAACTTCCAAAAGTGCTCTGAATGTGAGGTGCTTTTAGCTTTTTCACTTGCAAATGTGCTTCGCGCCACAGGGGCGTGCAATTTTTCATCTCTCACCTGGTCAGATGGCTCCGCACCCGCCGCTTTAGCAAGCCTACTTTTCGACCCTCCGGAGCCACAAATCATTGGTAAAACACGGTGAATCGCTACTTTTCTACCTTTTCGCGCACCTGCATCTTCTTTCTTCTGACTCGTTCTCTTCTCTCATCTTCTCTCTTCTTCTCTTCTCTTCTCTGACTCTTCCCACCTCTGCGTTTCCATCTGTCCATATTGCCGGAAGTTTGACTTCTAAACTTCCTTCGGTTTTATAAATGACATATGTACGCGGGTGTGATGGTACTCATTCATGTATCAAGTAAGTCTAGCATAGTGTAGCTAATCTAGCTATAATAATAAGGACTCGGAAATGCTCGGGATGTCAATTGATGAAAATAATGGAAACCTGCCAATCTCATACGTAGGCTCAAGTCCTTCCATCGTGTTCCCAACGCGACCAATTTGGAAAACTGTGATTAAAGTCATTAATATAATCCAGCCGATGTCAGTTGCCATCCCTTCCGAGGTAAATGGGATATCAATATCACTTGGTAAGCATGGTTGAATTCTGTTAAATTATACAATGTCACATTGTAAGATATCAAATGAATCAAATGCTGTCCACCTAGACAAAATTCACCCAAGCCTTGCAAACACTGGTGCAGCTGTCGTTTTGCTTCAGCCTATAGCGCTGTGCGGTGATGGATGGACCACGTTTTGCGCCAGTGCTCGCGGGTGCTGGCCTTTGAGTGCTCCCTGCACGGTACCGGTAACTGCGATGCTGCGAAGGGGCTTCAATAGTCACTCAACTTCACCAAATCCAACTGGCAACAATGAGCATGTGTTAGTTTTAATTACCGCATTTGACTATATTTGACTTGAAGTTTCGCCATCTTCACCCAGCATTCAGGGTCACAATGAGAACGGGTTGGGTTCGAAACGTGACATGGTCGGTTGATGTCGGTTGGTGGTTGTTGCGCTGGATTGCATCAAGCAGGCTGACAGACGCCGGCTCACCGGAGCACCTCAAAAGCTGTAGGCAAAATAGAGCAAGGGCCAGCTCTTATTACCCCACATAGGGCTACACATGTTTGTAGATGAATAGTCTGAAAAGGAAATCTGCAAAAATCCCAAAAGTACACATAGTTGTGACAATTTGCCCTATAGCTGGGGGAGGGATGAATTTCCACTCTCCTGCATGCTGCATGGCAAGAAGAATAATGGGGCACGTTGGAGTGGAACCCACCAATCTCATCTGCCTGCCATCAGTCTAGGATCTATCCGATCCAAAGCCATGTGTCAGCATGGCCACTCTTGAAAAACTCAGGTGCATTGAGTGCTGATCCTGGTAGGAGCGCATAGTAGAACAGCTATCGCACCGAGGGTTCCAGTATGCTCAATAAAATTAGCAGCCAAGAAATGTGACCATGTGGTGCCATGACCAGAAACATCATAAACAGTATCAGCACCTCTCGTGCTACCAAGTTGCATTCCCACGAAAAAATGAAACGTGGCTAGGGGCCGAGCTCTCACCGGCGGACAACATCAGCCCAATGAACATTCTGAAGAAAGTTCATGGACGTCCAAAAATCATCAAAAATCGCCAGCGAATACTGGCACAACTTCATGCAGATGTTGTCTTCTGTCACGTGATGTGAAAAACAGGGCAAGAGTCTGGTCACTACACATCAGCCGGGCACGGGATTGGCATCTACGCAACAAGGGCAGTTTTGTGCCTTCTACACATGTTCGATTTGATGATACGGACATCTCTTGTTGGGGTGAGTGTTCCCCAAGTTCTGCCCCAAACCTGCCCAGGTAGACTGTGAGATATCCAGCCAACTGCTGGCGACCCGTTCGTCCGCTGAGCTGGACATGGACATGCAATGTGAAATCTTCTTTCGACTAAAGCGCACTTGCTTCGCGCTCCAGTCGGGCCAACCAAACATACCAAACTCTTGTACTGCGAAGAAAAATGAAGAAGCTTGGTGCTGTCCACATATTATCGAGACGTGGGTGGCATGGGTCATCAACCCGTCCCCACTTCCAGAGGAACAGGCCTTGCCACGGTTACCGTCTTGGAGCCGCGCGCGCCACAACACGGTCCAAAATGCCGGGCATTTTCTCTTCTTTCAAGGCTTCGGTGTGACCTTGGGTCGTTGAGCGCCCGATCCATCTTGGAAAACCAACCATGCGAAAGGTAAACCCCATTAAACCCCCCAATAATAGATGGTCAAAAGGTTCCTACCATCGCTGTCCAATTTGCAGCAACTTATAATGGTTGTTGGATGTTGTTGGTGGTTAGAAAGCCCTTGATAAGCGCCCACTATATCCACTATCACCATTGTGGGGGTTTGGTTGAATGCACATGATTCCATGGTCAAGAGTCCTCACCCACCTGCCTTCCAGTCAACCCTTCAAATTTGCTATAATTCGCTATATATTATTGTCATACTATATATTTACACACTAACTAGAACAGAAGTGGATCATTGTAGTGATCCGTCGGGAACTGACTCCCACAACGTGCAATCAAACAATATTGATGGAAGGTAGATCCCCAGGAGGTAGTTCGCAATCAAAATGATGTAGTTCCGAAAATCAAGACCCCGACCGGAATCGTGTTCAAACAGTCTCCAAAGATGAAAATAAACCAATAAAATCCAGTAAATACAAGTACATGGGTATTAGATGGCGGCAAACATGCTAATCTCGAAGTGAACAAATACCAGATTGCGGCAAGCGTGCGTGACATAGAATACGATGTTTGCGGTTCTTGGCTTAGCTGCTGGCCATTCCCAGTGAAATAAAATGGCTCGCAGGTAGGTGCAGTTGATCAGACTGCACATCCTCTCCAAACATCATTAGCTTCGTTGGCCACGGACTGATGAATGGAGCCGTGGCCTCCTGCATCTACTGACGGACCTGACGGTACAAAAAGATAATGTTTTACATATTTTCAGATGTTCCACACGCACACACAAACACACACCCTGCCGCAGCAGGGTTTCTGTCTTTGTCGGAAGATAGCACGGCTGTTTCACGGGAATCTATGAAGCTGCCTCAGAAGATCTCAGAAGCACCAGAGTCAGTAGGGCGCAATGATGCCAAAGTCTGCAATCCCTGACAGAGCAAGAGCCTGTAGCTGGTTTGCAGGAATGCCATTGGTGATCGCAGAAGCAGGAGCTGACGTAGTACCTGACTCCGATTGGCCAAAGAGCGACTGAATCAACTGGGATGCCAATGCAGGAACAGTTGAGGTAGGAGAAGCAGTAGCCACTGGCAGTTGATTTTCAGGTAAATCAGCAAAGTGAGATCCTCCATGTCGAAGTGGTAAATCAAAGAACTGATGCCAGCAATCAGAAAGCCGAAGAGACATGGTATGATTTCCGGCGAGCCGAAAAAAAGAAATTCTCAGGTTCTCTGAGTCGACTGAAGCCATTGTTGTTCACTTCGTTGACCCAAAGTTCGCGGCGACCTCCGTTTTAAGTGCAGATCTTGAAAGTGATCGTATGGACTGTTTACTCCGTGGGTATGGTCTGTGGTGGTAGAACTCAGTCTGATTGGGCAGGGCCGCTGTGTCTTCAGTCGTATACGGTGGGGTGACCATGTCTGCCACAGCTGGAGAGAAGAGTTCGGAGGGGATGTAGGAGGAGGAGTCCCCGATGTAGGTTCCACATAGTGTGTGTCCGACTCCGTCGTGTTCGCGGATGAGAGTAGATTGGAGGAGGCTGGCCACGATAATAAGGTCCCCATAGCTGAATCACGTTTGACGCTGGACATGATGTTGAAACGCAAAGCTTAGCTGCAAGAGAACCGCGGAAAATCGATCTCCATAAGAAGTGGCAGTGTAGTATTCATCGGAGAAGTGACAAACAGGTAAAACGTCCCAAACACGAGAAAGGTCACAATTTTAAATGAGTCATGATTCAAGCCGAATGAATGTGTCGTTAAAGATTAAAAGTAAATGTACATCAAAAGAATTCAAAAGAACTCCGCAAGAGGCCGCAATGCGGTTCATTTTTAACAGAATGTGGAAGCGCACGTCTTGCGACTAAGGAAGAATAACTCCCGGTTGACGTACATGGCAAGAAAGGCGCAGCATAAAAGGATGGCGAACGTCAGCAGGAAGGATCTGCATGGGTGCACATGATCCGACTGTTTGGTACGCCACTCAGGTCGATAGGTCTCACAAGGAGGTCCATCACAGTGCTAGAGGGGTTCACCTGGGAACGTATCCCCATCCAAGTCTTGATAGCGAATCTCCAACCGGTCCTCATGGATGTCAAGACCCCATTGTGCCCACAGTCGAAAGGAAACAGCCTGGCAAAAGCCTACCAGTGTTTGGGCCCGGGCAGAGGCGGGTGTGCTTCGGGTCCTTGTCGGCATCCTTGTTATAGTCAACGAGCCAGCTAGTGGGCTTTTCAAAATCTGAAATTCGGATGGGTGCAGCGCCTTCCTGGTCAGTGTCTTCAGTGGATCCCCCATGAGATCTTTGTGCCACCCGGTCCGGGGAAAGTGATGGTGGAGGGGATGATTTTGGTCTTCGTGTCGGGTTCGGTCTCGGCGAAGGGATCGGCGACGTTGAGGTGAAGGATTCCGTCGGGCTTTGGGATGGTGAGGTGCGGAACGTTGTCGGGGAAGAGGTGAGCGAGCAGGTTGAGGTCGAGTAGTCGTAGGTCGTGCAGGTGAGCGAGAGAGAGAGAGAGATATATATATAATATAATATATATATATATATTTGGCCCTGGAATGATGTCGAGATCGTCGGCGACGTAGTTTGGAATGTGGAGATGTTGCGGGAGGTGATGGTCGTCGTTGAGGTAGGTGAGAAGGTTCATTCGCTGGAAGTGGAGGAGGAGGTGGACTGCATGGGAAGAGACTTGGATGGGCGTCCTTGATGTGCGGAGCGGCTGCGGGTAGTTGTGAGGTGTTGGTCAGGTTGTGGTACAGGTTGAGGAGCTTGTGCAGGAAGCGGAAGTTGTTGAAAAGACTTCGTAATGTTGTCCAGCATCTTCTGGGTCTTGGATTGGAATTGGTCCATCTGCGAGCCAAATTGGCATTGGAGTCGATCTTCGAAGCGTGATGTGGATGCCCTGGTCAGTGGTCTTCTGGATGGAGGAGGTTTTGTAGGTGGGGATTTTTTTGGCGGTAGGGGTCAACGTGTCTTGCGGTGGGTGTGTTGTACAGTAGCCGGTGTCGTGGATGTCATAGTTGGAGGTGGGGCGTGTTGAGGAAGGCCGGCATATACACCCGGTTGAATTGGTTCGAATAATTAAGGAAATCCTCAGGGAGTCGTTGATGTGGGAATGGGGGTACTAAGAGGGAGGTGCCGTGGGCGGCGGGTTGTTGGTCGCAGAGTGGGTCCAAAGGTCAGGAGCATGTGGAGCAGCAGTAGAGGTACTCGGCGGCGCAATCGGGTCTGAATGGAATGGCGAAGGTCGTGAAGGAGTAGGTGGCTGAGGTGGGAACGTTGGCGTTGACTGTCGATTGGTCCAGTGTAGGTGAAGATATGTGGGGTGCAGAAAGCATGCTCCGGTGGGCTTTGGGAAAATGGTAGAGTGGTAGTCGGTGGCATTGTCAGTGATGGTGGTTGGCCAAGAAGTGGTGAACTGTGATGTGAGGGAAGATGTTGTGTGGTCCAAGGTGACGCAGTCGAAGGAGGCGGTGGCGGGCAGCTCGATGGTGAGGGTGTAGGCCACGACGTCGACGGGTTCCACGGCCACATGATGAATCCGAGGTGATGCACGAGGAAAAAAAGAAATGTCAAACTCTGATGGGATTCAGTTCCTAGAAATAAGATCGTGCGTCAATCCCTCGAAGGGACGGTAGTCGGTCACACCCACAAGTGGGCATTAAACAGCTGTTCAAGTTCATTCATACGAATTGGGTGCACAATATGGTCCACCTCACCAGAAAACCATCAAAAGAAAGTATACCACATTTGAAAGCATGAAGCCTCAGCCTGCAATGTAATGATCGATGGTGGACTGTCTCTCATTCTCTGTGAAAACCTTGTTTCTGGCTGTTCCGTACAGCTTCACTCGAGCAGAGTTGAATTGTCCCGGGGTGTGACACAAGCGGCAGGATCAGCGAGACGAAAAGGCTGGTAACAGCAAGGCCAACTGTTGCACTTTACGTAGACAAATTACCAAATTAAAATGTGTAAATTCAGAGGTCCGTTCGTCAACATTCTCCCAGATGGGTTCCCTCAAATGGGTCCATTGCACCATGTCGGAGCCACCATGGAAACCCACACACTAACTAGAACAGAACTGGATCATTGTAGTGATCCGTCGGGAACTGAATCCCACAACGTGCAATCAAACAATATTGATGGAAGGTGGATCTCCAGGAGGTAGTATGCAATCAATAGGATGTAGTTCCGAAAATCAAGACCCGACCGGAAACGTGTTGAAAATGTTCAAATAGTCTTCAAAGATGAAAATAAACCAATAAAGAAACTTGTATTAGATTGCGGCAAACGTGCTAATCTCCAAGTGAATAAATACCAGATTGCAGCACACGTGCGTGACATAGAATATGATGCTTGGCTTATTCCCAGTGACAGAAAATGGTTCGCAGGTACGTGCAGTTGATCAGACTGCGTATTCTCTCCAAACATCAGTAGCTTCGTTGGCCACGGACTGATGAATGGAACCGTGGCCCCCTGCATCTACTGACAGTACAAAAAGATAGAGGTTTTACATCCGTTCAGATGTTCCACACACACACATATATATATATATATATGTATACTAGCATATATATATATACCAAGAGAACCGGGGACCTGCAAAATTGTAGGGCCAGTGAAAAAGCCGGGGTTTTACAACAAAAACCTGGTTCTTAAAAAGAACTTATTTTATTATCTCCCTGATATTTCATCGTCTTTTGCACTTGCCCCATCATATCCACTGGAACCCACAAGAGGCCATTTATCATTCCTGACATCCCTGTAAGTTGAGAAAGGAATGCTGGAGGCGTCAGCTTTGAGGCAGCAAGTCATGGATCCAGCTTTTCCTGCAAATCGGGCCTAAACACCTGTCACAGGGCACCCAGGAACCAGAGCCCAGAACCTTCCGTTCTGTATTTTTACTACGGCTTACTACGGGTTAAAGACGGGTTCACTACGGTTTAAATACGGGTTTTGAAAACATAGGTTCTGCCCAGTTTGAACAAAATATGGGTTCGCAACGGGATAATGACGGTTCGCTACGGGATAAATACGGGTTCTTTAAAAGAACCTATCTTTTCGTGCGCCAGTGGTAAAAAAAAAAACATATGTTGTTCCCAATAATTCAAAAACCAAGAGAAAATGTTAGGATGTGTAGCTCTGGTCCCTCATCCCATTCAATTGAATAGAAACCTAACTCCCATTGAGTTCATGGTTTCGGAATTAAGTGGCGCCACTCAATGGGAATTTGTAGACGTTTTCCCTTGCGAAGATATTTGTAAACATCATCTAACTGGGCAAAAAAAAGATGGGTTCTTTAAATAAAAACTGTGTTTTTTTTAATTTTCTTTTTTGGAAATCTCCCCCAAAACCAGGTTTTCATTTTTGGACCTACAAATTCCAGGGTTCTAGGTTCGCTAGGTGTGTATATATATATACATATATATACACAGTATATATTCCTATCGTTGGAGGCAAATTATTGGGGGGTTCTGTTAGAGTTCATCAGCCAAGGAACCAGACATGTACATTCCCTTCACAATGGCGTTCAGATTGGCGCGGCGTTTCAGGGACTGATCTGCCGACCGATCCTTGTCTCCTTGACCGGCTGGAGTGGAGTCTGGAGGACTTCGATTGCGACTGCCTAAGGGCGGAGGCCGCGCCGCCATGAAGAGGGTGCTTCAACCGAAAATTGCATGCCCCCGTGAAAACAAAACACATTGTATATTTTATAATTTTATATAAGATTTGTTTAAGAGGAAAACCGATGGTTGGGTGTTGGTAGTTTTTACGAAGGTAGTGAAACAAAATGAAAAAGATTCGCAGACCAATCTCACAGTAATGCGGCAGCCAGACCCACTATCACAGCAACCCATAGCAACCCTAGTCAATCATCAAACGGAGCATTGTTTAGCTCTCAAATCTCTCAACTTGGGCTGGGCTTAGGGCCCTGACCGTGGCTGCCCAGCGTATTTTGTACTCAAGATCGGTGCTCATGCTCAGGTGGGCACACCAAATCCAATCTAAATGGTCTTCATGCAGGGATTCGGGTTGAGCCCCCATGCTTAAAACATACACCAGCCAAGAAAATACCAGGTTGTAGTCCGGCTAAGGAAATTGGGCTGACTTTTAGACTTTAGACCTGCGAGTATGAATTGAATGATCGCGCACTCCCGTTAGGAGAAAATTTTGCACAAGCAGAAGCTGCAAAGATCTGCAAAGCATGCAAAAAGGGCGCGCTTGAAAACGCACTTGATTTTGCTTACACAACTTCCGGATTGTTTGATTGTCTTTCAGTATAGGCCGACCAGCTCATCTCAGCGGAGCTTTCTTTTCAAGGCCACCGTTTGGATGATCCCCTTGGATTTCTTTTGGGGGAATCGCTTAGGGCTTAGGCCCTGAGATGCCCCAAGTTTGACACAGACCTGATTCCTTTCCAGGATGCTTCCCCGCTGGTCAGATGAAGATGCGCCATTGCAAAGTGAAGGGGTCAAAGCACCTTTCATTGCGCCCAAACAAATCCACAAGCCGCTACTGAAGCGGTTGTGCGCCTCGCTTGAGCCAATTTTCAGCAGTTTCATGATGGTCCAGAGATGTGGATGTTGTGGATAGACTTTGCCAATTGATGTTCTATTCCGCCTATTCCCTGCAGGTTGCTGCACTGGCCCTTTTCCTAAGAGGATTTGGATCTACGTTCGTTTCAAGCAAGGCTGTTCGATCGTCTTATCACTTCCCTGGGGCAGGTCCCCCTCAAACAATGGGAACACCAGAACACATCGATTCCATGGTCAGGTTGGAGTCCAGGAGACTTCGCACCTCCAATCCTACAATATACAGGTTGGACAGGTTCTGCTCAAAAACTGCCCCAAGCACCACAACCGTCACAACTAGTTGCAAATCCTGAGCCCAGCTTCAGTGACCTCAGGGTCTTGGCGCTCAAGATCAAATTGATCGAGGCCTTGGAGTCAACATAGCCAGCCCCATTGGCAGCCAGCCCCCTACGAAGCCCCATAGCAAGGTGGAAAACAAGCACCACCTTGGGGCTTACATGGGCTTACATCGGCCGCCTAGGCCCCTGTGGACCTGCCTTGGAGGCCTTGGAGATCCGTGACCGTGACCGTTCTTATGTTCTTTTCTGCGGCACCATGCCAGAGCGATAGGAATTGCACTCGACCGACTCATGGTGCCAAGTTGCCCAAGAGCCACCACGGCCCACTTGCCTGAAGCAACACGAGTGATATGTGTATGGTATGTTTCAAACTTGGAGTACCCAAAGACAGAAAACTGTGGGTTTGCGACCTAAAATTCTGAGTCACACCTATTTTGCTGTGCAAAAACGAGCCCAAGACTCAACTGGAGGATCACCTTACACCCCTAGACACTCCGACACATCCCAGGCCACGACAATCGCACCTGCAGCCTGCCAGGCTCAAATGACGCAACTTGGCGCAAACGGAGGCATTGCTTAGCCTTGGCCATTGGTGATCTCCAATTGGCTCGGGCTGTCCCAGAAACAATGATTTTGGGGAAATTCAATTCTGCTGGAAACCATGGGTTTTGCTTTCAAAACGGGTCCTTTATTGCAAAACTTGCAGCCAATTCAGCGACAAAACGTATCCCAAAGGTTTTGTATGGTTTTGTATAACTTACCACCATCGCCGACAACAACAACAACAACAACAACAAAATCAACATCAACATCAACATCAACAACATACAACAACTACTACTACTCCTCCTCCTCCTCCTCGTCCTCCTCCTCTCTCCTGCTGCTGCTGTTGCTGCAACTGAAACCACAACAACCACTACCACTACCGCTACGACCACACTCATGTGGCAAGGAGCTTCTCAAGCAGCGGTACCATGCTCCTTGGTTCAAGCTGGGCGTGATCGCGTGCACTCTGGGATATCATGAGACCCTGATGCAATACAGTGTTCAGTGCCATAAAAAAAATCGCTCATGCTTATACTATATTACACCACCTTACACCATTTACACCCCATATGTTCAACATCAACATGTGAGGAAAAATGTTGGCTCCGCGAAGATTCCCAAGGCCTGTCGTTTCCCAAGCGTCTTGTCTGTGAGCAACGCGTTCTCAGCCAAGTCCAACTCGTGCACCGGAAACTCTTCGCGGAGTAACGCAAGCGCCTTGAGCAAATCTGCCAATGTAATGGCCCAAGATGGCCCAAGGGCACTGATGAAATCGAGTTTGACAGTGATTTTACAAGACAATAATCAATTCTGAACTCTGTTTCTTTATGTTCCGCCATTTCTCTGCATCTATGTTGAATTTCATTGTAATTCATTTCTTGCATCCTTATCCATTTGCCGAAGCTAATGGGATCCCACCGCGTACCTATGCTGTTAGAAAATAATATTTTGAAGCGAAGCATCTACATACCATGTAATCCCATAAATATCATCAATACATAATATATGCACATATATATAAATATATATATCCCATAATATCCCACATTCCTGTCAACATACTTCTCTTCCATACGCAAACGCCGCAAACATCGAACAGACAAATACGTGGATGGATGGATCGGAAAAAAAATGCTGGAGTGATGGCCAATAAATTTCATTGGAGTGGCAAACCCCACAATAAACCTAAAGTTTTGAAGGGTTCCTACCATCCATTGCTGATGATTGGGATGGTTGATGAATGTTGATGATTGTTGATTCTGTTGACTAGTTATTGGTTTTAGTTTGCCACATTGCTCCATTGCCTGATGTCTTTCCAGTGCTGAGTGGCTGCCAGCATTTCGGCGTCGGTGAAGATCTGGCCGTTGGACTTGAGTTCATGACTGTGCCCAGTCATGAACCTCAGCTGGAAACGCACTGGCGATGCTTGCTGAACTTCGGAAACCGTACCATTTTTTGGGACTCCTCTACGGGAATAGGGCATGTTGAGTCATATACGACATCCTACGACTCTACACGCAAAAACTCCCAGCTGTTGCTGGCATATTTCACTCACGTACATGTGTATATGTATATATATATGCGTGTGTGTGCGCATGTAAATAAACAAATATATATATATATATATTATTGTATATATAAATATATAACTACCTTTATTGTCATCATTATTAAAATGATTACGGTTTTTATTGTCTTTATTGTTGTTATTAACATTTATGACTATTCGTGCCATTATCATTATTACTGATGTTTATTATGTTTATTCTTGTTATTATGGTTCTTGTTATTACTACTAGTACAAAATTACATTATATTTTTATATTCTACTTTATGTCATTCTATTTTATTTTCATATCATACATATATATATATATATTATTACTACTACTACTATTGTATATATATATAATGTTCTGTTAAGTTAAGTTATACAATCCTGTGTTTCATAATGTCTACAACATTTGGTTTTCAACACATATCTCTCTCTGTGCGTCTGTAGTATGCATGTATGTTTACTGGCTCCTTGCCATTGTTTCTCTCTCTCTCTGTCTCTATATCTCTACGTATATCTCTATATCTTTATATCTCTATATCTCTATATCTCTATACCTCTATATCTCTATATCTCTATACCTCTATATCTCTATATCTCTATATCTCTATATCTCTATATCTCTATATCTCTATATCTCTATATCTCTATATCTCTATATCTCTATATCTCTCTCCCTCTCTCCCTCTCCCCCCCTCCCTCTCCCTCTCCCTCTCCCTCTCCCCCTCCCTCTCCCCCTCCCTCTCGCTCTCGCTCTCGCTCTCGCTCTTGCTCTCGCTCTCGCTCTCGCTCTCCCTCTCGCTCTCCCTCTCGCTCTCGCTCTCGCTCTCGCTCCCGCTCCCTCCCTCCCTCGCTCCCTCCCTCCCTCGCTCTCTCTCTCTCTCTCTCCCCTCCCCCTCTCTCTCTCCACCGTGTTGACATCACTGATGTGTTTCTCTGATGCTTGCAGCAGCTGGCTCTTGATGGTTTTGCAGCGATGCGCCAACGGGTCCTGTGGGTGAGCCCATATGTCCACGCACACTGGATGTGCGAAATTTTCCAAATATACAATGATGATGTGCATGGATGCATGTATGCTAACACGCCTCCTGGGTCACGTGATGTGAAGCACGATGATCACAACTGACATGATGATACAGCTGTACCAGATGCACAAACTACAAACACTACTTAGATGCTAACAAATTTTAACCGCATTAGATGTCTAAGATACTGAAAGGATGCAAAATGAACAGCAGGAATCCAGTGTCAGTAGTACTGTATTTAGATGTCCTGAACGATTAATTCCCGATGCCTCCAACTCTCAGTAGCGATGCATGATCTTGAAAATCTCGATGATGTCATCCTCTTCATCTTCACTTGGAGATGTCTTCCATACCTTCATCCTCATCAGCCTGATCAGTTCCAAGATGTTTTGATGGAAGGCATGGTCAAATGCATCTGTTGGGCGATGCTTCTCACCGAGCTCTTGGATGTAGCCTCTGATGTAGGATGGGTGATCAGGATGACCACGAAAATGAATGCAAGAATTGGCCGGCTTAGCTCTGGCACATGTCAGATGCCAAAGCTAAATCAACCTGGAATTGGATGTGATAGTCCCATAAGGTCTGTGATGCCCGCCTCTTGTTGGAGAAGACTTCAGTCAATTCTCCTTTGATGTCGATGAGAAGCTCCTCATCCTCGATGGTTGATTTGGTTGCTGATGTGCCTAGTGTTGGTGCTGGGTTACACTTGCTGAGTTCTGCTTCATACAAGATGTTCTGCACGTACGAGTCTCCCAGTATGATGTCAAAGTGACTTCCACTGTTGGTGATCTTCCTTCCGAGAAAAGAGGTGGTCTTGCCGGGTTCAGCGATGCCTGTTTTCCTCAAAATTGGATGCTTCTGGATCTCCGCAAAGGTGTGGTTCGCTTCCGATGGCTCGCCAACAAATAGAAGGTCGTCGACATACACCATGATGTAGGCAATGCCTGCTGGGTGCTTATACACGTTGGCCTCTGAGATGGTCTAACATAGCCAAGTTGTTGCAGGGTGTTCATCAGGTGGTCCTGCGATGCCTTTGGTGGTGATCGAAGACCATACATGGCCTTCTTAATTAAGTCTTCAGAAGGTGTTTCCTCCGGGATAGATAGAACCCCTTCGGTGGTCGTAGCAAGATGCCGGGTGCTGCTTCAACGGCCGCATGTAGAAAAGCTACACTGGTGTCTCCGACCTTCACGAGCCAACCCATCGCAAGTACAATTGCCAGGATGATTCTCCAAATTGCCAAAAGTTGTGTTGATATTGTTGATGCATAGATGTCATTTTCATCGGTGATTCGTTCATCAACTTCGAGTCCAACGATGCGACTCCTGACTTCTTCTCCTTTGTCACGATGAACCCATTTTGATCCAATGATGTTTTGTCTTTCTTCCGGCGTTGCTTCTTCCCATGTGATCTCCTTGAAAACGCCTTGATTACCATTGATGCCATTTTTTTCATCATGCCCTTCATCATCTTTTCGAGATCAAATCCCTGAAAGTCCCTGATGATGGGTAATCGTTGCTCGATCATTGCGATCTTCACACGTCGCTGTGGTGATGGGCTTTCCGTTCTTGAGATGAACGGTCACTGCGTTGATTCGAGTCTTTGTTCTCGGAGGTTCTCTTGGCTCCTCCGGTCGGGTTCCTGCTTGTTGTCCTGTTGTTTGCTTCTGTTGTTTCTTTTGACTGCTTTCGGTGATGCTGTCATCATATGATCGACGGGTGGGAGACGATGCTGCTCCGCCTCCTAGAGACGAACGGGCTGGTGCACATGCAGCTGCGAATGCTGTTGGTGCACTTGTTGGTGGCTGCTGCAGCTGACTGCTCGATGCGTCTCGTGCTTCAGTTCTCTGCTTCTTCTCTGGTGTTGATGTGTCTGCGTTGCTTTGATCGAGAATACCCGGTGTGTCACCCGATGCTCCCGTGCTCTTGTCTGCTGCCTCCGGCTTGCTTTCCGGAGGTGGTGACGGAATGATGACATTTGGCGTGTAAGTTGCTGGTTTTGCTGCCTATATCTGCCTATCATGTGCTGCTGATGATGTGCTTCTATGGTGCTGCTTGTCGCTTGATGGTTCTTGCATTGACGATTCTTCCGGCGATGCCAATGAAGGATTCTCCGCTGGTGGTGTCTTTACCCAGCCAGATCCCTGGGGAGAATCTGTTTTCCAGCTTGGGTTGATGCTTGACTGCTCCTGGGATCATGTAGAGGATGGTTTCGCCGAATTCCCAGATGGGTAACTTGTTGTCACACTGCCATCTAAGAAAATAGCTGGTGTGCCCATACGAGTGTACAAGATTTGTGTTGATCAAGTGTGCACTGCGTCTAATCAACCATCATGTGACACGATGGTTCATGCTCAGGCTGACGTTGTATGTCTGCCTAATCATCTCTCGGATGCGTACTTGTCCAAAGGGTGTCTGATGCAACCGTTCGATGTTGCCCTTGCTCTGTGAGCTGTATGCTGGTGCATGCAGTGCATGCCTGATGCTGAGTGTGCCGATCTCTGCTGCTACATCCTGGGCCAATGCTTTGCGATGGGCCCGTGGTCTGATTGAAGGATGCCTTCTGCTCTCACAATCTCGCAGATAAAAGTCTTGATGCAGTTGGATGCATATTCAAACAGTTGCTGTTTGTCGGAAGCATTGCTGCCATGCAAAGTCCAGTTTCGATGGCAATCGCCGTCGAGATGGGTACTGCTGGTGTGTCTTGAAAACCTTTGAGATAGGCAAAGTCGATCTGGATGATGGGCTTCCGGCTGGTTTGCTTCTGGTGTGATGTGCTTTGGCCTCTTCCTCGTACGCAGATGGGGCACCAACTGCGGCGCGGAAGGTGAGTGAGATTGTGTTCTTGCACGTCTTGTTGTGATGGCTGCTTCGGCATTGTGAATGCTTTTGCTTTGGTTGCTTGTGTTGTCTCCTCATCATCTGATTCAAGGTGCTCCTTGAACGCTGCTTTCTCCTCAAAGTTGGTGGATCCTGTCCATGCTGTTACTTGTCGTGGCTGCGGCTCTATTGTCCACTCATCGTCGATGTGTCGTGGCTTGCTTCCGTCCTCAGGCTTAATGATGGTCATTGATGGTCATTCTCATTGGTATCAGATTTTCAGGTGGTCCTCCGTCAGATGCTTCTGGACAGTAGAGGACAGTTCGTGGAATGATGTGGACACGCTTCCACAATCTTCCTTCTCTGATCCAGTAATCAGATGTCATGTCAACATCTGATGGTGATGGGATGTTGCTGTATCGCGCTGGTTGCTTTCCTGTTGCTGTCATCAGTGATGATGATGGCTTGTCCTTAATTGGTGTGTGGACCCCTATCTTTGTTGTAGCGGTTGCTGGTGCCGTTGCTCCTGATGACGCTGCTCTGGCTGATTGGCTCCTTGTCGTGCTTGTGTGCTCTTGTTGGATCTGCTTCGGTGTTGATGCTGTTGCGCCTGTGCTGATGATTGGTGATGAACCTGGCTGTGGCTTGAACCAAGTTTCACCAATCCATGCAGGTCCTTCAAGGATCCTGTTCTGTTGTCTCTTGTTGATGTTCTTGAATATTGATGTTCTTGAATGTGTCTGTGATTTCTGTTGTTTGCTTCCTGGTCTCCTGATGATTGTTTTCCTGTAGTCCTCAGGTTGTTCAATGTCGATGGGACATTCTGTGTTGAATGGTGTGAATGGTGTGAACTTAGCTCTCCTCAATCTCTGGTGGATGCGCATGATCACGATGTAGCTGCGTTGTTTATCATCCAGATGTCGGTGTTGTCATCTCTCATGGGCTGTGGCCCTGCGCTTGTCAGCGTTGTTGGCGCAATCATTGCCACTTGTCCGGTTGGTATGCGTGCTTGCTTGGGATGGACGTAGAGTAATCTCCTTTTGGGTGATGTTGCTCTCAAATGACTTCTGGTGCATCAGTGTACTGTTGTCTTTGAGGTTGATTTGAAAGCCTTGAAGGATGAGTCGTGTCGCTGAAAGCATGGGGTGTTTCACATCACAAACGTGGAAGGGGATGACAATGTGTTGACCACGACGGTTGACAAAGCGGATCCATATATCCATAGACATAGATGTTGCCGTCTGTCACTGTTCGTAGTTGTGGCTTGGTGCTTCATTCATGTGGTGAAGTGGGAACGGTGTTCCAAACCAAGGTGGGCACACATGTGCCGCGGCTCCACTGTCATTCATGATCTCCTCAAAGCTGTTTGTTGTTGTAACACCAATTTTCTGAATGGAGTCGATGGCCGCAATCAGGATCTCCTCCATGACGTTGATGGCTTGGGCTGTTCCTGTAGGCTGTTGCTGCGGAGACGGTGGCAAAGCAAGCTGTTGTTGTCCGTAACCTTGTTGCGTGATGTCTTGATTCCACCACAATGGGTCATGTTGTTGTGGGTCGTTGTAACAGTTGTATGTTGGACTGGATGTTGGATCATCCTGGCTGGACAGATCTCCCATATCGTATTTGGAGATGTGTCCCTGCTGGCCACACTTGTAGCATGTGTCTGTCTTTCCTTTTCCTTTTCCTTTGTTGTATGCTGATGGCATTCCTTTGCCCTGTTACCTTTTGGTGCTCCTTTGAACGGATTTACTTGCCCGATGGGGCCGTACGGTTGTTTTTCATTTCCTTTGATGCTGCATCCTTTTCCTTGTGTTGCTGCCTTGATTTTTTTGGTTTGTGGTATCCTTTCTTGCCCTTTGATTTGCCTTTTCCTTTCCAGGTTGCTGCTCCGATGTCCATTGGCGCTGGACCTTTGTCATCTTTGTTGGATGGGTTGTTGAGTTGTTGGGTTCTTGTGAATGATGCCGCTGCTCCGTAGTATTCCGCAATGATGGCTCTGATCTGTTGGTAGGAAGTTGCATTGGATGCTGTAAGCTGTAGATGTTGCTGAAGTGCTCCACGAGTTTCGTTGAGAAGCGCTGCAATCTTGATGTTGTCTGGTAGGATGGTGTTGCTGTCTCTTTCACACCTGTTGATCTCAAATTCCCAAGCTGCAAATTATTCTTCAATTTTTTTGTCGTCAAATGATGGCTTCAGGAGTTTGGTCAAGTACCTGATGGATCGGGCGCCAGCTGGGATGGAGAACCTGGTGACCAGTTTTTTTTAAGTTTCAAAGCCGTTGGCCATGATGCCTTGCCGCCTGCACACGGTTGCTGCTGGTCCCTTGGTCATGTTCACCCAAATGAATTGAAGTTCTCAGGCAAGTCTGACCCACAATTCGCCTTCCTCGATGGTGTCAGATCCTGTTCTGAGGAGTGCATCTGTGATGGGATCTTGTGAATTTTCTGGCTGACGCAACAGTCTTGGAAAGGTGGAGTTGGTGAGGCCGATGTATGCTGTGAATTTGCATTTCCACTCCTCAAAGATGGCATAGTCACCATCATATGTTGGTGGTGTGATCTTGTATTGATGGATGCTCCTGACCTGATCCTCTGCTCCTGTCGTTGTTGCCATGTTTGTTGATGCTTCCTGATGGTACTACACGCTTACCTGCTGTGGCTCTGCTGTTGCTTGTTGTTGCTTGTTGTTGCTTGTTGTTGTTGTTGTTGTTGTTGTTGTTGTTGTTGTTGTTGTTGTTGTTGTTGTTTCTGAAGCTCACCCCTGATGCACTGGATCGACCACGGGACCACTTCTCCGCTACCCTGTTGAAATCACCGATGTGTTTCTCTGATGCTTGCAGCAGCTGGCTCTTGATGTGCGCTCAAGAATCCTGTGGGTGAGCCCAGATGTCCACGCACACTGGATGCGCAGAGATTTCCAAATCTACACGGTTGATGTGCATGGATGAATGGATGTTAACACACCGCCTTCTTAAATCAAAGGCGAGTGAAATCCAACCGCTCCGACGGTAACTGTTTTCTTGTGGGTTCTGATCGATCTAATCTTCTTAAAGAAAGAGCTGAGGACCATGCAATGCCTATAATACCTGCTAAGAGTGGGGTGGGTGCTTTTTCGGGCATTTCGGACATTCTTGGGGACAACCCCCTGCCTTTAGCTGCCTCTTTATATCCGTGATACCTGCACATCTGGGCTGCTCAGCTTGGACTTTATGTTTGCACATGGGCGAATTGCCATGAATTGCCATCAGCTTGTAGAATCTTCCAGGTTTCCATCTTTTCTCATTCACCGGTGGATCTTTCCTCAACTGCTGGTCGCGTCAAGTCAAGGGACATCAGCGGATTCGGGATCACATGTCTCTCCAGGCATTGATCAAAGTAAAGCTTTCGACCTGCAGCCGGTCATATCCTGCAACTCGCAAAAGGTTTATAGCATGGCTTTTCATTGCAACCAGTGGTGTGAAACGCACCACTGGCACTCTCGCAATCCGTTCGTATCCATTCGTACCATTGCAAAGGCAAAAGAAATATGTAGAAATATCATGTGCCTACCCCCGACACCTGATTGCACTCACTACAAATCTGGTCTGGTTTTCCTTGGTCAACACTGGAGAGATAGCAAGGTCTTCAGGATTGCTGTTTTCTTTGCTGAGTTTGAGAAAAATGAGTCAAGACCACACTGTCCATCAATGCCTGGGGGACTCCAACAGGTTTTTTAAAGGAGAACCCTTGCAACACACAAGGAGTGTATAGCGCCTCGTCTCACTGGCCTCAGAAGCTCCGTGACATTCGTATCTTTGATCTCCTGCAATGGAAATGTTGCGAACTCCACGTTCAGAGAAGCACAAATAGCGGTGCTTCTACATGAATTTCCGGTTGGGAATTGCCATTTGTTCCATGGGTTCCATGAGTCGGGGTGCTAGTGATGCTAGTGATACCTCAGTTCAAAGCTCTTGACCTTGTGGGCCTGTTGAGGTCGGACAGCAGGGAAGCAACCCTCCCGGTTACACAAGACACCTCCGCAAGCTACTCGAGGAACCCAGCAACTCTTCAGATTGACTAGATACAAATAGAATCAAGTAATAAATTTAGATACGGTAACTTGTACAAAGGCGAAGCACAATCCTCTCTTGTGACATCTTTCGCCCTTCAATGCGATGGTACCATGCAGAAAGATTTCGACCCTGAAGGATCTTGCAGGCCATGACATACTGATCGGAATGCCACACGTTTTTCTCCCCATTGCTTCCACACAACCAGAGGCTCTCCCTGTTCACAAACCATTACAAATAGAATGTCAATGAATTCTACGCATTTTCCCATGGTTTTCTGATGATTTTCCCATGGTTCCTGTTTTTTTCCCCACATCCATCCCCTGACGCAAGGTACCTCTGGTGGGAAGCGCCCATCGCCCGCCAGGTCTTCGGGACGCCCGCCCTGGGTGAGCATCTTCAGCTTCCTCGCGGACAGGGATGAAACCAACACACGAAATACATGGCCATGGCGATAGAAAGTCCATGGCTATGATGAACTCTGTACGCACACATCTATCTATCTATCTATCTATATATATATATGTGTGTGTGTCTCTCTGTACGCAGGTATGCATGCATGTAATCTAACGCAATGTAATATAATCTATATATCTAATGTAATTTCATGTAATCTAACGTTACCTAATTTTATGTATGCACTGTAAGGTAATGCAATTGAATGGAATGCATTGTAGTGCAATGTAATCTAACGCAATGCGATGCAATGTAATGTAAATGGGTGCATGCATGCATGCATGCATGCATGTATGTATGTATGTATGCATGCATGCATGCATGCCACATTTCAATTTACGTATAGAAAAATATTTAGCCAGCATGTGCACACAGAATTGTATACAATGTTTGGGATAAACATGTCGATTTTGATGCAACACAACGGGAATGATGGGATGTACCCAGCATGCTAAAAATCACGACATTGCCCATCCCCAAATTATTCAACTCAAAGTGCTCTGACAACCTAAGGCCTGAGGACAAACCATGACAAATCTAAATTATTCAAGCCACCACTGGATTTACTAAAGGACCGAGTGCCAAGCGTCTCATGCTGTTGGTGCGGAAGGGTTCCCACTGGCTTGGCCGTGGCCCAACGTCCCTTGATGTTTTTCACGTCCATGCGGAGGTCGTAGCGAGGCCGTCGTTCCGAGATGTCTTCAACGCCCTGGTGCATCTGCTCAGGGGGATTTGTTTGATGACCACAGATCCCACTGCCAAAAAGAATTCCGAACATGACTCCTGTCGAGCCTTGTGCCCTATTCCAACGACCCTCCATGGCATGTAGATGTATGTAGGATCACCATCATTTGGGATTCCGAATCGATGGGCATATTAACCCCTATGAAAATGGGTGGGTGACCATGCCTCATGCGAATTTTGGGCGCCTCCGAGAGCCTCCGATCTGTTGGCCGCCAAAGGCCTTCACTCCAAAACCTCGGCCCGTGCACGAGTTATCCCCTTTAGAAGATAACATACAAATATCTGCAGATGCAATCTTATTCTTTATTTTATTTCTTATATGTTCTTATTGTATTTGGAAATATGTGTGACCTTGCCATACCTTGCCTATTTTAATGTCCTTTCTCCCTCCAACTCGAACCACGGCGTTTTCCATGTCGAGATTCTCTTGGATTCGGTTGATCTTCTCCTCCGGTGACTCAAAGGGAGCACGCGCTGGGGCGTTCAACAGCCTCAGCGTTGATGAAATCCGGAGGATCCAAGGCACCAGGTGTACATACTATAGTAATGCTAGGTAATACTATAAGACTATAGTACTATAGTAAAATAACTAGTCATATTTTCATATATTTTCATATTTCGGCCATACCCATCAAATACGCATGAATATTGCACGGAACCGACTGCCTCCCTAATCTCCCCACAATTCCATCTCTCCCAAGTCTCAAATCATCTGAACCTATCTCAAATAACATGTGCTATCCAGCGCAACCTGGAAAGGGGATCTGAGATGTCTGAGACGACCCTTGTGGCAGCCTGAATGTCAAGTGCCAGTTCTGCACGGCTGTGTCAATCAAACGCGTCAGACGCTTCCTGAGCGGAGAAAATAAGCACAGCGGCAGGCTAACTATTCTCTTTCCTTACATTCACTGGCCTGGCCAGCAATGTGATAGCGCATACCAGTAGTACCGTACAAGGCGATGGCGGAAGTTTCAAAATAGGAAACCTGTAGGAGAGGTTGGTTGCTGTGAATCACGGATGGCAGAGCGAATCCACTGATGGGCCGAAAGGTGGTTGGAGTTGTGCTTTTTTGAAGTGGTTGCAATGGTTGCAGTGGTCGCCTCACAACAACTGATGGATGTAGTGTGGTGTAGTGCAGTTGTAGTTGTAGATGTAGTGTAGTGTAGCGGAGTTGTAGTTGTAAGTTGTAGTCTTAATGTGCTGTAATTGGCGTAGTGTAGTTGCAGTGGAAGTTGCGGTTGTAATTTTGGTGTTGTGTAATTCGTGTAGTATATTGTAGTGTATTGTAGTGTACTGCAGTGTGATATAGTGTCGTGTGATATAGTGTAGTGTAGTCTAGTGTAGTGTAGCGTAAAGTAGTGTAGTTGTAGTTGTAGTGTATTGTCATTAGTGTGGTGTAGCGTAGTGCAATGTAGTGGTGGTTGTCATTGTAGTTGCAGTTGCCGTTGAAAATGTAATGTAATGTAATTATATAGTGTAGTGTAGTGTTGTGCAGTGTTGTGTAATGTAGTGTAGTAGTTGTAGTTGCATGTGTAATTAGTGTAGTGCAGTGTAAAGTAGTGTACTTGTAATAGTAGTAGTACTAGTAGAAGTAGTAGTAGTAGTAGTCGTCGTCGTCGTCGTCGTCGTCGTAGTCGCAGTAGTCGTAGTAATCGCAGTAGTAGTCGTAGTAGTAGTAGTCGTAGTAGTAGTAGTCGTCGTCGTCGTAGTAGTAGTCGTAGTAGTAGTCGTAGTAGTCGTCGTAGTAGTAGTCGTCGTCGTCGTAGTCGTCGTCGTAGTAGTAATCGTAGTAGTAGTAGTAGTTGTTGTTGTTGTTGTTGTTGTTGCTGTTGTTGTTGTTGTTCTTGTTCTTGTTCTTGTTCTTCTTCTTCTTGTTGTTGTCTATCTACCTAATCTATCTATCTATCCATCTATCTTTCTATCTATCTTTCTTTCTTTCTATCTATCTATTATCTGTCTATCTGCAAGCTTGAAAACGCAGCTATTTTGCGAGACTTCCTCAATTTTCGAAGTTGACAACACCAAAAACGAAGCAATTCTGCGAGACTTCCTTCAAGAATGGAAAGTTGAGTGCAGAGCTGACGGCCTCGTACCATTGCGTTTTGCGATTCTTCCACTCCACCTGTCTAAAGTTTATGTAAAGTACTGCGCTTGCCACGAAAAAGTGATGCCAGGTCATACAAAGTGCTGCGCCTGTCACGCAAAATCATCTCAGCAAACCTGAAGATCTGATGCTCCAAAATGCATCCCCTCTCAGGAAATCAGCGCCCTGACCTCCTAACATCTCTGATGAGCATGTCTCTTGTACTGCGCCTGCCACGGAAAATGCATCTTGGCAAATCCACTTCAAATGTCCCACGCCTGCCATCGTTTTTGGAAATGCTACAAAACCCTCACATCATGCTCACTTTTAACAAGCCAATCAATCCCTTGCGCCTGCCACGCAAAACGACGCTTCAAGGGTCAAAAGTGGCGTGTACATGTGGTGTTTTGTAAGATTTTGACTTGGAAATGTGCTTCGCGCCACAACGGCGTGCACTTTTTCGACATCTCAACTTCTAAAAGTGCTCCGAAGCTGGAATGTGTTGTACATTTCAACTTCCAAAAGTGCTCCGGGGCTGAGGTGTTTTGTACATTTTGGCTTGGAAATGTGCTTCGCGCAACAACGGCGTGCAATTTTTAATCTCTCATCTGGCCAGCTGGCTCCGCACCCGCCCGAGCCTACTTTTCGACCCTCCGGAGCCACAAATCATTGGAAAAGCACAGTGTTTCGCGACTTTCCTACCTTTTCGCGCACCTGGATCTTCTTTCTTCTCACTCTTTCTCTTTTTGATCTTCTTTCTTCTTCTCTTCTCTTCTCTTCTCTGACTCTTCCCATCTCTGCTTTTCATCTGTCCATATTATTGGAAATTTTGACTTCTAAACTTCTTTCGATCATATGATGTGACATAAATAAACATGAAAATTGTATCCCAAAGAGTCCCTGACTATCCTGTTAGAAAAGGATAGAAAAAACCAGTCCACAAAGTGACACTTTTGTGTTGAGGCTGGCATCAGTTGGTGAATGGTCTTGCACTGCTGCTTGAAGGAACTGCAGGGCGTCTGTGGGAACAACCCTCGCTCCTGCGGGAAATCAGATTGTGGAAACAGGTCCGTCCCCACTCAAAGCTCTGAATGTACCCTTAGTCCGTTTTAGCCCCATCAATTTAAGTAATGTGCATGATGCCATGGCATGCCCTGGATACCTTCTGAGATGACATAGACTGCTACCAAAGTTGGTCATGAACATGACGACTTCGAAACAAAGATTTCAACGATGAGATAAAAACGGATCCAAGATCTTAAAACATCAGGGCAATCGGTAAGGCCCAGCCGGCGCAGCGCATAGAGGATATGGAGGGTTCCATCAAGAGCAGAGGCACAGGGTCGCATGTTCCATGTCCTTGCATTCCTTCACCACATGGTGCATCATCATTGCCTCAGGATGCGGCACTCACCGGCTCACCGGCCCCAAACCTAACACGCCCTGGGCCAAGTGGCATTCAGCTGCTCGAATTGCAACACGCCGACGATCCTCCGCATGCCTTCCCCTGACCCAAGCGCCATGGCTAGGTTGCCACATGTTGCCGACACATGCTGCACTGAATGATGGTGCTGCAGTTAACTCAGGAAAGTCGTCGGAGGAATTCCAGGTCCAAAGCATTGCATTTTGTGAGATCAACACCCCTTCACACTGGTAACAGTACGACAGTACTTCACACTTCCCGCTCCAAGTGGTATGAAGGCGGCTGAATGAGCCACCTTCATGGATTTTGCTCTTTGTCAAAATTCGCTCCAAATAGTTCCTGGGCAAAGGCTGGTGCAGATTCATTGCATGGTGTCGGTAATTTGATAGCTGCTAAAAAGCAGAACGTCCAAATGCAGTTGTCCCACAACCAACCGTTTTTGTTATCAAAGCCACTGATAACTGTTGAATATTGTTGATACCAAAATCACGATCAACCCGTGGAGCAAACATCCAGAAGAAGCTAGAAAGTTCAGAGGCACGCTATGGCACTGTGCTTCTCACTTTGTCATACCAAAAAAATTACATGCCTTCCCTCTGGATACACAACAAATCTCATCTATAGGTGATATTCCACTTCTTCTGTGGAGTTACAAGAGTGATGATGCAATCCTCAAAAAGCGTCCAGCTACCAAAACTCATCTGCCAAAAGTCTGAGCGGTTTCATTCTCATCGTTTGATTTCCTGCGCGCCCGGTCTCGCTTCACGAAATCCTCAGTTGGGACAGGTGCAGCAGACAACCCTGGCCCTACAAGAGGTTTCTTCCCCAAAAATGGGAACGAACAAATGATGGCCATAATGGCCCGAAAACATCACATGAATTTTAAATGACCATATCAATGTACTCCATCCCACTCAAGCCAACACCCCTCGGTCACAGCCATTTGAGAGATGCTGTTTCACCGTTGCAGGGATCACTTTGTGCCATCCAGCTTCCATCATGATCCCCGAGGTTGTGTCGCCCGCCTGGGCGCGCAGCAATTTCAGAGTCCAGAATCCCTTCCGTGCGAGACATATATATATACATACATATACATATATATATATGCATATTTCCAAATTTGCATATATACATATATACATATATACATATATACATATATACATATATACATATATACATATATATATATATACATATATGCATATATACATATATACATATAGGTATCTAATATATATATATATATATTTTTTATATATATGTATATATATATATATTATATTATATTATACGGTGCCGCAGGTTTTGGCCTGCCCCAGCCATCCGAAGGTCGCAGATCTTCCAAAGGATCTTCCAATTGATCTCGATACGTGCAACCTCAGTGGGTTCGTCTCAGGACAGCCCGGTAAGGATACAACATGATAATATGATACAACCATAAGTGGTCAACAACTGGAGAAAATGACTTCTATAGCCTGCGTCAACGACAATCTCTTTCAGTCGCAATGGTGTGGAAAATTGAAGCGTCTTGCCCTCACTTCCTCGACAAATTGTCTGGCAGCAAACACTTTGGAACATGCTCCCGGGATGGATGATGCTATCACCATTCAAAAATATCTTGCATCTTTCAAATCTGCTTCCATGGAAGGACACCACAATCATGTCCACCCAATTTGATTTTGAATTCGGCCTAGCAACAAGCGTCTGCATCATATAGAAGTACAACATGTATGTATTCACATGTGTTTTCACCAATTTGATAATGATACAGCAGAGTTGGATCTAAAGATCTTCATAAGCAACTATCATAAGCGGAATAGACGATAATAACATATCATGAGGACTATGGAATATGAGTATGTATGTATGTATGTATGGATGGATGGATGGATGGATGGATGGATGTATGATGATGTATGTACGTACGTACGTACGTACGTACGTACGTAGGTAGGTAGTATGTAGGTAGGTAGGTATGTAGGTATGTAGGTATGTAGGTATGCATGTATGCATGTATATGTATGTATGCATGTATGCATGTATGCATGTATGCATGTATGCATGTATGCATGTATGCATGTATGCATGTATGCATGTATGCATGTATGCATGTATGCATGTATGCATGTATGCATGTATGCATGTATGCATGGATGAATGGATGAATGGATGAATGGATGCATGCATGGCATGCATGCATGCATGCATGTATGCATTCATGCCTGGGTGGATGGATGATTATACATGTTACATGATTTTACATGATTTTACATGATTTTACATGATTGTACATGAGCATTAATATGAATCCGTATTTCTCCAATACCGATCTCCTTGAGGTTCCAGCGATCTGGAGCTTCCAGCCCGCGAGAAGCCGGAGAGCTGCTTCCTTGGACGCTGCAGCGGTAGTTCCATCAAAATCCTGCAGAAAATTAAAAAAAAAACGTCGTAAGACGTATGTATGTAAAACATGGTCAAACGTCCAAAGGAGGAAAAAAACGGCTTTGGATAGTTGTTATGGTTGTTTACTGTTCTATCTCTTCAGGGGTTAAATAATTCGGAGACCGAACAAGATTCTTCTATGGATACCTAATTCCCGATGGAATCTTGGCTGAACAACCACCCCATGTACAAATCACAAAACACTACAGGTCCAACAGTCTTACGACGAGCCTTACCACTACACCACTACCACAGCCGAAGTGTCGTCAGAAGCGAACGCTTCTTGACAGATTTGCGATCAATGCAGTTCTCCCATAGGTCCTCGGCCAGCCAACCCTGGGACTTCGAGCGCAAGTCCGCAACACAAGCATCACCAGCTGCAAAGGAAAAAACTCAGATTGTAAACAGTATGGGTCAGCATAGTTTTTTGCACAATAGACAAAAATCACCAAGTTATACCAAACTGACAAACTGATTCAAATGTAAAGCACATGCATTCCCAAGACCTCATCACATTTCATCACCCGCAGCTATCAGTTGCCCACCAGCAGTTTCTGTCAAAAGAATGCTTCATTTGATGCAGGCAAGTGACTATGCTGTCTTCCAGGTTCATCAAGCTGCCTCCATGCAAATCCCAGAGCAAGCAGAGTTGAGTAGGATGATGTTTAAAGAATAACTTCAACATATACCTCAACATTTGTGGGGCAGTATGTGCTGGGTAGGAAGCAGCACCAAAAATGTCAGCACGACTGTACTTCTGGCTTCGCGGATATCCATCGAAGAGACACTGGCCTCAATTACTCGCTGTTTAAGACCTCAAAATACTCCCAGAACACGTTCCTGCTTTTTCAAGTGAGAGGGGATTCCGATGTCAAGTCCACCCAGAATTGGCTGTATCAAATAAACCTCCGCAATTGTTCATCAAAATCCTACTAATTGATCGGCCACAATCTGCCTATGGACGCTTCCGCAACATCTGCATTCGCAACCATGCTTGGTATGCAGAGAGCAGCACGCCGTCATGAACGGCCCACACGTTGTAGGCAGGCCGTCGAGGCTTTTGTAGATTCGAACCGCGGGGGGCGAATTTCTTGATTACTGTGTATACTATTGTATACTGTAATTGTAGATGGTGTTGATCATCTGATCATCTAACCAGTTGTTAGCTAGATGGGTGGGACCAGGCTTCGATGCGTCTGTGAGGTCGAGACAGTTCAAAGGTTCGAGATTTGCAAGTCTCGTTGAACATGCGTTTGTGGTGTTTGTGTACTTCAAATCATGCATACGGGGCATAGGGCTGCAGAATGTTCACGTGCAATTCAACCTGATGCGCCACCGAAGACCCGCTGAGTATCTAAAAAGTCCTCCGGGGCAACCAGGCTTGCTTCCAAAATTAATGGCCACTTGTAATACCAGAAACAGGGCCAAAATGACAGGCCAAGATGTGTGGACTAAATGTGGGGAAGGATTATTATTCTGGTAGCAATATGTCAGAAAATGTCAAAAGATATCCCACCCATCCACAGATCCTCAGGCCCTTGCAGGAGCCCGCGCCCCAGAGACCACTGGGTCCTGCGTTGGAAAGTCACAAAGCGCAGAAAAATGGGTTTAAAATATGATCCTGAAATTGGCTCCAAAACATGCTGAAGCATAGCACAATGAAGCACCATAATATCCATAATCGAAGTCGTCAAAACCACAATTGCAAACCAAGCAACCAGCGCCCAATTCACTCCGCTAACCGCTAACCCAGCGGCCCCATGAAAAATGTGAAAAATGGACAATCTCATGCAATCCCCATCAATCTCCCATCGGCAGATCCATCCTAACCTGGGCTTCAGCACTTGAGCCATTCCGTCCACGGCTCGAAGAGGCACCTGGGGATGGAGCTGGTGACCCAACATTGCCCCAATGGGCACACAAAGTTGGCCATGTCGATCCCAGAAATGAAACAAAGTTGGCAACATGAAACACCCCAATTTTGCAGGTCATGAAGTCATGACAATACTATCAATACTTGACTACCTGTGACTGCCTCGGAGCTCCGGAAATGAAATGAATATCGTTCCCGTGCATCCCACACCCTTCGGCCTTCAGCGGCTGAAAGGTTCTCAGGCTTCACCGATCTCAGATCAAACGAAACGTCACAATCGTAACTTAGAACCAACGGGATCCAACTGAATGAGATGAAACATGATTAAACAAGTCCAAATGCGCAAAACATGTACATGCCAAGCTTCAGATTCCGACATCATCAAACTGTAGAATGTTGTCGCGGAAACACTGCGTGACGACTCACAGATCAGTTTCGGGCATGGCAATGAGGTATATAATATAATATATATAATGTTTCTCAATGCACCGGTGGGTATATTCCCATAGCATCCAGCAGATTGTGAACTGTGCAGCTGAGTAATTGAATGTGCCAGGAGTTCTTGGAATGTAGGATCAGTTACCCGGTCGCCCGATGGTTAAGCATCCACACTTCACCTCTCCGGCCATCAGTTTCACCTGACCGAGGCGAGTCGGCGCGTCGCCGCATTGATCTGCCGAGCTTGATGACCAAATCCAATTCCATACATTTCCATACCATTCCAAAATCCAGTGTCAGCACCACGACTGTCAGAGTCCTATGGCTCCTATGGCATCATGAAATCTTCCGCAACCAAACAAAAAATGTCGAATGATGGGTGGTGGCCATTGCCGCCTTCCATCGTCCAGAGGCGGCATCCTGCGGAACTCTGGAAAGTCTATGCATAATCTCCAAGCCGAAAAATTCTGGATCTCAGCAAGTTGAAGACGTACATTTATATGTACATCTATACATTTATAATATATATATATATACATATACAGTATATATACATAGACACGCTTTTACCATATTTATTCTATATCTATGCTCGTCAAGAATCTGGATCCAAGTCATGATCCAAGTCATGATCCAAAAAGCTCCGCACAACCCTAAGGCTAGAACCCACGACTCAAGCACGCCAAGCCTGGGAATCCAGATCGCTGCTTGGAAGTCTTCACTGTTTACAGATTTCTGCAATATCTATTGTCTGTTTCTTAACGGTGATGCTCAATGATGCTTATATATAGTCACTTGAGTCACTTGTATAATAGTTGCATAATGTTGCATATGATGGTTCTGTAGAGTAAATCTATGTGGCGATTTGTTCAAGAGAGGCGGCATGTAACGGCCAGGGCTCCTCAGGACAAACTATAGGTGAATGTAAGGTTGGGAGGAAATGCAGTTCAAGATGAAAGAATCTATAGATTATATATTATAATAGACGTCATCCCAGCGTATCTCATCATTTGTTTCGGAGTTCAGTCCTACATTACCCAACCTGTTGTGAGATTCTGTACTTATATAGATTGGAATGTGTTCAAGGGTCACATCAAGATGAATGAAGGAAAGGTTGGCTCAGTGTTTTCTGTGAATAGGCTCAGAATGACTCATTGGGATCAATTGAGCGGAATTTTGTCCCTCCTAAATGTACATCCTTGCAAAATGCATATATGTACGCGTGATTTCGTGCGACTGTCGGTTCAACACATTAACTAAGGCACATCTGCATAGGACCACACAATGCCACACATTGCCACACATGTACTGTATAATATGATATGCATAGACGATGGTGCCTGTTTCTTTCATTCCGACCAGAAATGTGTGGTGTTGATTTGCCAAGCGCGCCAAATGGCAGTCCTAGTCCTGCAATTGCATCACTAGGCCAACGACATGCCATTGAGCTGTTGAGCTGCCAAAAGCCCTCGAAGGCGAACCACCTCGGTCCCAGGCTGGGCGTCCCCTTGACCTCAGCTTGCCCCTGATGGCTTTAGATTTTGAGAGCCCTACCATGCCCTCATGGAGGTGCCAAAAGCGCTCGAAGTGACACAAACGAGCCCTGCAACCGCTGGGGGTCAGCCTCAGAGAAGTGGTTCAGAACATTTCAGAACCGGACCTGATTCTAGACCAGTGGGAGGATCCAAGATACCTCACACGCTCTCGCAGGATTCGATCCAGATTCTCTCGGACGCCAGTCCAGTAGCTCCCATGACTGGGTTGGCCCGCGACTTCCCTGCAAGGCCACGCCTCAGTGGCACGCCACAAGTCTTCGGTTCTCAACTGTTGACGTTGCTGGGGGTATACGCTTGGATGGCACAGGGCTGAACCAGATTGCATGGTATGACTGAACGGCCAAGAAAGCGTAGAGCAATGAGCAAAACAAACACGTGAACAGGAAGCTTCACACACCGACCCATGTAGCCAAGGCGCATCTGGCATTCATAGGGCAGAGAGCCCTGGATTTCTGGCCCCGGAACCCAACACAAACGGGGGGAAACAGCCCTGTGTGGAGTTCCTTGGAGACACAACCGGGGGGAGATCACCAACGAGAAAACTGAGAAATGGCAAATAAATGGCGCGTGTTTGTGAAAATTTTCCGATAATTTTTGAACGTTTTGGAATGGCTTACCCGACCTAATGATTAAGAACTTATCCCTTAAGAACTTGAGGGTGCCCTCGCTCACAAGCACCATATTTTTTCACGTATAGCACTTAAGAACCCCAGGGTACGCTGGAAAATTCTTCTGCGGTTCTTGTCCAACGGTTCCGCTTTAGAACAGGGTACTGGTACTGCAGATCTCAATATTGAAAGCTTGTGAGGACCTGTGGATATGTATATTCTCATATATTATCGATTATCTATATGTACATATTCTATAAATAGTTATTATATATATATATAATATTATATATAATATCACATGCGCCTCGACTTTGAATGTTGAGCTGGTCTTGTTTGCCCAGGCCACACTCTGCCTGGTTCAGGCCCGAAAACCAGCGCGACAACTTCTGTTTGAGCTGCTCATCTGATTCGGCATTCGCCTGCTGCAGGATTGAAGAGGTGCAGGGACGACTTGGGTGACTTACCCATGAATCCTGGAATTCACATGAATTCACCATCCCAAGACTGTCCCAAGGGATCCTGGCAAACACACACGCACACACACAGTCTATGTCATACTCAGTGGGACTCCAGGTTCCCAGTCTCAGAGAAGGCACTTCCGGATCTTCTGCTGCCATATGGGTGGAGGTTCAAATGCTGGAATACCCTGGCACACAGCACATGGATTATATGTTCACAATCCCAATTACTGGCCGATGTGCCTCCTTGGCAGAGATCTCAGGCACTGCGGATACCAGCAAACACCTCAGCCCATTTGCAGAAACGAAATGGAAAGGAAATGGACAGCACATGACAGTATTCATATATATATATACTATTGTAATCATTTGTGCAAACATGTGTAGATATAATATCTATTATAGTTATATATTGCATAGTGTATTTGCAAACCCAGCCTATACCATAGGCTTCCCACGCTGCAGTGCGCAGCTCGCTTTTGTGCCAGATGGCTATGGGTGTGTAACCCAACTGAAATCTGCACCCCCTGCGGTGTGAGCGCAAGTCCAAAGGCGCAAACACCGGGGAAAATCCCAGGTAGTGGAGTCTGGCCAGGGTCATGTTAACCTCTTATGGCCTTCTCTACCACATACCAAGAAATTCAGCCTCGCCAAGTGATCTTTGATCATGGCCTTCGGCTGAGTCTTTGTTACAAGATCTGCGTCGTTGACCTTGCCGTTCACCTTCTGCACGATCATCTGCTTGGCAAAGATCAAATCCTGCAACCACAGGAAACGTGCTTGCACGTGGCGAGTCTTGCCAACGCCACGCCGTTCCACCAGGGCTTTGGCACTCGACGAATCCACCTTGAGGATCATCTTGCCAGGATTCAGCTGCCAAAACTCCAAGACGTGGTGGATGAAGACGGCCTGCGTTGCACCACGGCACATCCCATAGTACTCAGCTTCCATGCTGCTGAGCGCCACGACCTTTTGGCTCGCCGCTTTGATCTGGATGGTGTGTGATCCAAGCTTGACCACCGCTCCAGACATAGACCTCCTGGTCTTCGGATTCCCAGCCCAGTCCGAGTCCGTGAAGACAGTCACGTTGATCTCCTCATTGGACTGGAGCTTAAAGACCCTCTTCAGGTAGGGGAACTTCAGGAGATAGCGCGCCACCTTCTTCAAGCGCATCCAATCTGAAAGTTTCGGTGCCACCATAGCTGATGCCAAAGTTCTGACTGAGTGGCACAGGTCTGGCCTGTCGATGCTCATATAGGCCAGCCTCATCACCATTGACCTGAACTGCGTAATCTGGGACTGCTCCAAAGTGGCCTCCCTCTCCGCCTCGATCAAGTCCTTCTCTGTCATCTTGTCCTCTGGGACGTCGCACCCTTTTGAATCAGGCTTGAACCCGAACTCCTTGACCAAAATCTCGGAGTGCCTGGCGTCAGCCTCGATCTCCAAGCGACATTCTCCTTGTCCCGCTCCATCTGGAACGTAGCGAATCAGCCTGTTGAGGAAGAACATCTCGCGTTGATCGTTCTCCCCATCTCCCAATGTTGCCTCCCACCTTGCTGTATAGCGGGCATTCAGCTGCTGGTCCATCCACTTCAGACCATTCTCCTCTCCCACGACCAGGAAATCGTCACCATGAACAACTCCAATCAAGCCCTGCTGCTCGATGATGAAAATGGATGGGCACACCTTGGAAAACTGTGCTCCATGTTTCTTCAACCATCCCTCATAGTCGGTCTGGAAGATCTTGGCGGCATCCTGCGTGCCGTAGAGCGACCGTTTCAAACGACCCACCATAGGTCCTTGATCACCTGGATGAACTCGATCCTCCTCAGGCAACTCCAGGTACAGCTCCCTCTCGGCTGTCCCCATGAAGTGGGCTCGAGAGATGTCCCAGTTTGCCATCTTCTTGCGTCGATCACCAGGTGCTCGGGTCATGAAGCAGCTCATCAAAGCATAGACGGCCTCAATCGGCGGAGTGCTGCTGAATGTGTCACTCCCACCCAACTGCATCTCTTTGGGCTTTGCTCTTTTGATCTCCCGGGCCACCAACCTCGATCTGATGCGGACATGCTCGGCATCGCCCTTGTTGATGTCCACCCACTTGACTCGAAGTAGTTGATGCCCTTGTGCAAGCTCTGCAGGAACTCGCTCGTAGACCTGTTCTCCTCTGATCCACTTGAGCTCCTCCTCCTCTCTGGCTTTCTTCACTGCCTCTGGGTCCAAAATGGCTCCCGAGGCATCATCGATGATTGGCTCTGCCCCCTCAATCTCCATGTCCCATTCGACTGCATCATCAGGCGATGGGCCCGAAATCATCTCCTCAACCATGCTGATCTTCTTGGCCCTTCTCACCTCCTTCTGAAGACCACGAAGTATGGCTTCCACCAAAGCCTTTGGATACACTTGTGCGGCCTTTGCACGTTGCCCTCCAATCAGCTTCACATGCCGATGAATCTCCTGCCCATGTAAAACGTTGTCGCATACTCCTTTGAGCTCATTTGCAATGGCCTCACTGTTTGTGAGCCACAACGTTTCCTTCCTCACATATTGCTCCTCCCCATTGTCGTCCTTGAGCTTCATGCCAAACCGACACATAGGGCTCTGGACCAGGTAGTACTTGCCGCTGTCCACAAGCTCTTTCACCTCAGGCATTTTCCAGCTCCAAGAATCTTTGGGGTGCTCGTGCAGGAAGTAGTTGCCCGTGCTCGCCTGAAGCACACAGGCCTTCAAGGCCTTTCTCAACCTCTCCTTTCCAAGTTCTTCTTCTGCTGCAACAACTTCTGCATCACGTTTGTGATTGCTCAACCTCCTCAGTGGGCAAAATGTGGTGCACGGCGGACTGCTCGTCACCAACAAAGGTTGCTCCTGAATGATCATCTTCAGGACCTCTCTGTAGTCGTCGGGCTTGTCCAAGTCCCAATGGCCACTGCCGTCGGGCTTCATCTCATCCAAGTCGATTGCCGCTCCTCTCCTCATGCCGAAGCGCTCGACCTCTTGATTCACCCTCTGGGGTGAGAACACCTCGATGACATCCATCGCACCAAGATCCATGATGATCTGCGCCGCCTCTCGGCTTCCGATGATCTTCTCCATGGCTCCTACAGCCTCATCTCGGATGCTCTCCTGGACTTCTGCCTCGACCTGCCTCTCAAGGTCTTCCACATCGAGAACCCCCTGTTCTCCTCCTTTCCTCTTGGGGCTCTCCCCAATCACTTCATCTTCTGCAGCCTCACCTCCTCCCTGCTGTAGCTCCTCTGCACTCGGCCTCGAGCTCGAAGAAGGTCCTGACTGCTGTGGCTGTTGTGGGGCTTCTGCACTCTCCTCAAGCCGCATCCTCACCTCAGCCTCAATCTTATCATCTTGTTCTCTTTGCCTCTTTGCTGACTCCTCCGAAGTCTTCTGCTGCTCCTCAATGCACCTCTTGATCCTCATTCTGCATGTCTCGCTGTGGGCGATCTGTTGGTACCCAACGCCCTTCATCAGCGATGTGCACCCTGGGCACTCAGCTGTCTTGCCGAACTTGTTGATGTGCTCGCGCCTCACCGGCCAAGCCCTCTTCTGCCCTGCCGGCGCCTGAGCACTGATGCTCGGTCCACCCAAAAGTGGAGCGCCCTCACCACCTGCGTCCTCTCCTCCAGGCCGTAGGTCTCCTCCAGGAAGTTCTCCTTGTTCAGCATGTAGTGCCGCGGGTGCCTGTGCCGCCGCTGCCGGTACAACCACCGGCACAGCTGCTGGCAACCCCAAAGGTTGTGGCGGCTCCTCCACCACTCTCCTCACATAGGCTTGGACATCCCATGGGGCTCCTTTCAACCCATCTTCAAGTTGAATCCACTTCTCCTCCTCGGGCAGAGAATGGTATGAGCTCCCCACGATGACGCCCTGCTCCGTCATGGCCAAGACGCTCCCAAAGCGGTTGTGGCACCCCAGGAACCTGCCAGATTTCATCTTGGAAAGATCACCCTTGCGACCCTTGCCAACCGGCTTCACCATGATGCGTTCTCCAAAAAGAGGCATCGGCTTCAGCCATCGTTTCCCTGTTCTGCGTTTCTCTGGAGTGCGGCCGTCATGGCCAATCTTGAACCTGTTGCTCTGCTCAGCTGCATAGCGGGGCACCCAAGTCAGCAAAGGATGCCCTTCAGGAAGTTTGATGTTAAGCTTCTTCTCCAGCATCATTGTGATGGCTCTCACACGCCACTTGATTTCTCGAACTGCCTGTTCAGCTTCTCCATTGGCTTTTGAATCTCCCTTTGGTGACTCCTCGTGGATTGCTCTGACCAGCCCTTTTGATTGTCGGGCTGCAGCTCTTTTCAGTGCGATCAAGGCCCTCTCGCCATCGCTCTTCAAGACCACCTCCTTGTAGCCGAGGACGTCCAAGAACTTTGCCAAGAGCTTCGTTGCTGTCAAGTCGGCCACACCTTTCTCCCTCAGGGATGTTGACATCATCATTCCAGTGCGGCGGTCTTGAGCAACCAGGTAAGGCTTGGCACCGTCCTCCTCACCCATGTAGTAGTAGTCCATGGTCACCGTGTCGACCAAGTCCTCACTGTGGTCAATGCGGCGATGTTGATGGCTCATCCCAGTGGCCTTGATGCACTCCTCACACCACGATCTGTAGACTGCATGTCCACTGCTCTCATGTTCTGCTCGTTCACGATCTGTTGGGCTCTTCGGTGTCCAGCCAGGGTTAGCACGTCGGGCTTCCACTGGCTCCTCAACCTCATCACCTCGAACTTGCATTTGATCGTCACCTGCATCTCCTTCTGGATCATCGCCTTCCACGGCACAAACTGGTCGATGCCTCATTGGTGATCTGCTCCTCATAGGTGCATCCGACCCAGTTGCCCTAGGCGCAGGTGCAAATGTTGGCTGTGGGACCAACTTCATCTCGGCCCTCTTCTCTGGTGGCTCCTCATCAGGTGTTGCAGGGGCATCCAACTTGTTCACGTCCTCCAAGTCGTTGATGTAGAAGTTGTACACTCCGTTCTCCTCATAGAGTGGTATGATGCCCTCATCCCCATGCTTTCCAATCGCTGCCGCATAAGCCATTCCCAATGTATCATTGATGGGATGCTTCAAGGGGATAATACATCCGCCACCAGGGCCAATCCAAGTTGAAAATCCCTTCTTATGTAGGGCTCCAGCACTGACCAAGATCTTGTGCACCTCCGTCACCTGGCCGGTCAACTTGCGCCCGATGCCTTTCTCGTCCTTCCCCCTGATGGATGTAGTTCCATATCCTCTGATGATTTCTCCTGATGCGGTCTTCAGGCGCACGTCATTGGGCTCATCCACGTTGTTGAACATCCTCCTCGGGAAGACAGTGACTGAGGCACCGGTGTCCAAGTTGCATTTGATCCACCCCTCATCCAGCGAGTTGACCGTCGATGCCACTGATGCCTCACGATCTGAAGCTGCTCTCGACTCCTCCCCTTCCTCCTCAAAGTAGGGGATGTCCGTCACCCTCGACATCCTTGAAGTGCTCACCCTCGAAGTCCTCGACGGAGTAGGGGATGAAGTGATGGTGCAAAGATCCAGTCCTCCTGCATCGGCTGGTGGTTCAGGCTCAGGGTTGTCCAAAGAGTTGGCACTGCCCTTCTGCTTTCCCTTCTGCTTGTCTCCTCCTCTACCTTTGCCTCCAGAAGGTTGCCAGCATTGAGCATTCTTGTGTCCCACCTTTCCACAATTGTCGCATTTGCCCTCGAATCTCACCTTCTTGGGGCTCGCACTTGAACTCCTCGATGAAGCCTTGCCCTTGTTGTTGGGATCTCGGTGCCAGCATTGGGCCTTCTTGTGCCCCGGCTTCCCGCAATGATCGCAGGTGCCTTCGAATTTTCCGCCTGGTTTCTGGTTGTTGCCAGGCTTGCCTCCTCCTTTGCCCTTTGCAAGCGAGCTCAAAGTGCCGCTAACGGCTCTGACCAAAGAGTCAACGTCCATAGCCACAGGACCATTCGAATTGCTCGGCTTTGCAAAGTTGGATGACACCACCATTCGGCTCCCCGTCTTGGCCTCGATGAAGTTGATGACCTCCTGCTCCATCTCGTCGAAGGTCCTGAAACGGGTGTAGTTGAGCATCAGGTGGGTCTCCAAGTCCTTGGGCACCAGCTTCTCCAAGGCATTCATTGCCAAAGACTCCGGCAACGCCTCTCTGATCCCAAACTGGTCCTTCTTTCTGTCGTACCTGGACCTGAGGGCTTTCCACCTTTCCAGGGCTGCTTTAAGGCTTTCGTATGATGCCCTTTCTGGGTTCGTGAGGGCTTGCAGCATCACCCTCTTCCTCGACCCTGTAGCGGGATCGAAGCGCCGGTGCAAGAGGCGCCAAGCTTCCAGCCCACGCCCTGTGGGGCAATTCTCCACCAGGTCAAAGGGATTCCCCTCTGTTGTCGCTCTGAGCACCGTGTAGAGCTGGCTGTTGAGCTCGTCCACCTCGTCCCACTGGTCGTTGAGGTCCGCCGCCATGCCGAAGTTGTTGTCGATGTCGGTCTGTGTCACCTCAGCGTCCATGCCAGCGGACCATTCCAATACCTCTCGGCATCGTCCTCCGAAAACTCCTGCAACATAGTCTTCCAGCTTGATGGCCCACAACCGGAACTTGGCATCAGCATCATCACCAAGCACCGTAGGCTTTCCCAATCCTTTTGGATCTATGAGGCCCTTGGGGCGATTCATCCTTGAAATTGCTTCTGGAAGACCTTGTAGGGCTCGAAGGATCTCATCTGGGTTGACTCCTCCTCCATGGTGAGACGGCGATACTGCCGCTTGCTGTGCAGCTTGCTGGACCTGCTGCAGCTCAAAGTTCGTGATCCGATCCCTCAGCAGCTGGTTCTCCGTCTGCTGTTGTTGAACCTGGTTTTGTAGTCCTTGTACTGCCTGGACCAGATCCTCCATCGTCGGGGCTGCCATCTCCAACAACCAATCCCACTATTGCGAAGGGTACCCCAGCTCCGCAGCCTAGGATCACCGCCACGGCCACCAGGATCCACTTCCCCCTCCACAAGCAGGAACCCCTTCTCGATGTCCTGCAGCCCAGCACCAACTGCTGCTCCACAGCAGTGCGGCCACGGTTCACGGCACTGGATGAACCTGGGCACGCTACCATGCAAACCCAGCCTATACCATAGGCTTCCCACGCTGCAGTGCGCAGCTCGCTTTTGTGCCAGATGGCTATGGGTGTGTAACCCAACTGAAATCTGCAGTATTCTATTGTATTAAATTATATTGCATAATTAATAGTTTAACTCTTACTATATCATAGTGTATCATGTTATGTTTCGAATTATGTTTCATTTTATGTTGCATATTATGGTTCATATTACGTTTCATAGTATGTGTGACATTATGAGTCATATTATGTGTTATATTATGTTTCATATTATGTTATATCATGTTATATTGTGTTATATCGTGTTATAGTATGTTATATCATGTTCTATGATGTCATATTATACTGCATTATGTTGTATTATATTTTACTATAGTTTACGTTGTTGTATTAGTTCATCTTATATCCTATTATATATATTGCATTACAATATATCACATTAACATTTAATATATATATATATATATTATTATTATTTATTATTATTATTACATATTATTATTACATATTATTACATAACGCTCCAAAGTTCTCTAAAGCATCATAACCTGGAGGCTGCTGAGGTTTAAACACCCTGATAGCAAATATTGGACCAGTGTCATGTAAACAGTCTCACTATATATAGTGGCTCATGACAGGGTGCCGCACTGACCAAAATTTCGGACACAGCCCTATCTACTTGACAAGGGTAACATTGGAAAGCGCTTCAGCTTCGAATTTCTCTGCTAAGGCAAATAAATCTACCATAACTTTCTCCACTAGTGGGATCTTCGCAGGTTTTGACCCATCATCCCCATCTGCAAAACAAAGCACATACATAATGTGCAGTTACACAACTTCGTCCATATATGGGCCAGTAAACCATCACAATCAAGCAGGGCTTGGGTCCATGCGTGAGACCTTTGGTAAAGAGAGGGGGGAAGATCTGCCTTGGCACCAGGGCGTTTGGAAGTTTGGATCAGCTTCAGGCTGGCGCAAGCCTGAAATTTGACATACTAGTACACGTATTCCCTTGCATGGAATAAGTCTGCACAGCGATGACCACTGAACTGCAGCTGAAATATCATACACATTCATACAATTTCATACACATGTTGCATCTGCAGAACTTACACAAAATCACGACTTTCAAGACTTCGTTGTACCATTTGTACCTGGGGATCATCGGAGACCCAGCGGGGACCAGCAAGGCAATGCCAAACAATCATACAAATCAGGTGGAGAAACGGTCAAACTGGGTGCCAGGCCAGCCGTTCCAGACCTGGTCAGTTCCGCAAGCATGGTGTCTGCCTTACACTGCCTTACAATGACATATCTATCATGAACTAAAATATCTGAAATATCAAATCTTTTGCAACCCACCTCAAGTGGAGCCCCGAAACCACTGGCCAAAGAGGGTTGTCACAACATGGGGCCGTTGGGGCCGTTGGGGCCGTTGGGGCCGCCGCGCCTGAAGGATTTGCCGCACTGTCGCCTCAACACCTGAGCCGTGGCAGCCATGGTGGCCACGAGTAGTGCTGGCATTGTGACCACATCCCACGACCAGTGTGACAAAAACATGACTTAAAACATTGCAATTGCAAAATTGCATCTACAATCAATGATATCAATGGAAACACGGGTGAAACTCATGGATAAAAACGGCCACATCAATCCATTGTAATCTTATTATATGGTGATGTTCTAGTTTAATAGGATTTTGAATCATCCATTTTCATCGGATTTTCATAGGGTTGTCCATTGGAAACCATCCATTGTGGAGTAGGAAACCCAGCTGGCCTTGTGCCTCATCAGCATCGAGCTTCTGGAGCCACAAACGACCTGGAAAAGCCCGTGGCCCATTTTTACCAGGCGGCGTGGTCGATAGATCTATCATAAATATGCATCCTTAATAAGTATACAATGATTATGGTGTATTAGTATCTATGAACCGATTTCTCTATTTATCTATCCATCTATACCGTTATATATAATATCATCTATCTGTATATTTGTGCATATCTGTCATATCTATATAACATCTATATTTTACATTACATTTGCACATTTCCTCTGCCAGATCAGATTTTGTCGAAAGGGCCACGGAGCCGCTGCTGAGCCATCTGACCCAACTTTTCGAAGGTCTCTGGGAGGTTCTCCTGGGGCTTCGGCTACTTCGGCTCCCTCCGTAAAAATGGACACTGTAGGGGCTGAAGACATGGCAAGACACTTTTGAGGCAATTCATTTGGATGGAATTCTTGATGTGGACATACAACATGCCGGAGTGGAATCTTAGCACGATAGGCTACAGCACTGCAGCTCAAATTGGCCCTGACACGATCAGACCTGCGCTTGCCTTCCAGCGCAAGCTGACAAAAATCCACTCACGTTTGATCACATGTTGTGCTTGGATTCAAATTATGTACAGGTCAAGTTGGAGATTGCCCTGCAGCAGCCAGCTTCACAGCGGTTCATGGACATGGCAGATCAAACATGGCAATGTGAAATGACTCAAATGACCGAGAAAATCACCTCTTGGATTCTGCATCTACAAAAACATGCATGATTTAAATAAATAGAGATATAGTGAGATGAGATACATGATATAGAAAGAATATCCAAGCACAGTAGTTCATTTCCAAGTCAGAATACCCGGCTGCCGGCGCCAATTTGCCTCCGGTCCTGAAACAAGCGTCGAAAGGACGCAGTGCCGCCATCGGCATCGGCTTTGGCCTGGCATTACAATGATATTACAATGATATTACAATGATATTACAATGATATTACAGTACAATATATCACAATATATTACAATATGTTAAGGTATATTACGCTATATTGCAAAATTGTGATCATATAATATATATATATATTAGTATATGTATAAATTATGTATATTTAATTTCGTGATACTAACACCGTACTTAAGTCACATCAGGCGGGAAAAGTCACATCATCCCCATGGCACGGCGGCGATACGGAGAAGTCACATCAGGTAGTGGAAAGTCACATCAGGGAAGAAGAATCACCATGGCACAGCCTGTTTCATCCATACTTGGAGATGTAGTTAAAAGTAGCCGAAGCATTGCGCACAGCGATGATTTTGAAGGGCACAAGTTAATACAAACAGATTCTCGGCAGCTAATCCTATTGGATTTGAATATATTATATTGATGTCCTGCGTCGCGTGACCAAACCAAACCCCTATTGGTACAGCCTCAAATTTCTTGCAATGCAAGTGGGTTAGCTGTAGCAAATCCTATTGGCAGGGCTATGATCTAGGATGATATAAGGATATGGGGGCCCCTTGTTTTCCGCAAGCAAGCAGCAGGCAAGCAGCAAGCAAGCAAGCAGGCAGGCAAGCAAGCAATCAAGCACGCAAGCACGCAAGTACGCAAGCACGCAAGCACGCACGCACGCAGGCACGCAGGCACGCAGGCAGGCAGGCAAGCAAGCAAGCAAGCAAGAGCAGCAAGCAAGCAGCAAGCAGCAAGCAGCAAGCAGCAAGCAGCAAGCAGCAGCAGGCAAGAAGAAGCAGCAGCAAGTAGCAGCAAGTAGCAGCAAGTAGCAGCAAGTAGCAGCAAGTAGCAGCAAGTAGCAGCAAGTAGCAGCAAGTAGCAGCAAGTAGCAGCAAGTAGCAGCAAGTAGCAGCAGGTAAGCAGCAACAAGTAGCAGCAAGCAGCAGCATGGAGCAGCAAGCAGCAGGCAAGCAGCAGGTGAGCAGCAGGTAAGCAGCAGGTGAGCAGCAGGTGAGCAGCAACAGGTAAGCAGCAGCAAGCAGCAGCAAGTAGCAGGCAAGCAAGCAGGCAAGAAGCAGGCAAGCAGCAGGCAAGCAGCGCCCCGTTGAAAGAATGATCAAATATATTTTTAAAAAATCAACGCCTTGAAAAAAAAAAGAACTTGTTCCAGGCGCGCGGCCCCAAAACAATGAAATTGTTCAATTACTAAAAGTTGTGGTGATGCCAAATTTCAACTTTTTCCACGCGCACGGCCTCCCGATACGACTTTTACAAGTTGATACGACTTAACGCTAGCGTTAGTATATCACATATATTCACGTATGTGATATCTGATATATGTGTGTGTGTGATTATATATGCACAGGGATAAATATCCATAAGAAATGAATCAAGGTGATTCAACGTCTGATGAGTTGTTCAACAATCGAAAATATCAACAGTGTTAGCAAATGGAAAAAGAACGTGTAAGCAAGTGAATAAGAAAAAAGGTGAACCAATCTTCAGACCATGTCTCCGCCAAGAAAATGGCAACCATAGTTTCAGCCCCGTGGTGAACTAACAACCAAAACTAAACCCATTTCTCGCGTGATCCCCTGGGATTCATTGTCAAACTGCAAGGTCAGGTTGGACAGAAAATGCAGAGATTTTCGTAGTCGGACATCAACTGCCTAGAGCCCTAACGACTGAGTTTCCCAACCGCATTGTGCAAGATGTCATTGACCTCCAGCGTTCCAAAACAGCAAAAACAGATCTAGTGGACCACGTGGACCAACCGCAATCCCTAATCAGTTGAACAGTTGTCTGGTTACCTGGTTCACTATACTATACAGACACACAGCCCTCGCGACACTTCAATGCAGTTGGTCAAACAGACCTTGGAACGGCCTTGGACCGGCCTACATCGTTTGCGGACTGTGTGTAGTCGATGAATGGCATTGCCTAGACCGTCGCCTAGACCTACCTCATTTGTCATAATTTATCATCGAATACAATGTGGTTGCGCCATTTTGCGCTCACGTGTGTTCACAAGCAAAGCGGCACTCACTGTAGATGGCCGTTGCCGATGATTCAGCCAGGGCGCAAGGAACAGCCGCGTGATGACCGAAGAAGATGTGATGCTGCGTGGCACCTCAGCTGGTTTTGGGCTCCGTATTGTCAGCCGGGCACCATATGCATCCATATGCACCATCACATATCATTACGATGAATCATCGTGAATCATCCTCACACACGATCCCGATAGTTGTAGCGAAGGAGTAGGTGGCTGAAAGTGGATAAAGTGGACAGTCATCACCAAATGGTCAACCGAAGGCACAAAGCACGCTGCACGAGTTCCTTTCTTGCGTCCGCACAGGTATCGTTAAACACGGGTTTTGGAATTTCTCAGAATGGTTAATCATTGAACGTTATTGAACTATCAGTGGAAGGAACTGGTCTCAAACTCAATGGGCTAGTTGCTAGTTGGGGGCTCCACTAGTAATCCACCTTCCTCCTTCAATTCTTGTGCCTCGAGCTGCTGACTGGGAATCTCGCGGCCATTCTGAGATGTTCAGCACGGTTTGACGTTCTAGATAGAAACTTTAAACCCAACTTGACCAAAAAAAAACGGTATATGGCCAAATCTGGACGGATTAACTCACTGCAAGAAGTGTTTTCAAGCAGATACATCTGTAATGCAATCCAATGCCATCACATGGTTAAAACATGCTGCTACACTTTATTTGGTGCATCGCATACCCCCTTGTCCATCCTGGCCCGAGCAAAGGTGTCAGAGCCAAAAATGTATCGGCAACTCTATGGAAGGGTCCTGCATCAGACAAGCGGCCATTACAGTAACGGGGTTGGCTCTTAGGAAAGGCCTCTCAAACACCTGGCTATACAAATCTATAAAAGCCAACATAGTCCCATGTTATACCATGCTGTGCCCACAAGGCAAATGCCATTCCACACATTGGAATACACAACAATGCGCTTTAGTCATTCAGGAGACGGGGCATGTTCATCAAATTGTCAAGTTGCCAGCGTTACGGATAGCACTTTGCCCTCAACTGACGGTCATACCGAGTCATACCATGTCACACTTGTCTGATGCAGGTGCTGCGCATCCGTAATAAACAGGCAGTTAGATGAGCCAACATGTTCATGTTTGGTAAAAGCTACACAAGAGATACGGATTGACGGATTGTCTTTCAGCTAGATTTTGCACGGTGCCTTTCAGCTATATACAGTAAGTGCAGTGCTTGAAGGCAGATTACGATGCATAATATGTTACGATGCAGATTACGATGCATAATATGTATATTAATATGTTACGATGCAGATTACGATGCATAATATGTATATTAATATGTTACGATGCAGATTACGATGCATAATATGTTTTACGATGCAGATTACGATGCATAATATGTTTTACGATGCAGATTACGATGCATAATATGTTACGATGCAGATTACGATGCATAATATGTTGCGATGCAGATTACGATGCATAATATGTTACGATGCAGATTACGGTGCATATTATTACGATGCAGATTACGATGCATATTATGTTACGATGCAGATTACGATGCATAATATGTTACGATGCAGATTAGGGTGCATAATATGTTTCAGGTTACGATGCATCATATGTTACGATGCAGATTACGATGCATCATGTGTCACCATGATTTACATTGATTTACCATCCATTACAATGTGATACAATGTGTGCACCGGTATGTCGAGTGATGTCGAGTGTGTGTGTGTGTGCTTTGGCGTGCATGAGAAGGAGAGAGGTTTTAAGAATGAAAGGGATCGAACAAGAATTACTGGGGAAAGGCTAGATTTACAAAGTAAAACCGAAAGAACACACATGCCACCTGGAAAGCGTCGAAAGGGGGAAGGGCCTTAGAGATTACCAAGGTGAATTGAAAATGAAAGGCGCTTAAAGCAGAATACAACATAATGCAGTATTTTTGGACTAAACATCTGCATTTTTCCTTCCGTCCTTCCATACTTTACTCTTTCTGTTTAGTCCTTGCTTCCGTCCGTTATCCGTTGCTAGGACGCTATGTCTGTGTATGATTTTTGATTGAATAAATGATTGTTGTTGACTTTTCTTGACTCTTCTTGTCTCGCCCTTTGGTGAGGAGGTTGCCCAAATGGTTTCTGTGATTTTGTTTCTCTCTCTCTCTCTCTCTCTCGTATCTTCTCTTCTCTTCTCTTCGCTTATCTTCGCTTCCCTTCCCTTCCTGTCTTGTCTCTTCTCTTCTCTGCTCTTCTCTTCTCTTCTCGTCTCGTCTCCTCTCCTCTCCTCTGCTCTCCTCCCCCCTCTTCCTCTCCCTCTCCCTCTCCCTCTCCCGCTCCCTCTCCCTCTCCCTCTCTCTCTCTCTCTCTATCCAATTCCCTTTTCGCTACCTCCCTTTCTTTGCTTCCTTCATCATGGCCTTCCTTCTTCTTTCATTGATTGCTTTCTGCTTTGCTTCCTCGATCTCTTCGCTCCCTTCTTAACTGTTCAATTGGTCCTTCCCACTTTTGTTGGTCCACTTCATTTTCTATCCATGTTATTTTCCGAATCCCTACATCTTACTTTTCAATGAATGCCTTCAACACACCAATGGCTCATGTCTTTTAAACGGTAGGCATCCGATTGCCGGTAAACCGGTAAACTCATTTTGTCCAGTACATACATATCATCCCTCCGATTCTGCTCTCGGACCCAGACCCACTGCATGCCAAAACTTCAAGGCATGCCCGATCAAGAAATTGTGACGATGTTGAGGGACTATAGGACTATAGGACTATAGGAACCAACCAACAGATTGTCGTGGATCATCCACGCCAGATGCGCTTTGGGAAATCGAGGCGATTCAAGTGACACCCACATGACACTGCCGGGTACTCTTCGTGTGCTGACTATTCCAGACGCTGTTGCAGGAGTTGCGGCACCAACGGTGCCCAAAGACCCAAAGACTCTTTGCCAAAGATCATGGACTTGGTGGCACAAGAACAGGGATATGGTATGAGAAGGTCAGATCTTCCCGGATCTTCCAGGCGCGCAGTGTCATGGTTTCGCTGCGGCCAGCTGCGACCTCTGGCCGCTGCCAAGGCGGGATCGCTTAGATGCCGGGACGGTTGCAGAAAATGGCTACCACAGTGCTGATCATGGCACATTATTGTCTGATTAATTCTGATTATAATTATAATGGTTTGACATGTTGAACCGTCACCGACCATCACCGACCTTAGCATATGTGTCGTTGCCTCACCATTGCAGCACATGCTTCTAGCAGTCGCTGCCTTCCGTGGCGTTCAGACCTACGAGAAGATTCGAGCTGATCGTCCTGAACCTTCAAGCGTCAGAAAGGAAATATATTTCCTGGGATGTGGCTGAGGCATGCTGAGGAAATGATGTGGAAATTGCATCAAAGGATATCAAAGATCATCAATTTGTCTCCACTTCAACCACCAAAAGCAGGTTTTGCATCCATGATCTCAACCACATCCTGGGGGCGGACTCGCATTCACATCCAGCATCCTCCAGCTTCTGTTGCCATTTGAAGCAGTAGGCAGCGGATGGCGCAATAAAACGCCATACATTGCCATGATGTCCAGACTAGGTATCGGCGGAAACGGCCTGCAGTATGTTCATGCGGATGCGAGCAGAGGAAGAAACACCCGCGGACCAATGCAATCTGCTTTGGCAGAACAATGGTGCCCAGGTGAGGAATCTTCGGTCCTTGCGAAGTTGCAGCCAATCACTGCTACACTGTGCAATGTTGTGCAATACTGTGCAAATCGAAAAGCTGTTGACATCTGCCGACTCGGTACAGAATCTGGGATCACACAGGGCCAGTCTTGGGATCGTGATACAAGATTGGAGAAGTTCTCGCTAGTGGCAACCCTTGTCCATCTGCACAAAGCTGCAGAAAGTTCCAAGTCTGACACCTTCAATCTTTACACACCTCTACACCGTTCATCTTACAGCAACCGTTGCAATTTCTTGCAATAATTCTTGCAATACAAAAAGGGTCTGCATCAAAGTTTGACTGGGCCAGAGCTAGGTCGCTAGGTGAGGGGATTTCTTAACTCTAACTCAAGATGCCTGCCTACATTGACTCTCCCCTGCACAGTTGAAATCCCAAATTACATGCCAAGATTGAAACATCTGAACCGACAGATCTGATCAACTATCACTAGGCATGCCTTGCATTTCTGGAATAGGATATATGTGAGAACGACCTTGGCTGGACACAAGTTGGGATTCTCGTCCTATCAACTGTGAGGGTGTTGAATATGCTGGTGCCTCTTTTCATGCACTTCGCCAAGCAACTAACTACTCTACTTCATCCTAAACGCGAAAGGTGTGACACATGTGCCAACCCTGACCAATTTAATATCGATCTGGCCAATTCATAATGAATTCATCCACCTGAAATTCTGTCTGAGTGATTTGAAGAGTTGCCCTTCCTCTGCATTTACGGTGGCATCGGTGACATGGTGATATTCCAGATGCTGCTTCAGAGGCGGCCAATGTATGCCAATGTATGGATTTCCCTCGGTTTATAAGACACCGCAAACATCGGCAAACCCCCCAGTTTCTGCCAGTGTTCTTTGGCAGCACGGGGAGGATGAAAAATGTGTATGGCAAAATGAAGCCCTCCGTTCCGCAACAGGGATGAGCCAAATCCACTGGTCCCATTTTACATCTATATATTTTTTTTCCCTGAGAATGAAGGCAGGAAACCTGCAAACCGCAAAGGGAACTGGGAACACCAGCAAACTGAAAAAATTACTCCATGAACAATAGTTTCCCTCTCAGTCGTTGAAGATGTTGGAGAATCAGATTCCAAGTTGTAAAAGGATAGGCGTGTCAATGTATATAAATATATACATATATATATATACTGTATATAGTAGAGAATACTGTATACAATAGAGAATATAGTATATAATTTATATAATACATTAAACTTATTAGATGTTATATTTAATATGTTATACGTTATATTGTTAAAAACTATGAATTACACGTTATATATTGTATCATACGTAGTATATGGTGTATACTATATATTATACATGAAATATTATATTCTTAGATAACCATTAGATAAAAGATATTCTGTAGTTGTGTTCTATGTTATATATTATCTTAAATTATGTAAATTATTTCATACAATATTACATTATAAATAGTACATAAAATAGTGTTGTATATGTTATATGATATTACATTACATTGTACTACATCACCGAAGGAAGTTTAGAAGTCAAACTTCCGACAGTATGGGCAGATGAAAAGCAGAGATGGGAAGAGCCAGAGAAGAGAAGAGAAGAGAAGAGCAGAGCAGAGCAGAGGAGAGGAGAGAAGAGAAGAGAAGAGTAGAGAAGAAGAAAGAAGATCAAAAAAGAGAAAGTCTCAGAAGAAAGAAGATCCAGGTGTGCGAAAAGGTAGGAAAGTCGCGAAACACTGTGTTTTTTCCAATGATTTGTGGCTCCGGAGGGTCGAAAAGTAAGCTTGCTAAAGCGGCAGGTGCGGAGCCATGTGGTCAGATGAGAGCTGAAAAAGTGCACGCCAAAAAGTGCACGCCGTTGCGGCGCGAAGCAGATTTCCAAGTCAAAATGTAGAAAGCACAACCGGCTCGGACCACTTTTGGAAGTTGAGATGATGGAAAAAGTGCACACTGTTATGGCGCGAAGCACATTTCCAAGTCAACATGTACAAAGCACAACAGGCTCGGACCACTTGTGGAAGTTGAGATGATGAAAAGTGCACGCCGTTGTGGCGCGAAGCACATTTCCAAGTCAAAATGTGCAAAACACACCAGGTTCGGACCACTTTTAAAAGTTCAGATGTCGAAAAAGCGCACGCCGTTGTGGCGCGAAGCACATTTCGAAGTCAAAAGTGCAAAAAAATGACGGGTACGGAACACTTTTGGATGTTCAGATTTCGCGTGGCAGGCGCAAGGGATTGCGCAGCTTGTCAAAATATGAGCAAAACGTGACGGTTCTGTAGCCGTTTCAAAAAACGATGGCAAGCGTGGGAAATATGCAGAGGATCTGGCAAGATGCATTTCGCGTGGCAGGCGCAGTGCAAGAGACATGTTCATCAGAGCTGTTAGGAGGTCAGGGCGCTGATTTCCTGAGAGGGGTTGCATTTTGGAGCATCAGGCCTTGAGGTTTGCAGAGATGATTTTGCATGACAGGTGCAGCACTTCGTATGACCTGGCATTACCTTTTCGTAGCAGGCGCAGCACTTTAGACAGATGGAGTGGAAAAATCGCAAAACGCATTGTTACGAGGCCGTCATTTCTGCACTCAACTTTCCATTTTTGAAGGAAGTCTCGCAGAATTGCTTCATTTTTGATGTTGTCAAGTTCAAAAATTGATGAAGTCTCGCAAAATTATTTCGTTTTTTTGATGTTGCCAACTTGAAAAATTGAGGAAGTCTCGTGGAATTGCTGCGTTTCCAAGCTTACAGTTAGGCAGACAGACAGACAGGCAGACAAACAAACAGATAGATAGATAGACAGACAGACAATATTAGACAATTTCAACTACAACTACCACTACACTACACTACTGCTACAACTACAAATACAGATATACTACGCTACATTACACTACACTAATTGCACTACACTACGCTAATTACATCTAGTTACACTACACTACACCAATTACACTAACAAGTACTACAACAACTACTACCACAACTACAACAACAACTGCAGCTGCAACTGCAACTACAACTACAACTACTACTACATTACACTACACTACACTGCACTGCACTGCACTACACTACACTACACTACACTAATTACACCACACAACGGCTACAACTGCAACTGCGCTTGCAACTACACTAATTACACTACATTACAACTACAGTTCCACTACACTACAACAACTACAGCTACACCTGCAGCTGCAACTGCACTACACCACACTACATCCAGCAGTTGTGGTAAGGTGACCACTGCAACCATTGCAACCACTCCAAAAAACACAACTCCAACCACCTGTCGGTCCATCAGTGGATTCGCTCTGCCATCCGTGATTCACAACATCCAACTCCTCCTTTAGGTTTCTATTTTTGAAACTTCCGCCACCGCCTTGTGCGGTACTACTGGTATTAAATTATATTATACTATACTATACTATACTATACAATGCATGCATGCATGTATGTATGTATGATTATGTATCCTGAGAAGTTGCAATGTGATGGTATACGCGTCAATTTGTTGATAGCAAAATGTTGATGGCCCATCCAAGATCTATTTGCCCAGGCAACCCTGGCAACCTCATTGGTAAGCAGCTTCCAGCCGCTGGCCTTGCGAAGTGAATCGGGCTGTGTCAATCCATCCTTCAACTCAATAGCTTGGAGGGTATCATGGCATGAATGGAAACGAATCTGTAAAGATCTGTAAAGGAGCAGCGCAGTCAGTACAGTAGCTACTATGGAGCAATGTGTGCCTGTGTGTGTGTATGCGTTGCGGAAATGCAACTCAGCGAGTGATAGCTAGCGGGACAACTATCGACTTGAAGAGGCAAAAGGTCCGCATGGCTGCGGACATAGCAGCAAACATCAAACGCTTTTCAATGCTTTTCATTACTGACGTGTCAAAATCGTCCTGTCTGCGTGCACACAAGATCGCAAAACCCCACACGCCTCTTAAGGCCACTTGCTGTTGCTGGTGATGTGGAAGCTCTTGCTGCTTGCCATCATGGCCTTTGCTTCAATGCTCAGTAGTGGACGCACTGGCAAATACTTCAATTTAAAACAGTGCAAATGAAGCCCAATGGCTGCCCACGCCTCTCTCTCTCTCTCTCTCTGTTGAATATGTTTCACGAGTTCAACTGAAAGTCAGAAATTGCACCCAAAGCAAGGCAAATACGTGTTCAAATCCTGATGGCACTGGATGCCTATAAACTACTAAACACAAATGAATACAAATGAGGTTTTACGGCAGTCATCATGTTTTTTCAAAAATTCGGGGACCTTTTGAGAGATAGAAATACTTCACAGAAAATCACAGAAAATCTCCCTCGAAACATCTGGCGGTCAAATACTTTGCTCCAGGGGAGACTGCGGAAGAGCTACTGCCAAGTTCGGGGTCACGCTCTTCAATTGGGCTGTGAGCCTTGGCAGACGGAAATCCAACATGGGCAATGCAAGATCCACGAATGCTACTTTACAAATGGGGATTGCTGTAGGGCACTGTAGGGCCACTTAGGGTCTAACAGTGGCAACGTGCCGCCTCCAAATCCCAAAAGCCCGTCCCTTTGGGAGGGACCCAACCGCTGCCCCAGTTGCTGGGTCAACGTTGGTCGCGCATCGAATTTCACCGTTTTGCATAACCTCAGATCAGCCATCCGTGGAATCGTGGAATAGGACTGTCATCGCAGGGTCGTGCTGATCATTCCAAAACTCATGGGGATGGCAGACATGAATGCATGTGTCTGCCATGTGTACAAGCACCAAGATCTTGAAGCACAAGTCATACACATGTATGTCTGGTATTGAATGATATAGAAGGGTCAAAACTGTTGCAGTGCCATGTGTTTCTCATAAAATTTTGCGTCCGTGCTAATAAACCAAGGTAATATACGTGCGAACATAGCGCGCGCATACATTTCATGCTACAATATCAAAAAGAGAAAAGCAAATCATCACAAGTCCCTACCCTGGCACCCCAAACTTCCTGATGTTCTCCAATTAAATACATTATATGAGTGAATGAGTTGGAATACTGGCATACTCCCAGTGGCCACCGATCCACTCGTAGTTCAACGCCCAGCGGCGGAGAGCGCCACTTGCTGCCCAGCAAACTCTTCAAAGCTTCCAATTCAATTTCCTAAGAATTGGAAAGCACCATTGAATTGGGTCAAACCCCTCACCCCAAGTCACCTGCAGTCACCTGCACTTGAAAACCCTTCAAGGAAACACCATCACTTCTAGACCACTTTGGACTTTCCGACATTGGCTTCACACGGGTTCAAGAGGGCAACAAGTTCGTGCCACCAAAGAACTTCTGGCATGCCTCTGTGTCAAGATTGTCGATCTATCAAAGCTGTCAAATCATACGTTTGAATACAATTGAAAACATTCGTATAATGTGCGCGGATAAATGTATAATCAATAGATACATACTGTATGTTACATACTATTAAACATAATAAAATCATATTATATCTACAGTAGATGAGTATGTGTGCGCGTGTCTGTGTGTGTTCTACATACTGTAGATTGATTGAATCATAAACTATAATTATATCATATAGTTTGATATAGATTGATAGAATTTGATAGATATCTAGGATTACTGTAATTATAGAATTAACAACAGCTGGGGCAGGTAGAGGGGGGACAATCAAGATTTCCACTGATACGGACAACTGCCGTAACGGCTGCCATGAGGCAGAGTCCCCAACGCTCAAGACGTTCCACCTGACAGAGGGACCCCGGATTCCGGTTCGAGGTGACACAGCTGTGAAGTATGTAACGTGCTGTGAATGTCCAACCTATTGCCCTCATTGGTTGATGCTTCCCCTCACAAAAGTTTGGTTGCAAGTTATGGGAGCCTTCTGTCAAGTATCATTAGGGGTATTAGCGTATATTAGCGTTTATCAGCGTATATTAAGGTAAATAGATTATATTATTTTTTGGTTAAATGTTAAATTAAATATTCTATCCCCTTGCTCATTTCGGGAGAAGGTGCTGACAGATGATTTTGTAGAGAAAAGAGGTCTACAGAATACAAATCCATCCAGGAGAGTAGCTCCAAATGCACTACAAAATACAAGTCTAGGGAACCCAAAATGGCTGCCCACTACAAAATACAAAACAAAGATCATTAAAAACCACCAAATAAGGGCTGTCTACAAAATAGATTGGAAAAAAGTTGCCCCTTCCAAGGCTTGAAAGTGCCCAAAACAGGCTTCGTGGGGTATGTTCAGACTTGTTGAGCAATTCCTTGCTATAGCAAGAGTAACTCCAACTAGTTGAGGCTAGCTTTCGTGACATGAATATGAATGGATGTGAACATGGATATGAACGCGCAGCGTAGACAATACAGGCGTGTCTTGTGTTCAAGGCTCCCAATAGATGTAATTGAACAAAAGTCTATAGAAGAAGTGGGAAAACATCTGCAAACAGGCAACTTGTTGCAGCACAGCCCTACCTTGTGAGGTGACGCCCTGCATAAAACTTTGAGAGGCACTGGCTCATCGCCTGCCAGGGGTGAACCAGCTTGGAGGCCCAAATTTTTAGAGAATGGGATGCCATGGGATGCCATAGACATAGAGTCCTCTTCATGCTGGTTCATCAAATTGTTGGGAATCACAAAATGTCGAAAGAATGTCATCAGAGCGGTGGTTCACAAATCCGGACGCAAAACTTTCATTGAGGGGGTGGATTACGCAAATGGACAAGTGTACTGTGCCCAAGTTGTCTCACATCCCCCAACGAGCGGATCATTTTGACAGCCGCAATCAGCTTCCGATACGCGTCGATTCAGTCGATTCTTTGCGCAGGAGTCGACCATGCACACCTTTGTGTGATGGTGACATGGCTGTTGCCACTGATGCGGCTGATTTCTCGGAGTACTGTTTGACTTGTGCTATTTGTCAAGGCACATCGTGGCCCCTTGGCATATCATGGCTTGTTCTCATGTAGTACGTCCGTGACTCACGACCAAAAAAAAACGTTTAAACAGAAACAAAATAGGATCATAATGGATCATACAAATAACATCAAATAGCTATGAATGCTGCTCAGCCATGCTCAGCGACTTCCATAGGCGCGATTCCACCTTTCAAACTCCGACAGAACCTCTTTGGACACGCTGGGGCGCACCTTTTGGATTGCCTCCCTGAAATCAGCTAACGTGATTGCACGTACACCCTCTGGCGTGGCCGAAACCTGAGTGTTGAAAGGGCTGAGGATTAGAGTCGAACAAGATCGTACAGGTCTTTACCACCAGCCTTCCCTCAAAATGTGTTTCACTGCTGCAGCCAGGAAAAATGATGCAAACGCTTCTCAAATTCCATCCCAGTTCCCTTTCTCGCCAGGATGCCAGTGCTTCCGGCCGCAAATTCCGCACTGGGCCCATGGCTGCTTCGCGTGTCAAAGCCGCCAGGTCCGAACAGGAATAGCCATCCGTCATGCTGGCCAGCCTGGCTCAACGGACAGGAGCTGAGTGAACATCCTGTTGGATTCCAACGGGATACCCTGCATACCCTTTAAAAACATTCAAAAAAATGATAGAAATATAATATATATATAATAATATTATATTATTGTCAATATTTGTCCATATAATAGATAAGCCACTGTTACAAGCCTTCTCAGCTGGATTTTGGAAGTGAAAAGAGATCTAGCTCCACCTCAACAGCCCGAGAGAAACCATCCTTGGTGCTTCGTAGATGTCATGTCACTGTACAATACGCTCCAACCCCAAGCATCCAGCTGGATCGCTCCCCAGCCTGGTGAAGTCAGCGGTGCTCAAGGAATGTCTTGTCCCTTGTAGCTCTTTGCCTTGTCATGGAGCGTTGAAGAGCGGCGTGACATAAACAGGAAACATGGGCACCACATAATTTAAACAGGTCTGGCTCGAGATCACGGCACAAAGCAAACCGGTCTTTTCATGGCGTTGCTGTTTGTTTGTGTAGTCAACAAAACTATGCGAACTCAAGGCCAATACCATACAACATCATCCTTCCACAATGCCCTTTGCTGCTAGTCATCAGCAACGCCGGCGCAAGGATGCGGCACCAGGATTTCGCAGACGAGGGTATGTATGTCGTTGTTTGCTTCAAAAATTGAATAGCATTTCCCTTGTTCTCTCTCCCCCTATTTGTGTATACGTATAGGGAGGTGTTTAGCATACATCAAATTAATTGTCACTAGCAGTTTAGTAGTCGTATTATCAATTCTATTGTTATTAGCAACTATCTATTATTTTGTTTTTCGTAGTATTATGTATATTCTGTTGATTACTTTTGTATCATTATATGCATATATAAATAGCAACCTCAAAAAAATATATATATATATATGAAAAGCGAAACCCTATTGAATAATTATAGCGACCAATTGCCAATGTTTTAAATTCCTACAGTATCGTTTTTGGTGGTTTTGTGTGTGTGTGTCTAGATATCTATATATTATATTTATAAATCCATATTGTCATATATTGTCATATATTGTCTATATTATAATATGATATCCTTTCAGGGGCTTAAAAAAAAAGAACTAGGGCCATCATGGGCCATCGCCACTGTCCTTAGTCACCAAGTGACTCACCAGCAGTCCTCGCGTGGCCCCATCCGGCAGTGGAATGAGGATCCGACGCGGCAGGCGCCGTAGCACGGCATCGTCCAGCTCGCCTGGCCTGAAGCACCCGGGGAAAAAAACCATGGGACGAACCAATGGCATTGAAAGTGAAAGCATTGTTGATAGTGGTTAATAAGCATTCAGAATGGTTAATAGCCATATATCAATTATACATAATTATACGGGGTTGACTCAGGGTTGACCATGAATATGGGAATAGAAATGATAAGCGGCATAGCTTCTGGTAATTTGTGTATGGAAAATGATCATAGATATAACAGGTAAAACATCTACAAATGGGTCGTTTTCTATAGCGATGTGAGCTCAAAGGATGCAATGATGTAGCTTAGCTAGTTTGGAATAGTATCCTTTGAAGTGTCTGCCTACCGTCGATACAAATACACTGTCACCTTTCTGTAAGAACCTTCGAAGACTTTGCACTAACATATGTTCCAATGGTGCAACCGCTAGATCAGGCCTAGGCAATCGCACCTTGTAAGCAACGTATCCTGAAGCAATACCTCAAGTCTTCGCATATACATATACATACACATATAATGCCCCAAAAAAATAACCTCGTGGGGCTGGTTGGGGCTTCACCTGTTGTAAACACCTTTCTGGAAAACCAAAAAGTTGCCCCTACAAAATAACCAAAATCATAGCATTTAAACGAGAAACCTGCATGTCTACAAAATCCCAACGCGCAACTTGATTTGGGTTTGTGCCTGGGGCATGTGGTTTTTCTACAAAAAATGCTAATCATGGAAAGCCACCTGCTCTATATGTATACATATACTAATGTTAGATTTTGTAAGTGATTTTTTAGAGGTATTACATATACATATTACATATTACATATTACATATTACACTTTGCATATACTATACGTATACGTATACATATACCTGTACGTATACGTATACGTATACATATACGTATACGTATACGAATACATATTATACATGTTGCATGTACGTGTACATATACACATACACATATACATTTACAGCTGGTATGCACATATGCATCTACATAGATTTATACATAATAATTATACATGTACATGTACATGCACATATACATTTATACATTTACGTATAATACACATGTACATATACATGTGCATATCCACCCACATACACGTATATTTACTGCGTATAATCTTGGGAAAATAATAACTACATAAATAATCATATATACATATATACAAGCTACTGTGTATGTACATAAATATACATGGGTGTGTGTGTGTGTGCGTCTGTATGTGTGCATGCATGTAATGTAATCTACTGTAATGTAACTCGATGTACGGTAATGTAATTGAATGTAATTCGCTGTATTGCAATTTAATGTTATGTAATGCCATGCACTGTGGTCTCACGTTATGTTACGTAATTAACTAGATGTTATGTAATGGAATGCAGTGCAGTGCACTGGAAGGATGTAATGTAATGGTAAGTAAGATTGTACATCGTCAAAATTCTCCGACCATGAAGCTGCTCTAACAAACCAGCAATCTCAGAGGATCCAAAAATCTCCGAAATCCATCGCGTCCCATGGCCTGTTGGTCGCGCCCAGGAGCAAAATCCTCGTGCTCTCGCTGGTTCCGGCGCCATCCAGCTGCACTAGGAATTCCGTCTTCAGGCGTCGGGCGGCCTCATGCTCCCCGCTGGAACGGCTGGTGAGCATGGAGTCGATTTCGTCCTCGGGAGGATGAGAGTCCGTGGAGGGATGAAATATCTGAGATATTCTGAGATAACTAACATGGACTATGTCCCATTTAAAAGACAACACAGACCTGCACACATGGACCTATTTACGTGCACATACTTCTCCAAAGTCCTTTCCCGGACTCGGACGAAAATCACCTTCACTGCGTATTTACAGGACCCTGCCTTTAAAGCTCAAGTGCTCCAACAGACCTTAAACATGAGTGGAGAAAGTTGTTTTGCATCAAACTCTTGCAAACGTAGCTAGCGCACGGCTCTTTTAGCTCGAGCTGCTGGAGGTACTGGAAGCACTAATTATCACACCCTCCATGATTCCTTTGTTAAGTCTAACAACGCAGACTCCATGGCCCACATCCCAGTTGCTGCTACCAGCTAGAAGCAAACACTGCTCTTGCGTTTTCAAGTCCGGTGAGCTGACCGACGGGCAACTGCGTACTCTTGGAGCGATTATCTAGCGCGGATCTAGCGCGGATCTAGCGCGGATCTACCGCCAGCCTAACCATTGAAAACTTGAATGCATATCTTCACAAGTCACGTTTGTGATGCTGGCCAAAAAAAAAAGTGAGATTCATGAAAAGAAAGGCTGCTGTGGAGTTGCCCAAGCAGGACCGGGAACAACGGTGTGAGAAAGCAAGAGGAAAAGAAAGCATCGGGCCTGATTGTGTTTCAGTTGAATAGCTATGTAAAAGTATCTAGCGCTACACTAGTGCAAATCCAGCGCTAAGCTGCAGGAAAGCAATTTTATTGCATAATCATATTATAATATACAGGACTCCGCCTTCTAACAAAATCAAAAATACATCCCTGCACAAGTATTTATGTTCTTCGGATTTAAAAGATCCTTTTTTGGCGCATTTTAGAGCGGATCTCATATACATGCATATGTGTGTGTGTGTTTGTGCTTGTGTAGCTGTCTCAATATATATATATATATAATTATATATATATATGTGTGTGTGTGCGTAATGTAATGTAATGTAATGTAGTGTAGTGTAGTGTAATGTAGTGTATGCGACGTATGTAATGTATGTAATGTAGGTAATGCAAGTAATGTATGTAATGTATGTAATGTGTGTAATGAATGTAACAAATGAAATGTAAGTAATGTATGTAATGTATCTATGGTATGTATGGTTGTATGTATGGTTGTATGTATGGTTGTATGTATGGTTGTATGTATGGTTGTATGTATGGTTGTATGTATGGTTGTATGTATGGTTGTACGTATGGTTGTGTGTATGGTTGTATGTATGATTGTATGTATGGTTGTATGTATGGTTGTATGTGTGGTTGTATGTGTGGTTGCATGTGTGGTTGCATGTATGGTTGCACGTATGGTTGCATGTATGGTTGCATGTATGGTTGCATGTATGGTTGCATGTATGGTTGCATGTATGGTTGCATGTATGGTTGCATGTATGGTTGCATGTATGGTTGCATGTATGGTTGCATGTATGGTTGCATGTATGGTTGCATGTATGGTTGTATGTATGGTTGTATGTATGTATGTATGTATGTATGTATGTATGTATGTATGTATGTATGTATGTATGTATGTATGTATGTATGTATGTATGTAGTATGTATGTATGTATGTATGTATGTATGTATGTATGTATGTATGTATGTATGTATGTATGTATGTATGTATGTATGTATGTATGTATGTATGTATGTATGTATGTATGTATGTATGTATGTATGTATGTATGATTATGTATGTATGTATGTATGTATGTATGTATGTATGTATGTATGTATGTATGTATGTATGTATGTATGTATGTATGTATGTATGTATGTATGTATGTATGTACGTATTTACGGTATGTATGTATGTATGTATGTATGTATGTATGTCTGCCTGCCTGCCTGTCTGGCTGTCTGTCTGTACGTATGTATATATATATATGTGTGTGTGTGCGTGTATATATATATATATTTATATATGTATATGTGTGTGTGTGCATATGTGTATGTGAACAACAAATACTTATAGAATATGTGTGCATTATGTATGTAGTAATTACTAATAAATTAATCACAAAGCAAGAGGGGCAGCTCTTGGCAATAACTTGTGCATTGTAACCTACGAACTTCTTTCATATACAAGGGTTTCTATGGCCTAGGCGAGCGACCGAGACAGGCGGCATGCCACTGAAACATACTAAAACGGGAAGTTTACCACGCTGCAATCTACAATCATGTGAAAATTATATATATATATATATCTGCCCACACCCTGAGGCTAAAGCCCTTCATAGCTTCTCGATCATATCTCATGATTCCAGCTGAAGTCAGGGTTATCGGACCTCCTGAGCTACGATTATCAGCATATTTCAGCAAAACTAAGAAAACACCATGGAACATGGCAAGGTCCCAAAGCCTTGGCCCATGACAAAGCCAGCTGTCACCGAATCCAGTCCCCTGCCACCAAGCATCCATAAAAATCACTGAGGGCTGCATCTTCCCCGCCACACTGAACAGGGCCCGCATGTGTTTTTCCGAGTCGCCCACCCATTTGGACACCAAGGATGAGGCTGAGATGCTAAAGAAGGTCGCATTGCATTCCTCAGCTTGACATGGCCCTTGACATGGCCCTTAACATGGCCCTTGACATAGATGACATAGCAAGATCCTAGACATCCAAGCTCTCAGCTATCCAAGGAGCGATATCAGGGGGCACAGCACAATCTCCGGGGTTTGAAAACTTCAAGCGTCCATCAGAAGCTTTGTGAATGATGAACTTCCAAACGGATACAAAATGTTCAGAATTTCCAAACTTGCCACTTGGGACGCTTGTGAGAAGACCGCCCTTCTCCGGTCGTCAGGGTTTCGAAAACAAGTTATCAAAGGCAGAGGGAAGCATTTCATCGTTCGGCTTTCAATGCTGTTACATGCAGGATGCCCCATAGCTTTAATAATGATTGGCTAAATAATTAAATATGCCTCCAGAACATGTCCGAGTCTTCCGATGCTCAGAACACCTGAGTTGGTCGAACCTGCGCGCAATATTATATATATATATTATATATATATATATATAAAATTTCTAGTCGTAATACTATGTATAATACTAATTACACGTCACATAATCCTTTTAACAGCAGCAGCCAACCCAGGTTGACCGGTGTCTGTCGAGCTTCGCTGGCCACAGCCTTGGCCAACATGGTCTTGCCATTGCCAGGTGGCCCAAAAAGTAGGACGCCGCGTGGGGGGCTGCGAACACCCGAAAAGAGCAACGGGTTCTTGACTGGAGCCACCACGATCTCCCAAAAGAGACCTCAGGCTTTTTGGTGGTGAATTAATGTGAGTTGAGACAAACAGGGGGGCATGGCTTGGTTGTCACTGCGAACAGTATCGGACACTCTTTTTCCGGCTGTGAAACATGGGGAAATAGATGGAAATAGGATATATAGTGCCAACCAGTGCCAACCAGTGCCAACCAATGTTTGTGAGGTCATCTGTGTCCATTGCAGTATCAGTTCATGTTGAAAGCACTCTGGCTTTCTATTGGGTGCGAGCCTCTGAATGCTGCAACCTTAGATCAATGGTTGCAACTTTGCTGCTTTTGGATGCTTTTGGCACCATACTATCCCTAATGATGAACCTTAAATAATCTTAAATATCCTTAAAATGGCATACATAAGTTCCATAATCACGCCAAATGCCAATCTACTGGGCGGAATTGCCAAGAAACGCTTCACCTCCTCCAATCCAGCAATGGCATCCCAGGACACACCAGGGGATGCATCTAAAACTTCATTGAGCAGCGCTTTTTCGTGCTCGTCCAGATCTATCGCTTTTGCTGGCAAACCTGAGTCATGAAAGGTCATGAATATACACTTGGATTTCCTCGCCATGGCAGTCTTACGAAGTGGACATTATGGAAAGATATGGAGAGGAGACGTCCGACCATGCTACACACAAACCAATTGGCACAGCAAGATCTTGTGCGGTACAGTTGGCACACGTCAGTATGGCAATACAATCGAGTGATGAATCTGGCACCTACCATCGCGCAGAAAAAGATTGCAGCCCAGTTCATCTTTGAATCAAGAGATGCTTAATCAGATCTACAACATTTCCAAACATTCAATTCGATTCAGAAATTCCTTCTGTATGTCACAGTCTCCCTTCGTTTCGCCTGGCCTTTTTCGCCTTTTCCCTTGCCTTTGGAGCTTCGCTTCGCTGGGTTCGAGTCCTTCTTTGGTGCTGGAACGCTTGTGGAGCTGCGCCGCGCCGGCACGGGGGTCGAGCCACGTCCGGTACCAGGCTGTGGGGTGACCTGGTGAACGGGTGGTCAAACACGTGGTCAACGGGTGACGCATTGGAAGAAAACAGGTGTTGACAGTAGATATATTGGTGGATCATTGTGGATGGATCATTGTGGATGGATCATTGTGGATGGATCATTGCGGTACATTCATCTGGTTGAAGACCACAAAAACGGAGAATATATGAGAATATGGGGTATAGTATCTCCGTGATTGCATCCGGCTTTTAAGTGAAAGATAGTTTAACAATGTTTAAGATATATAGTTTAAGGTTGTTGGGTAAAGCCCTTTGAGAACGATTTCGCAAACTGGGAGTCTACCGACTCTTGAAGGCATCTCCGGATTGCTACAAACTCAGTCAATGAGTACCTCCCGAACAGCACACTACACGACCAAGACACCGAAAGGGTTGCTGGAACGCCGCTCCGCGGTGCATCGGCTCCGGTGCTCCTCCGCGGTGCCGCAACCGACTGTGGCCGTTGTGCAGCTGGAGCTGGAGCCCCTGGAGCTGCACCTGGCGCCTCGTCATCACGCACCAAAGGTTTGCGGTCGCCACGCCAACAATCCACGCGGGGCTTCCTCAGGAGCCAGAGAGCAGAAGGCAAAAAGCCGATTGAGGCAGTTTCATGCAGTTTACCATGTTGGTTACCTGATTGAATTGGATAAAATCCAATCCAATACATGATGACGCTGGAAGTGCTTTGACGCCAATCATGCTGCTGAAAATGGATGGTGACAATTCTGGTTTTGCCACCGCTACTCTGGTGCAAATTCCCGCGAAAAGATCACCGCTCCGCTCGTTGCCAGAGGGTCTAAAAAGTTACAGAGCAGAGACCTGGAGTTTTTCAGACCGCTTCCCTGCGCAGTCCTCTGGACCACCAGGAATCCAAACCATGCAATGTCAAAAAACATGATTAAAGCGTTGGAGTCCCAATATGTCCCAATCAGAATATGAAAGCATCCACACACCACTGAACCCCTCCAAAAAATATGGACATCTCCCAGAAAGACAAGTTTCCGCTGCTCACCCCTCCGCCGTTCAGTGGCTTCCTCCTTGGCCTTGGACCCTTGGCCGCTCCCGGTGGCCGCCGTGGCCGCCGTGGCGGCCGTGGCCGCTGTGGCCGCCGTGGCCTTTGCGCCTCGGCTGGAGCGGCTGGAGCCGGTGAGGCGGGCGCTGACGGCCACCTCCGCCACTTCCGGAGCGTAGGTGTCCGCCGATCGCGTGGAGCGAGCACATCCCATGGAAGACTTTTGGCCCATGGGCTGCTCCCACTTGGGGGGAAAAAGATGAGGGCAGGGAAAATGGGTTGTTTTGATGTTGATTGGGCTGCCAAATGCTAACAAACTGTCGAAACGATCATCCTCATGAAATTTTGGATGAAATTGCGGATGAAAATTGGTCAAGGTCTCGGAGTCTCAGATTTAAACAGTACACCTGGTGACTGGTCTTTGGCAACTGCCATCTGTGCCTCTTCACTGTTACTCCTTTGCTCATGCGGCACGTTAAAGCCTCCCCTTTGGATCAAATGAGAAAGGGGCCCAGTGACTAGTCAACCGTAGCACAATATCATTCATATAATTGACACGTCAATAAATGGACTAAGTAAGTCGGAAATGAATTGGCCTCACCCAAGTGGCAAGACCTTGGGCCAGTCGCACATCCGAGCGGTTGACATCTGGATTAGCCAAACCAATGTCAGTATGCTAAAGCGATCCGCTACACGACATGGGGAACAAGCTCAAAAACTCAGGGATTGCGGCGCGTGAGACAATAACTAGAGCCTCTTTGCAGTAGGAATCCGAGCGCTAGAAGAAACGCATCAAGATCGTCAAGGTCTTCTTGCCAAAATGTTCCCTTGTTGTCACATGTTGTCACCTGGTCCCTGGCCCATGTGCCCATTCCGCTGCCTTTTTCTTGGCATCGATTTCCTTGGTTGTGAACCCACTACTTCGCAGTCAGTCCATTTCACCCCTGGGGAATTGACAAAATCATGCCAACAGGTTTCGTGAACCGAATCTCCCACAGAAGACTATCCTGTAAGTTCTCCATAGTGTATATCACCATCATGTGAGAGAAACTCTGACTGGGAAGAGCACCACGATGAGCAAACGCGGTCACCTCCTCTTCTGATCATCAGAAACGCAACAAATCGAAGCACTGATAGTCGGAGTCACTTAGCTTGATTAACACTATATGTCATATCTATGTGGATTTGCCCGGAAACTACTGGAAACCATATGCACGGCCCGTTTTGTTCATGCAGGTCTGGCCATTCTTTGTTCACTACGTCACTACGTGTTTTCCCAAATTGGCCAAGTCCAGCTGTAGTGTCACTACATCCTCTACATTCCCATTGGGTCCCATAAAATCCATGTATGTCATAATATGTCATTTGAAACTGTTTGAATCTTTAGTTTATATTAGGGTCAGATGACGTCGGAATAAGTGGTGATTTTTACCCCGTACGTTGAGCAGATGACAAGCATGTTTTTGACCCGAAACATGAGCAGGCAGATGACTTGAGAGTTGTCGACCATCCGATTATTTTTTGTGTGCCGCCATTTTTGGGCTTTTTGTCAGCATATGACATGAGACATGTTTGGTCGCTTATGACCAAGTCATGTGTCCATGCACCACTGCTGCACAAGGGCGAAACCAAAAAATAATAATGATAGGTTTTGCTGCCTACGTCACAAAAGCACATGAGGTGAGTTCTCAACTCTGTCTTCGGGAATGCTCTTGATAAAATGACAGTGAGCCTTTAGCTCAATCTTTGCACCTGCTCCTACACGCTTGATTGCCATGTCTAAATATATTTTAAAATTTAATTTAGATTTAGAAAGTTGAGAGCTCGTCATGACATGTGCTCGGGGGGCCTGGTGTCGAAACCACAAGGTGAACCGAGGTCAAAACCAGCTTACAATATCAATTTCATTCAATTTCTACGTTCCCGTGTCTTTGGTTGAGAGCTCATGTCACGTGCTCTAAGGGCCCTTACACTTTCCAAACAGCAATCAACTACCAAAACCAGGGATGGAAAGGAGAAAACTGTGGGTAAATGGCTATGTCACTGTCTGCAGCCGAGCCATCAACTGGATTGAAGCCGCACACAGGCGGGGAAGAACGAAAACGGGGACCAGCTACCTGGCCCAAGAGGTGAAAAATGGTGAAGAGATAGAGGGAAACACAACGGGGAACAAAACCGTCAACAGGCGGGCCAGATCATGGCTGGCAACGAGAAGACGACAGGGAACACAACAGCTGCAAAGGGAGGCCTCCTCCAGGCGAGCAGGCTCCAGGTAACCGCAACGGGAAAAACACAACGAGTATCAACGAGTAAATGAGAAATGGTGTGTATATGAATGTATATGATGGGGAAATAAAGAAACGGGGTTTTATATGGTTTTATATTATTTCAGGAAATCTGTAGATATGTATGTTTCATAATTATGTTCTGAATGTGTTGTGCATGTGTTTGGACACTTTGGGCATAATTTAAAATCTAAATTGTGTTATGAATGTGTGTTGGATATATTGTCTTCAAACGTTGTGCTGGTTTTCTGGTGTTTTTGCTGCTTTTGGAGAAATATGCCCAGCCGTTTTTCCTCATTCACCACTCAAAACCAGCTTACCCGTGCCTTTAGTTGAGAGCTCATGTCATATGCTCTGGGGGCCTGGTGTGGAAACCACAAGGTGAACTGAGGTCAAAACCAGCTTGCAATATTAATTTCTACGTTCCCGTGTCTTTGGTTGAGAGCTCATGTCATGTGCTCTGGGGGCCTGGTGTCGTCACCACAAGGTGAACGGGGTCAAAACCGCTTTACAATAATATAATTTTGTTTCGGCCTTCCCTGATTTTTTTTTGTTTGTCTGCAATCTTGCTTGAAGGCCAGATCGTCCGTTAAAACCCATCAAAGAAGAAAATTGCCAAAAAGGAACCCCGTGGAGGGGACGGGAGGAGGGAGAGGGGGTCAAGTCAGCCCCACATGGCCCCACCTATTTCTTTATTCTATCATTAGACGTCATGAGGTTTCCCCACCTATTTCATCATTTTAACATTGCTTTGCGTGTGTGCATTTTGTTTTTGTGTTTTTGGTGCGCAACCATATATGTGATGACATGACATACAGGTGAATATCACGTGAATGAAAGGCGTCATAGGGCAAGCCAATGTGTTTCATATGTTTTTGGTGTTTTTTTTCCCAGATGGGCTGGAGATCGCATGTCATGAGCTCATATGTTTCGGTTGGCGGGCGTAACACAAACCTATCGCAAAAAAATAGGTATGGTACTTTTGGTACCTAAAGCAAATGACATGTGCGCTATTTTTTTGTGTCAAAAAAAGTGCACTTGGCAGATGACATAAAAATAGTGTTTTTTTAATACCGTTCACTACACTCATGTCATGTGAGCATAGTATAGTTCTCTCTCTCTCTCTCTTTCGATCCGCGAGTGATGCCAAACCTATCCCATCTCCACCTCCCTCCGCACGGCATTTGACCGAGCAGCGGCAGGAAACGACACCTGCGCTGGGCGCTCCGCGAAGTGTACCTCGATGCCTGGCAACCCGGCAGCCCCTAGCAGCAGGCAAAGCAAAGAGCCCACTGGAGTTTGTCAAGGCATGCCGAGACATCGACCTGTTGCAACCTGGAACCACCCACCACCCTTTCTTCATTCTTTTAAAGGTTCAAGTTCAAACGTCTCAAAAGCAGCGCAAACAGTTGAGTATAGGTTTCACTCGGCACGCATTCCTATTCGCAATGTACCACTGCGAATACTGGAGACCCTCCCAAATTCTTCACTGATACCGCTTCTTGCCTAGTTCTTCAAAGAGGTCTTTGACACGAACCTCGTGCAGAAAGGTGTCTGCACTTTGGTGGAAGAAATCCTGCATCATCCGGGATTGAGGTGTCAGCGTCTTTGCAATAGCAGCACTTGAAACATGACATGAATTTCATTTGGCAACACTTCCATCGAACAAAAAGAAAAACTCGTCATTGGGACAGAGGGGATGGGATCAATCATGGGATGTCTGTATTCCATTCCTGTCTATTCCCAGTCCTCGGTGGCCAAAGTCACTACCGCCACTTGCGCACAGGCACGAGCAGCGCGCAGGAAAGCCACAACGGTCATGGAATGCCTGGGTGTCCCAATTGAATCCTTACAATTCCTTAAAACCCAAGGGATTTAATATACAAATCCTTACAAATTTCCAATACAAATCCTTAAAATTTGAAACCCAAGGTTTGAAAGTTGGATCCTCAGGATCCCCAAATCATCCAAATCTCTGTCCGGCTGAAGCCATTCGAACCGCAACGCTCATAAAGGATCTCAAACAACTTATGAAGAACAGGAAGCTAGCACCTGGGCCACGTCAAAACGAAAAAACGTGGAATGAATTATATATAGATGTTACAGTAAATCATATCAATACATGTTATACGATGTTGTACGTACAGTATATGTCATATGCTCTTAGCCTCCCATTTCCACAATGTATTTGTCGATCAACTTGTCAATCAACTACCGAGTGACTCCCGCAAGAGGTCCTCCGAGGCCCTGAGCGCGGGAAAAATATGGCCGCAGGATCTATGACAATAAGGGGAAATTGATGTGGAAAATCATGAAATCACATCTTATTCGGGGGAAAATCCATTGAAATCCCATTTCATTCGGGGGAATTCAGACCTAAGACAAGGGTTTCATCCGATCTGTTCGCCTGTGGCCCATAGCTGTCCCGAGTATTGCAGCTTCCACTTTCACAAGTGCACCGGTGCTTCTCCGTGAAACTGATCCTCCTTGTTTGCCATTTATATCCATTTATCCACATGAATTTCTGTGCTGTTACTTTCACCTCGATCTGTATACACTGTTAATTGGCCTGTCCTGGCACCGGCACACTAAAAGCCCGGCAAAAACTGGTCTGGACAAAGGTGCTTCTCAACCGCTGCCAGGGCTTTGTTGTCCGGGCATTTACGGATTTGCTCGAAGACCCAACTAGTAGGAGAAAGCGTGTCGTCCCAATCCTCAGCCGCAACAAGTAGCGGAAGCGAGGAAGTCTGAGCGCGGCCGGCAGCCAGGGGCTGATTCTGCCCATAGCCGAGGGACGATGTTAACTACATGCATGCTAAGATGCATCTTCACAATTAATCATAATTGTATACAGTATATACGAGTATAATCGAGTATATACAAACTTAGATGTGCTGCATCAGCAACAACGTGGCCAACTCACTCCCAGACTCCTGATGCTTTGAATGCCATCCAAACCTCTCAACCCCCCCCCACTAAACATACTAAACTAAGACCACCATAATTTCATATAAGTTTTGTTTGATATTGTATCCAGTCCTTCCCCATTGAAGTCTTGTTCTAACTTGTGTTTGATACCATCTCTGTGTGCAGGTGCATAAGCGCGTGTCAATCATAATTAGGACTGTGGATGTATGGGCGTAAGAGCAGCAAACTCGAATGGGACCTGGCGGTGTGGTTGACCGCGCAACCCAAATTGGAGATCCTCTTTTTGTATCTCCCTCTATGATTCTATGTCGGTGATGTCCTCTCTTTAAAAAGTCAAACATATTTAAAAATATTCAAAACATCTCCAAATGTGGATTTCTAAGCCAGGTGGGATGGAATTCCATGGGGGATCTTCAGATTCCGGCCAAGATGCCACGAGGATCACCGCCTCAGCCCCATACACCAAAAGGATCCAAAAGGTTGGTGTCCCCAACGAGCCAAACATTGGAGAATCAGCAACTGATGTTTAGGATGTTTAGGGGTCGCCTAGTTGTTAATCAAACTGATCAAACTGTGTAGTTTCTTCATGTTGGGATTTTTGGGTGGCATTAAATGGCATCAAATTTATGCACAGGGTGAGACATTTTGCAGCGATGTTGGTGACACCCTCTGTCTGCAGCGAGGCACGGTGTCTCCCGGAGAAGGACTTCCACCTGGTGCGCATGGTTGGAATATGCTGGAATGGATGGAAGCAATGGCTGGCAAGCTGGGAGTTACTGTCGGAGACCTACCACAAATGAAAGTTGCCTGCCCCTAGGGGTCGAAAGGGGACACGTGAAGTTGGCCCACAGAAATCTGGTTTCGCCAAGGATCTTAAAGAGTTCTCTGAAAGGGCACTTCTGTTTCTGTCTGCAGCGTCACAGAAGCAACGACCCAGCAAATCGATTGCGCGTAGCGAAAACCGGACAAGACAACGCTAATCGAAACATATCGAAACCTCCTATGCGCGGCCGACCCGACCATGATCCGAGAATGACGCGAGATCGTTTCGAAAGACGCGGCTCACCTTAGCCATTCATTTTCTCGGGTGCGTTCGGCGCAAAAGACACGAGTTCATGCATCGTGCAAGGCTTCGTCCAAAAACTGCGCGTAGAAGTTGTGAAAACAAAGCTTTCGCGAGAGACGCCGAGACTTCCTTCACGAATATAACTTGACCGTGTGAAAATGAAGCTTTCGTGCGAGATTTCCTCGAAGTTGTCGAAACAACTCTTTTGTGCAAGGCATCTTCACAAAGTTCGACTTGAAGATGTCAAAAGAGTCGAAACGAGGGACTCTACTTTCGCCTGCTCTCCTCTACGCTACTGCTCTCTACTCGACTCTGCTCTACTCTTCTCTCATCGCTTTCTCTCTGTCTCTCTCCCCTTCTCTCTCGAGTCTGGCTGTCAATCAGCTGTCCCATTCATTACATGCCTGTATATCATGTGTATATATATATATATACGTATGTATGTGTGTGTGTGTGTTGTGCTTCAAATGAGGTTTGAAAAGCCTCATCACGAGAGACTCACATTTGGCCCTGCAACCACTCTTGATGGACTCAGCCACCAAAGCAGCCCCCCGCAGGGAATTGACTAGGAAATCATCAAGGAAGTCATATCCATTGCAGGATCTTCTTGCATACAAGTCGCGCATTCTGGACTGCAATGATTTTTGGCTGTCATTTCAAACTATTTATATACTATTTGGTATTTTGGAGACTTTTTTCCAGGTTTGAGATTCATCATTGATCTATACGGGTCAATGGTTTCCATAATCTATCTAGTTCATAATTACATGTCTGGAAATGCTTAGTATCACAACATATGGCTGGTTGGTGCCAATGGACAACCTATCCAAACGCATCACTTGGGACGTCATCCCAGATGGGGTTGAAAACGCACAGCTGGGGTATCTTCAAAAACTGTTTGAACCACCAGCATCCATCAGCATCCAGAATCCTTTGAATCAGTCCGTCACGCAGGGCGCCTAGCAGTCGACCACTGAGTGCAGACCTGCTTGGGCCTTGGGAGTCAGATTCCGCGTGTGCACGATACATGCCCGCATGGCATCTTCACAGCCGGTCTTGTAGATGCAACTGCCCACATGATAAAGCTCTAGCTTCGGGAGCAGCTCGAACCTCTGAAATAGGACAGCACAGGCAATGATTTTGGTGGAAACGTAATGAACCTTGTATGCTTTTGCATTGCCAGGGTGGCACCAATGCTAATCATTGCTCATCAGCAATCCCACACATTTAGACAGAAGACACTAATTCATTTTCCGTGATAAACACATTGAACGGCAGGAATTGGATGGAATTGGTATGAATTACTTGACTTCAGCAGCCTGCCCAATCGGCCCAATTTGGGTCTGACGACTGCTGCATGAATCTCTTGAGGTGGACGTGCTATCTCGACTTGCTTTGGTATTCAAGGCTGTGCTACCTCAAGTGCCAGGGGCAGTGTAATGTTGCCACTGGATGAGTTTCTTTTCTTTTGGTGCAATCCAAAATCATGCTTTTTTAAACTTTTTTCCCTTACTTATTCCATCTTATTCACAGAGATTCCTATGGCCCCTTCAAACACAGCCAACACAAATCAATGGAACAGCTGTCG